>VXBC01007165.1:931139-976534 GCA_013399945.1 Ploceus nigricollis
TTTTTATTAATATTTAGTTTTTTTTCCTTTCCTGGACTTTCTGGCTCAATCCAGTATATCTAAATTCAGTATATTTTGCTGTAATTCTCTTATGGAAATTATGGTAATAGTCATGATGAGAATTCCCAACTACACTGCTTTGTGGGAACCTGCTTGACAGCGTTAGAAAGTAGCCTTAATAAAAAGAAATGAATTTTGTTGATAAAAGTGCTGAAATGTGGTGACAAGCTGTGCTGTCTTAATAAAACAATTTAAAACCCCTAAATCATAATATAATTTTCTCAAGGCTTTTTAATACTGAAATCTACAAACAGGGGTTACGTATATGAAGAGCAAAAGAACATGGAAAAAATTCACTTTGCAGAACTGAGAGGAGATGTCTGCAAGTAAACTTTACATTGAAAATGTGTTTTAAAAATAGAAACGTTGATAGTGAGAAATCTCCCTGAGTAGTGAAACAAATCTGTGGTGCGTTTTAAGAAAGCAGTGCTGTTGTCCATTTTTGTCTATTTTAGACCCTCACATCAACATCTGCACACAGAAATATCTGTTATTAAGCTCTTCAGGTCATTAAACTGGATGTAAGGCTGTGCAGAAAGAATGCATGAACAAAGTATCATTCATCAGTATTTGACAGTAACTATCTGCCAGCTTCCTTCTGGCACTTTTACTCTGTTTCCTTCTTAAAGGAAATGAGATCATTCAAGGTAGGCTTGTTCTTCCTGAAAGAGGTGTAAACTAACTTATATTTTGAAAAGTGTTATTGTTTAAGAACTTGCCAGAATAGCTTTTTGCTGCTAAAGTTTTTATGGCCAATACTAAAAAATTGAATACTAAGAAATAGTCTTAAGAATTAAATACATGCTTATTAAGAAACTTTTTGGGTAATTGAAAGCTATATAACTGTTTGGAAGCAGATTTTAATTGCCAACTTCGACCTCTCTGAGGACAATTTATAAATTTAACAGATGGCAACTTACTAAACCAGTCACTTAGTTAATATGGGAGACTTGATATCAATTTTTACTCTGATAGAGGAGAAGAATTAACTGGCCATTTAAAAATGGGCGGTTATTATGGCTATGATCTGACTGAAGTATGTATGTTTGAGCAGACCATGACTCCAGGCAGTATTGTGTTTATTTGTACTATTAAAAGGCCCTATTTGCTAACCTTAAAGCAATTAACTTAAATGTAGCACAACTGTAACCAAATTGCAGTGAAATGCAACATGACACAAAACAGAATCAGTCTTGGTTCAGAAGTGATAGTCATGAAGGACCTGATAAAGGGGATAAGCAAAGAATGACACAATTTTGTGGTAAGTTATTCAAGGTAGGGAAAGAATAGAATGTGAGTAAAAAAAAAAATTATAAGTGAAAATGTGATTGTAATTTCAGGTAAATATGTATGTATAACTTATATCTATAAAATAATGGCCTCTGCACTGGCCTTTACCTCTCATAAGCTACTTCTCTGAAGAGAAAAATCTCAGTGCTTGGTAACAGTCAAAAAATTGTACATTAGAATAAATAGGAAGACAATGGAAAATGAAAGAAAAGAATCCTTGATTATACATCTGTGGCAGTCCCTTTTTCATGCAGACTTTGAATAATGTTTTTGGTTCTGGTATGTTCAAAAGGAAAAAAAAGTTCTGGAAAATCACCAAGGGTGATTAAGTTCAATTAGATGAATGAGTTCTGGTACAGGAGTCTTCAGCCTAGATAAAAGTGGTTTAAGAATTCAGAAAGGTGTTGTAGAAAGCTCTACATAATTATCATAGTATGGGAGTATTAAGTCAGGAAGTGACTGCTTTCTCTGTCTTCTCATGCAAGAACTAGGAAGTAACAAGTGAAGCTCATCGGAAGGCAAACAAACCAAGCAGAAAGAGGTGCTTCCTTGTGGAAAGTATTAAATGACATATTTTTGTGCTAGAAGTCTTACATGAGTGTGAAAAATCTAGATTAGTTCAAGGATAAGGCAAGCCCTGAGAAAAAATTGTGTTGCAGAATGAGAAAAACCCACACCAGATTCAGGAAATACACCAGACTGAAAACAACTGGAGTCAAGGAATGTGTATGTAGGGGAAGTATCACATATATTTACCCTGTCCATACTGCTTCCAGCTAGTGCTTGTGGCCATTCTTGGATAAAGAACACTAGGCCAGATGGACCTTTGGTCTAAGCCAGTACTAGAGACTCTTAAATTCTGTCTTTATATAGAAGCAGTGATGAAACATTTATATAAAATGTTTTTATAAAAATACAAAATTTAAAACATTTATATAATAGATGGAAAGAAATTGATGCTGAATGTGAGTTACTAGCTAAATACAAAGGATACAAAAAAGAAAGAGTCCATTATAAATGGCTGACAGAGTTAAAAATAATAAAGCCTTTAAAATAAAGGATCATTTTAAAATGTAGTTTTTAGCTATAACCAAGATAACTTCTGCCAACATTCTTATTTCAAGTCAATGGAATGTGGTTTCTAATCCAATCCTTTCCAATTTTTTGAAGTGTTTTTACATGTTGAATTTGTATTTGAAATAAGTAAGCTCTTGTTTCACATTTGGGGTTTAGGCTTTCTAAAGTTACAACAACATATAAAAAGTTACAGTATTTTTGGAATGAAGCAGAAAGATGTGTCCATCCCACTTCCGTGAGATATCTGCAGCTGGACCCCAATACTGTTTAAGGAGGGTTTGTGGTCAGTGAGGCATATGGCAGATGGCTAACTGGCAGATTTCAAGGTGTAGCTGTTATCAAAGGGGAATCTCAAATGGGGGTGCTTTTACTAGTCTTCCCAGTGGCTAGCCCTTGGTTAAAGACTTGAAATAATTTTGTAGATGCTCTGGTGGACAAGGTGTTTGCTGGGAAATTAATTATAGATACAAAGTTAAATAATCCCAGAGGTAAAAGGAAACTTGGTGATCTTTCAGCAAATACCCTTATGGAGTGTTTTCAGATTCTGGGTTAAATGGTCAAAGTCCAAAAATACTTATTTTTAATAGTCAGATGTAAAAGAATCAGTTTGTGAGCCTGATACTTATCACAGAATGAGAGCTGGATTTGAAACCCAGAGAAATGTAGGAGTCATTCTAGTTGTTTCTGTCACTGTAGGACTGGGGCAGATAAGATGATTTCCTTGGAGGTTCTGTGAGGACACCACTGGGTAGAAGGAGCACGATGCTCTCAGCAGAGGTTGTACAGAATCAGGGCTGATACCAGAGTATGGTGTCCCCATGTTAAGGTGGTTTTGAAACAGATGAGTAGAGTTCAAGGGAGGACAACAGAAATGATCCTGGGGATTGTAAAATAGTGTTAAGCTGTTGGAGTGGCAGCTATTCATTCATCTGTGAGAAAGAAATGGTTTTAGTATTGGATAGAGATAATTTGCACAAGGAAAAGATATCAGTAAAGCTGGGACTTGACAGCAGTCCTGACAGAGATACGACAAGGTCTCCTGGCTGTGGATTTAAATAAACTGTATCTTCCTAAAGGTATTTGAATGCAGTTAATATTTTTATTTAGAGGAGACATGGCCTGGGTCAATGCTGTTAACTGCTATAGAGAACACTTCTAAAATGTCCTGTTCCTTTCAGCATCAGGCTAATTGGGTGTGGGACCTAGAGGTGTTCTTTCCCACAGATATTTGAAAGAACTTGAGACCTTTTCACCTTTTTTGCAGTGTGGCTGTATCTTATTCTGTGCCAAACTTCTTACCATCCTGAGACTGAAATTTTTTAATGTACTTGAATTCAATGAAGGGCTTTGGAGTACATGATGCCATCTTGTGCTGTGCAGAGAGATGCAAGGAAGCTGCAGACAAAGTGAATATCTGTATGAGAAAGAGAGTCTTAAAACTGCTGAAGGCTAGAATACCATTCTCAAGGCTGAATACCGTCATCATGGTATTCAGTTGCATTTCTACAGTGATTTTGTTGGGTTTTCTTGACATCTTTCAAAGTTTTTATGTATGTCTTCTCTGTGTGTGCTCATGGTGGCTTGCACATAGGAAGTCAAACTTACTCCTCTCTCCTTATTATCACTCTTTTAACTCCAGTTCATGACTCACTACTGAGTAGCCACTCACACCCTGCAGCCCTCACCAGTGGAATAGGAAGGAAAATCAGAATCAGGAAAAAAGTAAAACTTCAGGGTTGAGATAAGAACAGTTGAGTACTTAAAACAGAGTAAATAATAACAATAAACCCAACAAAGATAATAGTAGCAGCAGCAACAACAACAAAACAACAGCAACACAGCACCAGCAATAATAATAAAAAGTTAATTAACAGCGAGAAATAAACACTAAGAAAAATGAATGATGCTCAATATAGTTGCTTACCACCTGCTGACTGATACCCAGCTGACCAGCAATCACTCCCTCCCAGCCAATTTCTCTCAGTTTATACACTGAACAAGATGTTCTATGGTGCAGAATATCCCTTCGGCCAGTTTGGGTCGGCTGTCCCAGATGCATTCCCTCCCAGGTTTTTGTCTCCTTCTTGCTGCCAGGGCATGAGACACTGAAAAATCCTTGACTTAGGGTGGTACTACTTAGCAAGAACCAAAACATCAGTGTGTTAGCAACATTATTCTCACACTGAATCCAAAACACAGCACTGTACCAGCTACTAAGAAGAAAACTAACGCTATCTCAGCTGAAACCAGGACATGATCCTTATGTAAGTAGGAAGGACTGTAATTGTTTTCTTAGAGCATCTTGTCTTTTAGCTGTCCAACTTACTCTTGCCTTTGCCTATGCTTCATTGGTTTGTAATCTCTACTGACTGCAGGATAAGAGAGAACAGGAGAAATAGATGCTATTTATAAGGTCTTCCTACATCCACTGCATTTGGGTCTTTCAGCAAATAAAGAATTGTCAGTGTAGAAGTTAAGTGACATATGAAGGGCTTGCACAGGAGAGCATGGTCTGTGATGTCCAAGTAAAGTTTCTTTGGACATTTTCAAATAACCCAGTAGAAATGGAGCAACTGCAGAATCTGATAAAAAAGCTAAACTACTGTTCAGAATAATCACTGTGTTCGGCCTTACTGTCATTGGTAAATCTGTATTTTTGCCCTTGGATCAGTTTCCCTTTTGACTTTGTGACTGACTTGTAACATGTTCACAGACATTGTGTTCTGACCACTGAACAACTGAGCTGGAATTTGATTGCTTTGTATTACAAATTAGAAAATTCTTATTTTTTATTAAGCAGCATTCATGAAATGAATGCATTTGATTATAATATGCTGTTATAATTTATATTCTTCTGTAAGGAGTGGTAAACATTGCAGAACTACTTTGAGAATATATAAATACCTGAAATTCATTATTTCTTTAGGTCCTGGGTAATCTTTTGTCCTGAGATTGTTCCCTTATTACAGGCATGACTCCTTAGATAAATGAATATTCCCTTGCTGTTCATCTTCTCTAAGATAAATAATAAACAAAGCAAAGAAATTGTAAATAAACAGATTTAAATCATCTTGATATTTCTATGATATATTCTTATATAATTTTTTATTATTTTATCTTTCTTATGTAAGCAAAGCAGGCAGATTACTGTGAAATAAGTCTTTCTTTTCCCATTCACTGTTACCTCTACTTTTTAATATACTTTTTAGTATTTCTGCATTTAAGTTAGAAGAGCTATCAATTTCACTCAACAAACAAGTAGGAAACCTAACAATATGATGCTTGAATGTGAGTTTGGATATAATTACTTCAGTAGAGAAAATAGTAAAATGATACTCAGGGTGGGTATCAGCTGCTTATGTAGGGATCAGAAGAGTTCCACAGTCCTTACAGGTATGAACCTATAGATGTCATTGTTTGTCTATTAGTATTAATATTCCTCTGTAGAAGCAGCAGTTTCAGTTCTGATGGATACAGTTGAAAAGCTCAACAAAGCAGAGAAGGCTTGGAGAAATGGTAAAGGATTGATCTAAGACAATATTTTACTCCTTAGGCTAATAGTTTTTTTTTGTTGTTGAATAAAATATTGAAAGGATTTCATGGATTTGAAAGATCTTGTGAAGGGAGAGGCTGTTTGTTTGGAGAAAGATACTGTGTGTGTTGAAGAAAGCAAAACTAAGATCTACTGTCTAGAAGAGGAACTTATGTTTGAATTAAAGAGAATGTTTTCAAGAGCAAAGATAATTAGCCATGATTAACCATGGATGATTAACCATGAGGATTGTCAGAAAATGTTCATATTTGTATGAACTTCTAAGGTTAAGTAATGGTTATATTTCTGTTGGCAGAATTTTATATTTTACAGCAATTTGTGGATTCATGGTAAGAAAACTGGTCAACATGTTACAGAGCAGGTAGATTCAAGACAGACTTACCTACACTTCCCAGGAGTTACGGGTGGCAAAGAACAAAATTTATAGAAGTGGAACACTTACTGTTCTTCAGGGTTGATTATACAGGATTGATGGCTGACTATAAGGATGCATTTCAGGCTCTGGTGTGACATTGGTCTTGGGCTGATCTAACATTATGTTTCTATTTAAAGAGATGTTACTGCTGTCTGCTGTGACAGTGCCAGGGATGTTCCTACCCCTGTGTGCAGGAAGTTAACACTTGTGAGTTGTGTGGGAAAACTGGGAGAAGACAGGATTCTCTCTTAAGTGATAATGAAGTTCTGAATTGATTTAAGAAAATTGTGAATCTTGACTCATATGTTTAATATCTATGAGGAGGTAGGAAGTTAATGGAGATGGGTAGTAAAAGTACTTCTTATAGTGTTGGAAGTTATTTAAGATCCGATCCCCCTGCAAAATGTTTAGCTGATCTAATTAAATTAGGTTTTACTTCAGTTTAAACTAAAACAATTTCTGTGTATCTGGAGAAAACTTCATGAAAGGTGAGGTTGGAGAAGGTGATCTAGTTGCTTCCTAGAAGATGCTGCCCAACAAGCATATCAGAGAGTTTAGGCATATCCACCCTTGATGTTCATCCTTGATTCCTGTGTCTTAGGAAATAGTTTTAAGTTAGTGCCTTGATAATTTTGGTTCAAGGTGTGCCAAAGGTTTGATGCATCACTGTGCACAGAATTAATGCTGAAAGAAAGAAATGTGTCTCTTTATGTACAGTATTCATCAAATTCTCCTGAAATATGGTCTGGTCCTTTTCTTATTGGTCTATATATAGGCTAAAAGTGGATCCTGCTTGTAAGGGCTGTGAATCCGTAAGAATTTTCTAGTGGCCTTTCTTGTGCCTTTTCACGTAGGTAAAAATCTGCCTCCAGCATCAAACTGGAGTTTTCCAGTACACCAAGAGAACTTTGAAGAAAGACTTTCAGTTTTGGACATTTCTGCAACATCAAAAGACTTCATGACATCCAAGCCCCTGCTTTGTAGGGGAGATGATCAGCACTTCAGTGAAACTGCTTCTCATGGCTACAGGGGTTATAGAGCTATACAGGTATCTGAGGATGGAAATCTTTGGACAATAGAGACTGGGATATGGGAGAGCAGAGGTAGGGCACTCAGGAGAAAATTCTTCTCTATAGCAAAGTCATTAAGGATTTCAAAGGATTTTAAAGATGTAAGTGCATTTTCAAAGCAATTCCAAGTTTGTTATGTTCAGAAAAAAAAAAGGAAAATATTTGTGGATTGCTTAATGACTAAAAGTTGCTAGAAAAGTTAAGAAGAATGTTAAAATATTACCTTGTGTCACATCAGTCACATGCCTTTATTAGCTTGTGTTGGAATGGACATGGATTCTCCGTTCTTCTTGTGGAAACCAGTTCCATTTTTCTACCTCAGTTTTTAAAACTGGAGTTATAAAGAAAAGGTAAAACTTAGGTAAAAGTCATGAATGGTGAAAATAAAGGAGATATAAGACAGCAGACGTAGAGGCCAAATGTTTTTCCATGTTTTAATTGGTAAAAGTGAAAATGTAAAAAAAGTTTTCCAAAGACTATATTAATATAATTCCTTTTTGCACTTGGTTTTTGTGCCAGTTAAAATAAAAAACATAAGAAAAATTTTAGTGCTTAATTGGTCAGTTCAAAGCCAATATATGAGAAAATACTGAAACTGTATTAAACTTCTTAAATGAAAGTTATGCTACAATTTAAGTGCCTTTTGCTACAGAGAAAAATGGTCCTATTATAGTCTGGTTTTATATAGATAATGGATGCAATTCATTTGAAGAGGCATTGTAATTTTGTTTTGGTATATGAAATACCATTTCATATGTGCCTTTTGGCATTTTTTATGCAAATTACTTTTTCATCAAATGCAGTTTTTGTAGTACTAGCTCTGATTTTCAAAAGATTAACATTCAAAATAAATTGATGCATAAGTATTGAATTTGTGCAATTAAAATGTGCTCCAAGAAGAGAGAGGAAGTGGTTTAAGAGTCTGCTGAGATGCTTATTGTGTTTATGACTGTTGCAATGACAATAGATGCCAGTGTTGACCCTCTGTTACTAATTTAATTGCTCATAGGGATATAAATTTTCCCTTTGAAAGCAATAAAGACAATGTTTTTATAGAATCAGTGGTGAACATTGAGACATCCATTGCATTTTGTCCATAATGTAAAACATTCTCTCATAAAGATAATTAAAAATTGGTTAAATTCTACATGGTAGTGACTGGAGTAATTTGTTTCTTGTGAGTTGGGATCAGAGATGGACGCTGGGCTTTTATTTTCTGCAGAGTCAGAGGATGACTCTGAAGTCCATGCTGCTTGGCACTCAGGTTGTTTTGTGCATAGCTGTTGCAAAATGCAAGTCATTATTTTGTGAATCATGTATAACCTGTTAGTTATTTAAATAAGTAGAATATGAGTCTCATGTGAGGTTTAAATCAGGTCTGTTTCTTCTGCACGGGGCAATCTCTGGGTTGTTCAAAATAACAAAGACAATTTCTTGTGAATACCACTTAGAGACATGTAATTCTTCCTTCAAATTAGATAGGTAGTTTGTGTTTATCATCTCCTATTGTGTACAGTTTTGATCACAGTATTAAGAATTGCTCCTGTGAGGAAATTCATAAGGGTGCATGATTTTGCCTGTGCTGTGAAGTTGTTAGCACTTTGAATAAAGACAGATCTTGACCTGATTGAGCTCATTGCAGGACTGTAGCTGTAGAGACTGCATTAAAAAAAACCCTAGAAAGTATGAAAACAAAAGTCTGATGATTCCTGTGAGAAAATTATATTTTGTCACTTTCTAAAGACAGAGCTAATTAGTTACATGTCCTAAGTTACTCTAAAGGTGCTTGGGCTGTACTCTTGCTCCATACGTGTTGATATGATTCCAGTTAAGTGGTAATTAAAGGTAATTTGATCTCTGCTGATGCATACACTTCTATATAAAAATGTATATGTAGACTGCTCTACTGACAGTGATGGAAATCCCTAGGGATGTGAAAACTTGTTACACAGAATTCCAAGCAGAATTAGAGCCATAAGTTCAGTTTCCTCTTTATGAAATTTTTTTTTGCAAAGTAAATACTGGAAAATGAATGGAAATAGATTGAGATTACTGGAAAATATGAGGACCATGCCACAAGAAGTAAATTTCTCTTATTCTTCCCCCAAGGAAAAACTCTGTAGTAATTGAAATAGACAGAATGAATATAAATTTCTCAGCCCCAGTATCCTGTCTAGCAATGCTGTGGCCTGTGTCACTGCCAGGTCAAAATTTATTAAATTATAACAAAATAAAGAAAGATTAAGGCTTTTTAATTTCAGATGTAATTACAGAAAAATGTATTTATGTATTTGTGCTATATACTGTGATGTAGGAATTACTGTGTGAAATTTATGAGTTTTCATAGGCTAAAAGTAAATATCACAGTGGTCTCTTGGCTGACTATTCATGATTTTAGGACTGCTTTCTTTTTAATTTTAACTGCAACTCTGAATATTCTGTGCTCATAATTTATTTCAGGATAAGTAGAATTTTTTTTTTGCCTGATCAGTCTGAGAAAGGTGGATCTGGCAGAGCCCTGTCTGTAGTTGCTTGTGTTGTGGATGGGATGTAAGAAAGGCTGGCGTAGATCCAAAGGTGTGGGGATGGTGTAGAGACCTTTGGAGAACCAGTGTCACAGCTGGCAGGGATTGTATGTCTGAACAACAAAAGACAGTGGGAAATCAAACCTTGTCCTTTCTGGGGCTGGTGAAAAAATCAGTTAACTGCTAAGTTACTGATACAAACTTTCAGTCGTAACTCCAGTTTCACACAGCTTTGTCCGGGGCCCTGAGGCTTCTCGTGCTCCGTTTCTTCAGTTTTAAGGAGTCATAGTATTTTTCTCTCCAGTTAGGTACATTGACAGAAGACTGAGAAAATGTAGTGATATAATTTACATTTCCAGCTGAAGTTTCAGTACTTAGTAGAACAGCCCCCATGTCAGTATTTCTTTAGTTTTATTAGTGGATGTTTACAATGTCTATCGTGTCTGTTACCTGAGCCTAGATTTAAAGCAGTTCCTCATTGCTCTTGTAGGGTTTTTCAAAACTTTAACAGCACAGTGCAGGAAAAACAATTACTTTGAGGTGCATCTATACCAATTCAAACGTGAAGCCCTCAAAATATAATTTTTATTTGCTTTTTCGATAGTGTTTGTGTTGACCATGTTTTTCTAGTCTTTTGGACTACGGATGAAATGGAACATCTTTTTTGCAGTATTGACCTTTCAGTTGAGTTTGGCAGCCTGCAGTGACTTACTCAGTGTCATTTTGGCATCAGTTGGCATTTCTGTGGAAAATGTCATTACCAATGGCTTTGTTCCCTTAGAGAGATGCCTAGAGGGGAATGCAAGCTTGCATTATAATTTAAAGAAATTACAGTGATCAATACAGAGTTCTGGTATCAGTGTGCAGTAGTGAATATTGTATATGGTCCAGATTTGTTTTTCTCAGAGAAAGCTTAAGGCAGGTTCCATTATGAAGGGGAAGGACTCACATTGCTTTTTTGGCAATGTGTGCTACTTATGTATGGCCAGTTCTGTGGAATATTAATAAACTGCACCTCCTGATTGTGGGTGTTCCAGAACTGCTGATATGATTGTTTCTGAAATTAAACAGTGCTTTTGAGACCTGGAGTTTACAGACATTAATTCTAATTTTTAACTTTTGTGACATTTCTCTGTTTGAGTTGGGAGAATGATTTTTATGTATATTTCATGGGGGGAAAAAATGTAGTGTAAAATTAGGAAGGAAGGAATTGGAATTAGTTTCATATGCCCCTGCTTGTATGGAAAAACATTTAAAAATATATCAGCGGAGACATAAGACTTACTCTGATGTTAGTATGTCAAGAGTATCTTTTTTTTCCTGGTGTCTTTTTTTCAAGGACTCCACTGAAATGCTGAAAAGACAGTCAACCCACAGTCAGGTTTGTTCCATTGGGATTTTTCTTTTTTTTTTTTTTTTTTTTTTTTTTCCTTTGGTTTTTTTTTTTTTTTTTTTTTTTTTTTTTTTTTCCACTTTCCATAGAACTTACAAAAATTTAGAAGTGTAAAAATAGAGTAAGTGGGAAAAAATTTGTTTCAATTTCATAGCAGAGTAAGGACAAAAAAGGGATCTCAAAATGGTAGGTAATGGAAGACATACAGGTGGACTTTGTGCTCTGGGATATTCTGAATACAGCTCTATCTGAATTTAATATTGTGTTGGTCAGAAAAAATAGAACTGGGGAGGAGGATGTGCAGTCTCATATTCAAAGACTCAGATATTTTTGCTTGTTCCATGGACTTTTCTGTGATCTTAGACAACTCATAATCTTCCTAGATAAGGGAAAAACCCTGTATGAAACAGAAGCTGCCATTCACATCAAAGCGGAGTTGGCATCCTATGACAAAGAAAATTATAAAAATGTAAATGAATTATTACACTTTCATGTTTATTCTTAGAAGAATCCAAATTGTGCAAAACAATTACAGACCTTACAGCAGAAAAGTGGTGGAGTTCAGGATTTGATAAACATTGACATCAGCTTGTATTTAGAATATAAGCTGTTTGGGGGAAGGAAGTTTTGGCAGCTCTTAGAACCCAGCACAGTGGAGACGTAATCACAGATCAGGACCACTCATCAATGCTCCAGTAAAATCTGGAAGTACAGTTTACAATTCAGCCAGATATATGATATCAGTTAAGAATGTAAACTTCGTTAGAGAAACAGGAGTGTCAAAGTAGGAAAATTAACCATATATATCCACAGACACTGTGGTGGTCTGGTGACATTCTTGATTCATAACTTTTACATTTGATTTTTGATTTTTTTTTAATGGACAGAAAGGAAAAAGAGAGTAGTTAATGGAAGATTCAGAGAGGAAGTAGAAAAAGAGAGCTGGAGCAAGAAATAAAAGATCTCTTGGGTTAGAATTAGATTAAACTTACTCTGGTCTATTTCTGTTCTAATGCTGCATTTGTGCATTGTAATAGGATGTACTCAGGAAGCACCAAATGTGTCCAGAAATACAATATTATTTTCTTGATTTAAATTGAGAACAAGCATGTTGTTTACAAGAGAAGGCACCTTTTGGGGTTCTTTCTGTTTATAAGTACAGTATGATAAATGAAATACCCCTAAATCTCAGTGTCAGTCTTTCTTGTTCTACCCAGTGATAAAAGGGTTTACTTTTATTCTGTCCAAGATTTCATGTGATTTACTAAAAGATCTTGAATGAAATCACAGTACTTGCCAAGATTTCATTTCCATGGGAAACAGCAGTCATCCTAAGTAACATGTATTACTGTTGGTTATACTGATTTGGATGGGAATGGACTTCAGTCATCATGTCTGTAACTCAGTGAGAACTGAAGATGAGTACTAACTTTATTTGTTTGAATGTAAAGTAATAAAATTTGTTTAGTGTGTTTGTTCAGAACAATGATGGGCAAGTTCACTTCTAAGATCAACAATACTATAACCTTGAATATTGTGTGCAGTTTTGGACACCACAATATGAGAAAGACATTAAGCCGTGAGGGAGTGTTCAAAGGAGGGCCATGAGGATGGGGAAGGGGATTGAGGGGAAGCCGTGTGAGGAGTGGCTGAGGTCACTTGGTCTGTTCAGCCTGGAAGAGACTGAGGGGAGACCTCATGGCAATCTACAACTTCCTCATGAGGGGAAGAGGAGGGTCAGGCACTGATCTCTTCTCTGTGGTGACCAGTGGTGGAACCCAAGGGAATGGCCTGAGGTTGTGTCAGGGGAGGTTTAGGTTGGGTATTAGGAAAAGGTTCTTCCCCCAGGGAGTGGTTGGGCACTGGAACATCTCCCCAAGGAGATGGTTACAGCACCAAGCCTGACAGAGTTCAAGAAGTGTTTGGACAATGCTCTCAGGCACATGATGTGACTCTTGGGGCTGGTCCTGTATAGGACCAGGAGTATTTTGGTGATCCTTTTGGGTCCCTTCCAACTCAGAATATTCTGTGAGTCTGTGAATAAAGATGAAAGCAATATATCTCTTCAGTAGTGGTGGCTGTGTACCGTTTCCATGTCAAAAGTAATTGGTTTGTAATTCCACTTGTAAGATTGTAATTTCTTATCTTCAGTCTAGTTTTGCTACAGTTACCTGATTCCACTGCTGTTAACTCTCCCTTCTTTCTTTGTGTAGAGAGTTTCTCCAGCAATTACAGTAACTTTTCAGCAGTACTTGCCAGGGAGTTCAAAGATGAACTCAGAGGCACAGGTTTTGCTGATGAAGCTGTCTGTTGCATTGTTTACCAAATATTTTCTATTCTAAATGTTTGCTTTTGTCAGACTGCTATGTGAAACTTAAAATGTCCATGCCAATTGTCATCCTGGAACAGTTACTTCAAAGCAAAGGAAAACATATATATTTCTTTGCTTATGTTTTAATAAATTACCTATTTTTTTTTTAATAACATAAATTTTTTTTTCAGCTGCATTTGATATTGTTGTTAAAAAAGAAAAGAAATGAAGTAAGAGAGGAGGAGGATTTATATGATGAATGTGTGTCTGTTGATCTGTGTCTAATTTGCTTTAGGAATGTAGCATGGCTATAATTTGCTATCTAACAGGTACTTAGAATTTCCTCCACATTTTCTGCTGGATGTTGGACTTCTGCATATTAGATGAGCTGAAATATCTGAAATAGGAATAGGGAATTTCTCCCTTCTGTACCATCAATGCTTCAAAAGTCTACTGCCTGCAGGTGATTCCTGTGTAAAGGAGACAGAAAACAAACTGTGGGAAACCATACAGAATTGAAGAAAGGCGAAAAAGAAGAGCACTGAAGTTAGGACTAGCTATTTTTCAGTGAAAATGGAGGAAAGGACAGCCTGGACAAGGAGATTGGGACTATCACTTTGTAAAGAACCATTAGTGTTTGGGGAAAGGTATAACATAACTGTTAACTTTGGCAGGGGAATATTTTGAGCCTGGTAAGACTGGTGGACTGAGATGTGTGGCAAAGGACATGAAAGTCTGTTCTTAGTTAGTCAGCTCAGGTGGCAGAGATCTATGTGATGGCTTTAAATGCTGCAGCCTGGGTGGAGGCCATGTGAATATCAGTACAGGAATTCCTGCTTTCTTAGCTTTTGGGAAAATATACTAGAAAATTACATACTAAATAGTAGAGAAATGTTACTGTGAATACACTGACATATGACATACATTTGTAAGGTTAGGTAGGAAATGCCAAATTTCAGTTTGTCTTGGCATCCTCAGTAAAGACCATATGTGTGGTGATATAGTTCTAAATCACATTCAGATGTTTTCGTGTATAATATTTTAACATTTTTAATAAGCTAACTACTGTATTTACTGTATTGTCAGTGTCCAGCTCTTGTCTTCCCACCCCATGGTTGTGTATCCAGGACTGATCTTCAGTTGTAAGTCTGAAACATGAAGTTCATTCCAGCTTCCAACAAAGTTTGGCTCATCTTGGTTCATCAAAAGTATCTGCCATAAACTTCCTGCTTGGGCCCATAATTGTTCCTCTGACTCCTTACCGGAAGACTGCTTTTTCTTAATTCTTATTATTGATTTTGACATTTTATATGAACTGATTTGAAAGTTGACCTAGACCTTCTCAAATTCTACACAATGTGTAAATTTTCTGGAGAAGTGTATTTTCTTTTTACACTGCTTTTGTGAAAGGGTTTTTATTTGGTTCTGAAAGTAGAGCTCTTACCTGAGGAGTGACAAGCACATCTGTTTTTTGTGTACTTACAATCATTTGCCGATCTAATTTGAAAATGAACGTTCACCGATTCATATCTTAGTAGTGTTGGCTCTTATGATGTAGAAAAGTGTGAGTTTAACTGAGCTTCACAGAGTATGTTTTTTGTAAAGTAGCCTGCTCTGGTCATGGCCATATACATTCATTGTAGGAGAAGTGTCTTACTGTGTGCCAGCATCAGCTGCTTGGTAGGGCCAATCTGAAAAGGGCCATTGACCAGAAAACAGTAGAATTAAACTACCCTCGTTGGCTTTGCACTGGAGAATATTTGGTATATAAAGAAATTGTAAACTCTCACGTGCCCAGAGGGAGTGTGCTGCAGCAGAGTTTTAAGGAGACTTGCACATGTGGCACCAATGGAAGGAGGATAGCAGCAGGAGAGGAATGAGGATGATGCAGGAACCGAGCACGAGGTTAGACTGTGGGAGCACTGGAACAGTGTTTTGCAGTTTTCACTGTGGTTGTCTTTGTCTTGGTAGTTTTGTGAGAGCTGGCCATTCTTCCCCTTCACCCTCTTCATCTCCTTGCCATAGAAGCCCCACACTAGTGCAGGCAGCATGCTGCTGATGTCCCTGTTGTGATGTCTCAGGCCAGCTCTGATTTGCAGTGTCATGGGATACACTGTGTTTTCTGTGTGGGTGGTCTTATAAAAACTGTCTCGGAATGGTTGTGTGGAGCTGCAGTAATGTCTGAGAATAGGCTGGTACAGCATGGCCATCAGCTGTGGTCAGACTAAGCAGACCTGGGGAAGGGAAGTGTGAATCTTGAGGTTCATTTGTTCTGGCCAGGGGAACTTAGCATAATTTAGTGTATCCGGAGATTGGATGCAGGATGGGAGGGCAGAGGCAAGCAAGCATGACAGTCACTCTGACATCTTGAACTGCTTTCATACCACGTCCTGTGCAAAGCACACACTGTGGCAGCAGTCCTCAGTAAATGCAATCTGGCTGTAGGATTTAAGTAAAAACCATTTTTAACTGCACCATACAAATACAAGAGCATGTTATTGAAAGTATCCAACAGTGCCTTATTTTCACAAATGTGTTCAGCTTTAGATTTTGGAAGAAGAATGAATGTTCTGTGCTGCCAGCTTTTTCTTCTGTTTGTTTCTTCCATAAATTTGAAATGATAGTGGGGAGTTTGTGCAGCCAAGCACCGCTGGTGAATAGATGTTGGAAAAAAGAATGAGAAGCCACAGTGGTATGGAGGAAATCATGTGGCTACAGCTATCTGTAGGAAAAATAAACATCCTTTTTCCCACTTCCCCACAAAAATGTTTTTGTATCTGGAAAAAATATGGAGCTAAGGCAGATAGAGTACTGAAAGGAATTAACATCTATACACAAAATACATTGCCTTATGTGAACACATCATTTAACAAGCTATTTCACCTGAGAGGAAAAGTTTGTCATTGCATTTGCATTTGGGAATTAAAGAAATCAGTGGAAAGGAATATAGGAATATGGTCAAAAATTAAATTTAAGTTAAATTTCTGCAATACTATGTCTAAAATTACTGACAAAAATGTGTATGGCTGAACTGAGGACTGCCCCTGGTTATGAAATATTTTGTTTTCTAGGTTTTTGTATCTGTGCATTCTTTCTTTTAATGCATTATTTTGTTTGCCATTCTCTATCATTATTATCTTAAAATGTGTTTGTTTTGTATTTTTCCAATTGAGTTTAGGAGTAGAGATGCAAAGAGACTTTTTCAAAATCACAGGCTGAGGCATGGAAGGCGTGAGATTCAAGCTTACCATTTGAAGGACTTATCCAGAAGATAAGGGTGTGCTTTAAGGATGTGCTTTAAACATGTGCATTGTTCTAGCTGTTGCCAGCTTCAAATTCAGCAATAACAAGAGTTTGTCTCTCCAAGTGGAGCATTTTTTCCAATAGCATAGGATTCTGTATTAATTTTTAATGAAAGACTAAGCAGAAGTCATTAATAGTCACTCAGAACAAAAGAACTTTACTGATGTCAATTCTCACTCGATTTTTCTCTTGATTCCAAACACAGTCCTTCATTCTGAACAGATACTGCACTGGACTGCCTAGCAAAATGCAGAACAAAGTCTCTGTGGCTGTTATGTTTTGAACAAAACCTTCTTATTTATTTAAAAATACAAAATACTTTGTTTTTTATTTATTAAATGAAAGATTAGGACATCTAGGTGTCCTGAAACGAGGTGATGGGAAACTAAGAAAGCATGTGGACAAACACAGAGATGTCTGGTTAAAACCAGGATATACACTGTCTTTGATTTTTCCAGAGTGACATAGAAGAGATTTCTGTATCTTTATGAATCTTAACTACTGGCAGACAATATTTGGCATAATTTGACTCAAACATTATACTTTTTCTTTCATAATGAGCAAAGGTGTGAAAACCTTTTGTCATCTTCTGTTTAGATTTGAATCAAGTCAAATAATGCATATTTCAGTATATAATAGCTTATAGAGGAAAATTGTTCCATTCCAAATTATTTTTCCCATGGATAGAGAATATATGAATATATTTTTTCCATACCAATAAACAAATTTTTTTTTGGCAGAGTACAATCTGAAATTCAGAGTGCAATAAACTAAACGATACTGTGGATAGCACATCTTGTGAAAGAAGGAAACCTGGATTTTAGTTCTAGACCGAAATTTGCTTAATGATATGATATTCTATTTATACCAAATTGAATTTAAAATTCTACTGACTTTAGCCTGTTTTCCAAGCTCTTCCCAGCTCCAAGCAAATCCGTTTTTTGGTAATCAATACATATATGCTATTGTATCTGTGGATGAGTTGTGTCAGGGCTTGCATGAAATGGACATGTTAATAAAGAGGTATGTTTTTCATAAATAAGATTATTTTGTAATGAGTTATTGAAAGTAGTAAACTTCAATTCAGCGTAGTCTGTAAAAGAAGTCAGGTGGTGTTAAACTGAGTGAAAAATATGTGCTAAACTGTAATTTTAGCAATATCTTTGGATTGTACATATTCATACTTTTGACTAAAATACAGATCTGGAAAAAGAGAAAGCAACTAGGCTGTTGTTCCCTCAAACATAATATTAATGCAAATGCCAATTATGCTATTTTACGTTGCTTGGGAATAGTTATCCGATGAGTGGTGAGACCCTGTAATATTTTCTACTATTTATGGATTCTGCCATTTTCCCACATGAGAATTGTGTATGGCAGAGAATTTCTCATGTATTTGCTGTTAAACGTAATTCTGGTTTGGTAGAACTGGACCCTTAGGGATTAGTTGTGTTGTCCTTATTGATGGAAAGATAATGACTGTCTACAGTGGAAGAAAATTGTTGTTGTTGGTTTTTTATAGAACACAGAGCATGCTGATTTTTAAACCCTCTTTTCTTTTGTGGCTAGAATACAAGGAATGACTAGTAAATAAAAGTATCATTAATTTGACTCTCGAGCAGAATGAATTATAATTTAACGGACAGAAAATCCATGAGGAATGTCCATACTCCTAAATTGTTTGAAAATCATTTTACACCAGATGTAACAATGGAAGCTCACTGCTTTTCCACTGAAAGCAAAGTAGCAAAGACCGATAGACTTTTATGTACAAAAGTGATTAAGTTGGACAATAGTTCACCTTGATTTCTACATAAGAACAAAATCTGTCTGCTTGCCTAACTTGTATCTGTACATCTATTAAGTTAAGCTGGGATAAAGGTAACGGTTTCGCAGTTAAGATGCAGATAGAAGCAGGCCCTCAAAGAAAAATCTAATTGAAGTTTATGAAGTTAAATCTTAATATTTTGTTTCTCTCAAGATGAGACAGAGAATGTATCATTCAGGGTTGTTGTACATGAGTACAGACTTAAAATACTTAGATGTTTTCTCTGGTTTATTTCTATGTGTTTTCTTGTTTAAGGATTTTTAAAAACTTTCTAAGATAAAGGAGTTCTGTCCTTGAAGTGACTCTAAGCTTCTTAAAAGTTGAGTCCCAGAAACTGAAGTGTCACTTCTCTAGACTTGGTTTGGACAAAATGGTAATTATTCATTCTCTGTTTTAGGATCTTCAACAATTTCATGTCTGACAATTTATTGGCCTTTTGAAAGTGACTAACAGCAATATAAAACTTTAATTTCAAAGATAGAAACTTGTATTTTTAACAAAATTATCAAAGTTCATGAGCATTTAGCATACACTTATCAGATTTTAATCTCGTCATTAGACTTTAAATGCTGCTAGTCTGATATATCATATCTCCATCTGCCTCAATATCATGATGATATTAGCAAATAATGTTGAGAAAAGCTGCTGGGTCTGGTCCACCAGTCCATCATTGCAGAAGTCCTGATATTGAACTGAAGGGCATTTTGCTGAAGCTGTACCCTGGTGTAGACAAGAACAGAGGGTTCATGGGCCAGAGAAGGGTCTCCTGTGGTTATCACACACTAAGGGCTGGCTGTCTCAGTTCTTTCTGTTGTTCCAAAGGCTGTTTGTATGTTTAATGATGGTGAAACAATGAGATTAAACTCATTATTAGCTTTACAACCAACATAGATTAACATGACTTGTTCCCTGATACTCATTTTTTACCTCAACTTGATTTTTAACTGTAGAAATTTCTGACATCTTAAAAAATCCCTGTGGGTAGCATTAGTCAAGTACTGTGCAGTACTGGATGTTAATATCCTAGGATTTAAATATAAGCTTGCAGAAGCTGAGTCTGACATATTTTGAATGTCTACATGGAGCATATTATAGCTGCATCTTCCTCTTGCAAAGAGATGGTTTAAAATTGTTGAAAGTAAGTGAAATGTGCCGTTACTTCTGGGGCTGTAGAATAGCGTCCGTGGATGTAAGATTAGGCACTTACCGCCCCCAGGGTCTGCAGTTTTGTATTACAGATTATCATTATTGCGTACACTTTTCTGATGAGATTGAGAAATTTCTTTAGCTGTAGTGTAAAGCTGCCAAAATACATTTACCACAGACCTTAAGGCAAGTATAATTCTTCCAGAGGCAGCCTCAGGCTTTGGAGGTTTTTGTGCTGAAAGCAGGCTTAGACTTCCCATGAGATCCTCAAAGAGATAAAAAGACTAAAAGCTCTTCAAAGCTAGGCCTTAGGCCCTGACATAATTTAATTCTCTGGCGATGTTTTTTGCATGTAAAAAAATGAAAAAATATTTACAAAAGTTTAAATAGAAATTTACCCAACTAGACTTGAAAACAACTTTTTAATATCACCTATTCTTTTGAATTCAACATAAAAACGTCTTCATATAACTTTAATTTAGACATCAGATGACCAGGAAAGGACATGGTATTTTCTCTCTCTCTTTCTGTATATGCAAAATTTCAGCAAGGTTATCTTGCTTTTTTCATGCTGAATAGTTACTCCTGATAACTGAACAGACATTGAAATTAATTTGCATAACAAGTAGCTGTGCTGTTATTCTAACTCTATTCTGCACTTACTAACCGTAATTTAGTTTAAGGTCCTAATTTAAAGAACTGCTCGGTGTTCTGATGTCCTCCCACTTTTTCCTTTCTTATTTTTTAGGCTATATTAACACTAGATTTTATTTAACAAATAGCAAGATTTTCTAGAAAAATCCCCCAATCTTCAACACTGAGTACAGTATTTTAAGTTAAGATTTAATTTATGCTGGAAATGACTTAACAGAAATATCACTGAAAAAGAGCCAGGAAAAATCCTGTTGAGAAGCTCTATGGTATCAGCATTAAAACTGTAGGGCTGGGAGTCAAGAAATCTTGATTGATTGCAGGCTTTCCTTCTTGCTGTGGAGATGTTGCTTTGCTTCGTGGCTCCCTGTTCTCCACCTTGTAAAACAGAATGATAGAATCATCATATATCTTCAGGTTTATAGCAGGGAGCAGCCCACTCCAGTAGCTATTTATCCTCTTCACAAAATTCCAGATGTTCAAAGGAGGCTTGAGATAGTTTGTTCCCCAAATCAAGTCTGCTGCACCTCTCAGACCTCTGTTCATACCGTGATTGTCAATTGGCCATGAATCAGCAGCATGATCAGGAGCAGGTTTTTGGTCAGGCTTACTTATCCATGGCTGTTCTTACTTAGGCCTGCCTCCAGCCTAGTCTTTAAATGCCTGAGGATAAGGAGAAAATTTGGTCTGCTCTGTGTCTGCATATTCAATCAAAAGCTTTATCCTTCTATTTATAAGATTCTTTAAATTTTATCCACAGGAAGCTGCATGAGTTAAAAGTATTTATTGCTCTTTAATGTTATTAACAGCAAGAAGCGATCAAATCCAAAGATGGTGTTTCTGGATAATTTGTTGTGTACAAAACATTGCTATATAATTTCTTTTGCTTTTCTCCTCTCAGGAGGTGCTTACTGTGGAGTTTCACATAGTGCAGGCATTAGCCTTCTTTAATTTGAAGAATTGTAGTTCAGTGTGCTTTTTTAACTGGTAACTCAGGTATACTGTGTTACATGAAGAGCATCTTAGGGTTATATTTTCATTATTTATTTATAGGAACTACTTTTCCTGCAGTAAAATATGAGAACTGACATTTTAATAACTATTATGAATGTTCTTAATAGATTAAGTATGTTCACCTGGAAGTACCTATGTTGAGATAACTCCCAAGTTTAGATTCCACTGTTGTCATTGGAATTGCTTCGTTCAAGAGTAACCAGGTCACAGGAGTGACTAAAAAGTAGCTGAGACAGGAAATTCCAGTTTTATGTCCACTACTGGTTTGAAGAAAACAATTCAGACTAGAAGTAAGATAATGCTCTAATGTGAAAGCAAATTAAGTAACTGATAAAACATAATTCCTTTATGTGATTTTTCTTGGCATTTTTTTTTGTGAATGGGGGAGCAAAATTAAGCCAATTTAAACATAAGATATTCTTCTGCTGAAATCTTCAGTGTTTGTTTGGAAGGTGCTAGATCAGCTTTTATTTAATTCATACAAAAGAGATTTCCCTGAGGGTAAAAAATTTTTAAGCTGAAATTTTGCAGCTAAACTATAGACCATGACTAAAGTAAAAGATAAGTTTGATGTAACTTGTTTTAAAAGACTAAAAGATCAGATAATAAATAATTTTAAAGTGGTTCAGATATTTATTTAAATCCTTTAAAATGATGATCTGCATTTCTTTGAATATAAAAATATGTTACTAAATGCAAGTTGACATTTCTAAATTAGGTGCTTGCCACTTCATCAGTGATATAAGCAGAAAAGTATTTTTCAGGGAATGATGGAAGATGTTTTTATCATCTTATCACTGTTGTCATGGAAACTTGTGTATATCATTGTTAAACAGACTGTACCTAAGGATCTAACATTCCTGTGACTTAAAATTGCCAGCTATTGTATTTTTAGTGTATTTTCTTCAACACTGTAGTCAATGCTTAGGAACTTGTAAGTTGCTCTCCTCAATTACAGCCATGAACACAATTACAGGATTAGGCTGTCCAGAGACCCCATAGAACAGGGTTCTCTGTTAAAAGGTTCTTTTCAATACAGGATTATTAACAGTTTTATTTCCTAATCCATTGTAGCCTATTATAAGCACTTAAAAATTAATATTCCCTCTATTCAGGTAGACTATTTTGACAGCAGCTTCTTTGGGAAGAATGAGCTATCCATCAGTCATTATAAACTGTCTTGAAAACTTTGGATCTTTTCTGAATATGGATTTTATATATTATGTGCTTTGTTTTCAAATACAGTGCTAAATTCATAGTACAGCTCTTGTGTATTATTGTCTTAACCTATCATACATGGAACAGTAGGCTGAAAGAGAAGCTTGACTGCAAAATCCAGATTTAAGTGCTCCTGGACACAATGTATGTGTAACTTGTTTTCTTGTTGAATCTTATGATGGGCACAATTCAAAAGTAGGAAAAAAAAAAAGGAAAAAAATTTTTTTCCTCCAAATGAGATTTAAGAATCAGTAATTTTAAGCACAATAAAAGTGTTGTCTCTTTTGCATAAGTAAAGGTTTATTTTGTCTTTTAGTGTCTGGAGTTACTTCAAAATATAGCTTCTGCATCAATTATTTATGACTTGAAATTACTTCTCTTTAAAAAAAAAATGAAGTTACTTAAATACATTTTTCATCATTGAACGAGTGACTTCCATTACCTCAAAAGTATTCATTAAATTTCTTTTCTCATCCTGGCCTGTCTGATTTCATCTTTTGGGGAGTTTTCTGAACACTCTTCTGAAATTTTAAGGCTATTATTTTAAATAATTGTCAATGAAGAATGTAGGTTTTGTGCTAGAGTAAGCTGTCTGTAGCAATTTGATGCAAATTTAACTTATCTGAGAATCACAGTAACATGAAGTATTCAAGAATAGTAAAGTTGTAAAGGTTTTTTTAAAGGTGTGTCTTACTTATGACATTGGTATTGTTCTGTTCAGAGTTACAGTATCAGGACTACTAAAATACAAGTACAGAAATATGAAGAAGAAAAAACTCAAATACAAGTAACACAGTGGCTTTAGTTTCTAGAAAAATGCATTCATTAAGTAAGTGAGGGTTATAGGTTGAAAATTAAATTTATAGGAAATGTGTACTTTTCCTGCTCCAGGAGATTCTGTCAGTTCAGGCAGTTGAATTCAGTGTAATGCCACAAGAAAAAATCCTGGCAAGCAAACATGCCAAATTTATATGACTAAGAACTAAGAATCTAAGAATATATAAGATAAATGCTTATTTTCTATTATTTATTGCAGTAAGCTGTATATGAATGTATAGTCATAGGAGGAGATATACTTAGCTTTTTAGGATTTATTGAGGCAAAATGGAACTTGTTTATTACTGGCTTTATACCTTTCACCTAATCATTAATAATTTTAGCTGGGATTTGTAGAAAAATAGAATTTCCAAACTTTATATATTCCTGTACCTTTCTTTCAAAGGATTTAGTTTTGGATAAAATGGAAATTTTGTGAATGGAGAACTTTGATCTTTTATCCAAATTTTCTGCATGAAGAGAAAAGCTGTGACTCCCTCTTCTGCTGATTGTGATTTTGCTTTTATGGATACCTCACACAATAACCCAGTCAGCTGATGAGTTTGTTTTCTAGCCATCTTCTGTAGAACAGCCTTAGGAAATCTGAGTCACAAGTTGCAGAGCAGAGGGAAGAAAGCTGGGATGTGTATTGCCCCCACTGGTTACAGGACACCGGCTGTGGGTGCATTCAGCACATGTGAGCTTTGGGGCTCCGCATTATGTAGGTAATAGGAAAAAATATCCTGACTATTCATTGTTGTAATGTAGCTGGGAGTAATGTAGTAATGGAGTTGGGAGTGCTGAAGAGATCTTACTGCTATGCCCCAGAGCTGTTAGCTCTGGTGGACTGCCACACCTAGGTGAGCACTTGAGTAAGGGGACGGGGGCTTTATGACAAGAAAGGGAAATGCCACAGCAGTCAGGTGGAGTGGATGAAACAGCAGTGCAGTCAAATGTGGCATCTCAGCTCCTGATCCATCAGCTTGCAAAAGGAGCTGTAGGAGGGATAGATTTTCAGGCTTCTGGTTAAATATTGAGGGAGTGGAAATACCAGATTCTTGCATTGTTGAGAATTTAATTTCTTGACAAATGAAAAACTAGGAAAATATAGATAGAACTGTGTATCCCATGTAGAAAATACTGTTTTGAGGCTTAAAAATGATTGTGTAAACATAGTAAGCAATTACAAATATTGGTAGAAAAATGAAGTGGAGGTTTTGGGGTAATTTTAATGGCTTATTTCGGTTTATTTTAATGTATTGTTCCTCATCGCAGGTAAGGCTACATATGTATGGCACAGTCCTGTGCCCTGATACATACTCTGCCTTCTGAATAAGTTAATTTCTCAGGATAATGAGTTGTGTGGGAAAGAGTTTATTAACTCAGGTTACACAGCTTCTGGTGTCTAGATTAGATTGGTTATTATTATGTGAAACTAGTTGTGTACCATGCAGACATCTGAAATGCTCTGACATCAAAATCCAGTTAGGCAAGACAACGTCTGAGTGTGAGTTTACAAAAAATGTCTGTTTCTGTATCTATTAGACATTGAAAATTCATTAGGTTTTCTGGGATTCAGAAATCAGAATTCTAACATCTCATTTGTATTTGTCCTTAAAAATATAATTGCCACTCTCTACTTTACCAAAACATTGAATAAAATAACTTTTATTGAATGAAAATCCTAGCTTAGAGCCATGAGGTATTTGCAGGTTCTGAAGTGCTGATGATGAGTGCAGTGTTAATGATCTGACAGATAAAAACTCGTGGGTAAGTTTTTTCTCTAAATAGAGTCATCTCTTGAATTTCTCTAGTTAATGTGAATTGGTATTTCATGCTCAGGGAGGTTAAAACTGGCAGGCTGGGATTCCTTGCATTTTTCTGTTTGTGATTGTGATGCTGATAGCCTAACTATGAACTTCCTTATGCAGGGCTGCTAGGAACTTCCAGTCTGAGTGTTTCTAGAAATGAGAAGTGATTGAGTCTCAGCACTTAAAAATGGCTTGTGTGCTTTTTGAAAAGACACCACCATCTGTGTTGTATTGAATTAATTGTAGTTATTTCGGTGATGTCTGCGTGTGTCCAGTAAGTACAGAAAATAACATTTTAATTTCAGGGATGTCTGTGGGTTGATTTTTAACTGACTGGAAACAGGATAGCTAAAGCACTACCTTTACCTCTGTTTTTGTCAAGTTTTCAGTCCAGAATTAAAAGGAGTATATTCATAATGTATATATATCTCAGTATAGTACTGTGCAGATTTCCAACTGAAATACCTTGGTCTTTAGTTTGCAGCTTATGTTCAAGTATCCCATGAGGAACTCTGCATTAAATAAGTTTGACTTTGTGAGGTTTCTGGTATTTTTACCAGGACAAACTTGGGTTCTGCTGTTCTGTGAAGTGGTAGACTAGTCCTTTCAGCCCAGCAGTACATGTACATATTGAGTATATCAGAAGGCTTTTAGTGATTATGCCAAAGAAGTCCAGAGGTATTGTTTGTTCAGGGACACAATTGAGAATCACTGCTAAGTTGTTATGTGTGTCAGGGCCAAAACGAGGTGAAGCCTTTTAACTTTCTGGGCTAACAATTCCCAAATATATTTCTTGAAAGACTGATAAAGGGACAGGGAGATGGTGGGGCTCTGGCCAGATGTGGACTCAGCTATGTGTGATCAAAGTGGGAAATCTGCCCAGCTGTGCACCTGAACTATTCACACTCTGGGCCAACTCACGCTCAGGGGGATTTGGGCTCATTTACGCCCCATGTTTCTTCCTCTTCTGCCTCCTCAGCAGATATGTGTTTACATCAAGTACTTGAGTGATGTTCTGTGACAAGAAATAGTACACTGGCACATGGAATGATGGCTCTAAGTGCTGAGAGACCAAAATGTCTCCTTTCATAGCATAAGCAAAGGTTGTGTATTGCAGGTGCAGTGCTTCTGTAAACAGTATAGGCTAAATTTGAACTAAGACGTGAGATGTCCTTGCAGGAGTGTGGGAGTAGAAATGTGGAGCTATGCAGTGTTTTCTTACAAAATTTGAATTAGTTCACGTTGGGTGCTTCCCTGAAGAACCCATTTGTACACATTTTAAGGTATCTGTAAAGCAGTAAGAATTTCTAATTTTGTAATGCCCTGTGTGCATATAAGTATTGTGCTTAGCACAATAACACACACAGCTTAGCACTCCATTACAGTGTTTTCTTAAAATTCTGTACAATTGGATTTTGCTTAATCTGTGTTGTTTCATGCCAGAACAAAAGATTATGGATCATTGCATTATATATAGTGGAAAATGATTCAGAAGTGTCAGTTTGAAGATTTTGGTAAAATTGCAGATTTTGTAGGTGAAAAGTAATCTTTACTGACAACATAGTTCATAATTGTTTTAGGGATGCAAAAGCTCAGCATTTTAACTAGGTCTTTATTCAGATTAGATTTAGTATTTTTATAGCAATTTTAGAAATATTGGAAATGTACATGCACATTGCAATGCCAAACATTCCTGCTAATTCTAGATTATTTATTGCTTCCTATAGAAGTAGCTAAAGCTTCTTTCCTATGCCTGGCCACTTGAACAAGGCCAGGCTGGACGGGGCCCTGAGCAATCTGATCAAGTGGGTGGTACCTTTGCCCATGGCAGGGGGGTTGGAACTGGATTATCTTTAAAGTCTCTTCCCTCCCATGCCTTTCTGTGATTCTTCTTGACTTGCAGGCTGCTAATTGAATCACAGTGCACTTCTAAACCATGCAACTCTTAAATGGTCCTAAGAAATTCTTCCCTGAGTTATATCTGGATGTATTAAACTTGCAGGCTTGCTTTATTGCACAGTGAATGTTTTCCTCTTTGAGGAGAGTGGAAAAAGTGGGACAGGTTTCTGTGTCATATAGTATCTTGCTGCATCTGTTATGTGAAAAGCTGAATTTTAAATAACTTGTGTATGGTTAGTTGTGATTTTTTCCCTTACTCCCTTTGTGCATAGTATTATATTTTTATTTAGTATAAGTTGATGAGTTATAGCAGCTGTCTAATGCTTGTATTATGGAAGTTACATGGGACACAGGGTATTAATGCTTATTTCTGCCTGACCCTGATCCTGCAAAAATGAGAAAAAATGAATTGTATCAAAGCTGTTACAGATAATAGGATAAAAAAGAATGGAATGGAATAGAATAGTTCTGTTGGAAGGGACTTGCAGTGACTGTGTATTCCAACTGCCTGATCACAGCTGACCAGAAGTGATCTTGCAGATTTTGATTATGCAGAAGCCATTGCAGGAAAACCAGAATTAATATATAAGTTTTGGTCTGTCCAGCTGCTGAAAACCCACCAGATATAATGTTAAAAGCATGTTAAAAAGCCAAACACTTCCCTTTTGCCCCAAAACACCAAGAGCTTTGTTGTAATTTTGACCATATTTGCTTTCCAGTGCAAAAAATAGCAAAAGATTTCCCTATGTTCAGCAAGCTTTGCAGCTACTAATAATTTTCTATATGCTCTTAAATATTTTTCAATGTCTCCACTTAAAAAAAAAGTCCTTAATTGTGGGAAGGAAAAGGAAATTAACTACACTGAAAGAATATAGAATTGGCAATATTATCACAAAAATCCCAAAGTGAAGCTTTAGTGCTGCATTTCTGTCTGATACTTTTGTAGGTACTCTGTCTCCTTACTGTGTGGTTCTTAAAATCATGCATGAGTCTGTTGTTTAGAAATATGTTTGCTGTAGCCATAATCTTCAAAAAAGACCTGTTACTGTGAATACTCATAAGATGAAACCATTTGTTTCCACCAGGATGAAGCATCCTGGACTCCAAAAGCAGTCAGTATATATCACAGGTAATTCTCACTTATGCAAACTAGACTTCTAGGTTTAAGTTGGAACTTTAGCAATGCTGAAGGTTCAAACCTGAAATTTAGGAACTTGTATTTGAGAGTGGAATGGAAAGTCTTGAAGCTTTCTGTACTATTAATGTGTAAAGAGTTCTCTCTCTTGGTTTAGGCTGAAAGTAGTTCCTGCCTTTGTTTTTGATACTCAATTTTTCAAATTTTTAGACCATAACTAAATCAAATGCTGTATTTTTCCTCATCTTTGAAATGTTTCTTTTTCTAAAGAAATCTGTGTTTTTAAATAAACTCTGGACATTGTGTGTGGGCACAACTACTTAAAATTCTTTAAAGAGTTGTTTTTAAGAGCACACATTCCTTGTATCTTTGCCTGATTGAAAACTGCATAGTAGTGAATGCTAGATGAACTTCAAAATTATGACCTCTACAAAATGAGAAATATACAAGCTTCAGTTTAAAAAGAAAAATGGTATTAAAGTGCTGGTTTCTGCAATTGGTCTTGTATACCTTCTTGCTTGTTTTACAGAAGTAAAAACTGACACTGCACCCATGAATATAAGGATATCTTTCAGTTTCATTGCAGCTGGAGTCAGTGACTTCATACTGAAAAAGGTTGGTTTTTAAACTACAGACCATAACAGTTTGTAACAGTGAAGGAACATGCATGTTTGTGTGAATACATAGCCATGTGTCCTTGTAATACAGACCTGTCTGTATCTATGCATGCACAGGTTTAACCTGCAGCTGACATGATTATGGAAAGCATTTAAGGAATTCTATACACTTTGTGGAAAAGAAGTAATTCTGAAAAAATATACTAGCACATCTACTGGAAGATGAGAATAGTGTGCTTTTCTTAAACAAGAAGCATTATTATTGGGACAGTAAAATAAAGTTCGTGATAGCTGATTTTGAAGTCACAGATGCCTTGAATCTTACAATTGGTTAGTTTTTCCATAGTTAGAGTCAATATTCCCCTTTTAATCCTGTTAATTTTACTGAATTACTTCTGTTACAAATTAACTGCATCACAGTGTTTTAATTGTATTTGTAGTAATTTTAAAAATAGTTGCTGGGGATAGGTCATTTAATTATATTTTATCAGTAAGAAAGCATTAGCTCTGCTGTGAGTGATAGCCAGCAAGGCCATCTGCAATGCCTTTCAGTTCACTCACTCTGAATTGTTCAGATAAAGACTGTCAAGTGCTGCCTAAATAAGGAAGGAGCCGTGGTAGGGTTAAGTGCAGTGGAGGACACAAATGGAGCATTGATTCCAGGCATGCTGGAGGGTCTGAGCTGTTTCCTGCAGCACTGAACCTTTTAAGAGTTTTCATTGTTTCCCGCAAAGTATTAAAATGCGAGTGTCTGCCATTCAGGATCTCAGGGAGGATGAAAATGAGGATTGGGCAGAAGAAGAAAAGGTGAGTTAAACCCCAATAGTTTTGCAAAGTACTTATTTCCATCTATTTTTCCTCTTTAGGACAATAAACCTGTAATGATTACCTTTCTCTTTCAGATCTTCCTCAAGCCTGTTATTGAGGACAGAAATATGGAACTGGCCCGAAAATGCAGTGAATTAATAAGTGATGTAAGTGATGGTGACTATTCGCACTCTCATATTTGCATTTCTTCTTTCAAATGCATTTATATTTATGATACATATTCTCAAATATTTACAGTGTAGCATGTGCCCATCCAAGGCTCAAATAATAAAAGCCCACAAAAGAACAGAAAAGCACAGATTACTCTGGTACTGTAAATTATCAGCCACAGAAGAATGAGCTTTTCAGAGCTCATTTGGATGGTACAAAGCACAGGCCCTAGAAGGGGGTGTTTCAAAATGTGGGTTTCAGGCAGAGGGTGTCTGCCAGGAGAACACCATGGCTGCTTTCATTAGGAAAATGTGGTATTTTTTCTGGTTATAGTCTAATCCCATGCAGTTTAATTGGTTTGAACAAAACTGAGTTCCAGTATACATAGCTGTAAGGAGGGAAGGTAAAAATAAAAGTTAAATTTTTAATGTTATCTTTTGTTTGTCCTGATAGATGTCCAAAACTGCTCAGCATATTATTGACTATGCTTATACGACAAATCCACTCAAATGCTAGAATATATTTTAAAAATATTTAGCTCGCTAATTCTTGATTTAGTTACTATAGATTTTTAAAACTGTGGATCAGTTATATAAATATTATATAAACATCATAAATCAGGTCCCAGACATTTTAAATTGGAGTAGATCTGATTGCTTCAATGTAACAGGATCAGATTTATGTTGATGGAAATTTATTTTTGTTTCTCTCTGGGACAGTGTGTCAAAAAAGTAACTTTGTCCCTTCATGGGTGCGTGGGTGTAAAGAATGATATTTCCCTTGTGAGAAACGTGACTGGCAGGAGAGGAGACCTTTCTGAGGAGAGAGTGACTTGCTTCAACAAATGTTCTAAAGAAACTGAAAAATGGTGTCTGGCTCATGTTGTAATACGATATTTAGGTTTGGGTTGTTGATTTAATTGGAATGGAACATACACAATTACATTTTAGGTATAAATTTTTAGGAGTTGTGTATCAGAAAAGAATAGTTAACTCAGAAGACCAGTATCTGGGATGTGAAAAGTGTTACAGTGCTGGCTTGAAAGTGTGACTTGACAAGGTCAAAGTTTCCTCTTTCCTCTTGTCCATACACCTCCTACTTCAGTTTTCACAGAAAGAGTGCTGAAAATTGAATAGATCCTTAAGAGAAGCTACCAAGATGACTCCTTTGTAAACTCAACCTACTTTAGGAAGCAGTAGAGATTAATAATATTTTTACTGATAGATATATACACGCTTTCTTTGGGAAAAAAGGGCATATGGTGCGTTAAGTGCCTGTCAACTCTTGTAAAGGCAAAAATGAAAATGGACCTGAAGCACTTATATGACCCAATATACATTTATTGCATCCATGCAGCTTCTTTCTAAGCATGGTCACTGTTCTTAAAGAAAAAAACTTCTTGAAAAATGCTGAAGAAATCTTTCTTTAACTGAAAAGGAATTATTACTCTGCTGTGTACCCATTAGGAGTAATGTTGGCTGTGGCTCTTAATTAATGGATAAATGGAGTGGGTGTATTTTCTTGGGTTTTCTGCAGGCACTTGAGAGCTAAGGCGAATGGCTAAGTCAAGCCAGGCTTCTTCTGCTTATAATGGTTCAGGGATGTGGGCTTTTGCTGGAAACTTGTGATGCATTTAGCCTGCAAGTGTGTTAGATTTTCCTTGCGATATGTCAGGCATAATGGCGAAGTGTTATTAATGCTTTCAAAGCAAAAACAATATATAATGGTCCAGACCAATCTAATTTCAAAAAAGAGGCTCTTTGTTTAAAAATAACATCCAGCTTTGGGGCTTTATTCAGCCTCTGATGAAATCAGTAGGTTTTTCTTCATTGGCTTGAATGGAATATGCATAGAATATGAATTTTGATTCACAGAATTTTTTACTATAATGGAATTTCTTATGACCAGTGAAGTCCTTTGTACCTGAGTATAAATACCTCACCCTGCGCATTTCATTATGGAGACCAATAAATTGCAAGGAGTTTGCATTCTTACCTTCAATTTTTTCACTTGTTGACATTCAGAACTTTTAATATATTCCTTATCCTTTTAGCATCAACCTTTCCACAAACTACTATTTGTGTGGATTTATGATTGGTGTACATTTGTGCATTCGATTTGTACAGTGGTTTTATGGCGCTTTCAGTTTGGCCTGCAGATGACCTTGGGGGAGCAGCCTGTGTCCTTGCTGGCCACGAGACTGGCTGATTGTCCTTTTCTGATGGTGGAGCTGTCAGCACATCTCCTCCATCAGAATGCAGACCCAGGAGTGCACATGCCTGAGATACTGGGGTTGTATTATGCTTGCCCTGCATTCTTTGCAGGCTGACTTTAATTTGGCAATATGGTTTTGAAAAAGTGTTACACTGGCAGTCCTTGGTGAGTCTGTAATTGCCAGCCTTGAGCTGTACATAGGGGAAGCTGTGAAGTGTTTATGGGCTCCCATTCTCGAGAAAATCCCCAATTTCATTTGAGGTTGGCAGATGTTTGTTCTGTGGCTGTGATACCCCCTGGATTGTTTCTCTCGATAGTTGTTCCATTTAATCTCCCTCTATTATGAAATTTTATTCCACAGATGTTTTCAAAACTGTCACGTGTGTTTGATTTATATGAATTGCCTTCCTCTCCAGGCCTTTTCTCTTCCACATTGAAATCGAGCTTGTCCATTTGCTTGTAGTGTATTTTCATCTCTTCTTTGTTTTGATTATGTGGTGAGATGTTGTTAGTACTGTCATAAGCAGAGACGGGAACAATTATAGAAGGTAATTGACCAAACGATCATAATCCTTTTTGGTAGGATGGCAGACACTGCCTTCTGAAGATTCTGCTGAATTGTGGTAATGAGTGGTACCAGCACTTCTTTTCCTCTAAAGCAAAAAATAGAACTGCTTGCTATTTATCTGTCCTTTCACAGTATCCAACTTTGCTTTAGGATGTCTCTGTTATAAAGAAAAGTCCAAAAAGACCTAGAGCCAATAGTGGAAACACTGTGCCAGGCTCACCCGGTTTTGACTACCTAATTCTGGGTGCAGCTGTTCCCCTGGACTGACCAATACTAGGCACAGCCTCTAAGTCAAGAGGACCTTGAGTTTGAAATTGCTGGAGATTACTAAAATACTATGTATTTTAATAGTAATGCTGTATGCCTGCCATTTTCTCTTGCTTTACTTTAGGTTCCTATGGCCACAGAGAAAGGATGTTACATTAGATGGATCTGTGGTCTGACACAGTCCTTAGTCTTATAAGAGATTATAAATTCAGAAATGTAGGTTTGGAAAGTGAATACTTAGTGGAAGGAAGTTGCCTTTTGTTCCAGTATAAAAGTTAGATAAGAAGGTTCAGACATTTTTGTTGTTTTTCTAAACAAAAATGGGTACTTTAGATATGACAGTTCTACAATGAATCTTGGCATGATGACTGTTGACATGGTTACACCATTGATGTTAAGATTATTAAAAATAGCTTTTGAGTATATGCATATCTAAGTTAGATGAGCATGTGTCCCTGAATGAAAGGAATGGTGGCTGCTTGGATTATGCTGTTACCATTGGAGTTTTCCCTTTAGCCCACCGTCTCCCTTCTGTTTTTCCCCTTAAAAAGGGCTGGTGGAACAGGCCATGGGTGAGATGAATTTTCTTGGTGAGCAAGGAAGGTTCGGCTTAAAGGTTGGATGCCCTTGTTTTATAAAGTTGATCTTCCTGTGTAATATCCATTAAGAAAAAAATGCAGCTTGAAACTTAATGTTTTGGTGGTTGTCTAGGAATTTTAATCCACTTTACTGGATAGTTGTGCTGTGGTCAGAGTTAGTTTTATGATGAATCAGGGAGAAGAAAAGGATCTGGAGAGAACTATGAAAAATAGGACCTTTAGTGAGCTATTGAACTTCAGAAGTATATGGAAAGAGCAGTGGCTCCAGGCCATCATTTGCAAATTCTTCCTATTCGTTTTTTTCACAAGGCTTACCAGATCTGCTCAACCTAAACAGTGTATTTTGTGGTGAGGGGTAAGCCACTTGCAGGCAAAATTTCCTGTTCAATATTTAAGACATCTGAATTTTTAATCACCGACTTTGAAGAGGAATATTAACTTCTCTGCCTGTTCATTCCATTCATTGGTTGTGTTCGATCATAGTCAAGCTCTTGAACATCTTCCTTGCATCGTTTACACTGAATATGTTTTAAAACTGCAGGTGTCATGACTTCATTATACTTGTCCCATTTCATCTTCCATCTTTCTTATTCCAAGCAATGTGGACAATACTGTAGCAGAATGGAGTTTGTTGGATCAGAATTTGACCAAACATTTTGTTATATGTTCTCTCTAAATTGTGTATTTGAGTCTGTATGCATTTTGTGGCTTCTATGGGTTACTATAACAAATGTGAATAATAAAGGATTAAGGAGGTGGCATTAGTCATTTACTGCTTTCAATTCTTTTGAAAGCATGACTTCTACAGCAGAACAGCTTTGTTTCTTCTAGTCATATTCTGTCATTCCCCCCAATTAAGAGATACCTTAGGAAGCTTTTGTGTTAGATTCTTGAATGTAATTATTGCTCTGCAATTAAAATGGATCTAATTACAGTCGGCTTTCAAATGCCTGTGGATGATTTATCTAAGTTGTGAGCAGCAAGACTCTCTGTCTCCTCTGCCAGAGTCACAGCTTTACAGGAGTTTCTACTGGGAATGCCATCAAACTCACCTAGTAGACAGTCAGCTCTGTAAACTTTAAATGCATGTGTGCAGGTTGGACAGTAAGTGCCTGCTCATATTTATCATAAGAATGCCTTTTTTGTGTCTTGCTCTGTGATTACCTGGGAGTATGATGTCACACACAGGTTACATGAACCATTGGCTTTGTGAGTAAAGTCATGACACAGTAATATTACACCCATTGTTCACCAAAAGGTTTTCTTTGAGAATAGACTGTAATCCACAAAAGCAGATGATGTGGTTTGGAAGTGACGTGTAGATTCTTTCAGTAGTCCAAATCTGAATGAGCTCAATATCAAGCAAAATTGTTTCCTGTGTGAGGATAAAGTAGTCATGGATTTGAGATGAATTTGGCATTATCTAATCCATTTTTCAGTAGACACAAACTTTGCCTTAGAAAGCACAGGAGCTGATTCTGTGTAAGCTGCCATCCTTCTCGTAAGTTTTCCAAGTCCCTGTAGAGGAGTGTACACTAGAACTTGTGATATCCATTAAGGATTCAGAGAAAGAGGATATTAAGGCTGCATATTTCTGTAATGCTCAGATGCAGATCATATTGCTTCTGTCAGTGCTTGTCAGCAAGTCTAGAGTGCATAAATTCGAGCTGCTGTTAGGCAGAATGTGAAAATGAGGTTAGAGAAATGGTAGCAGATAATAACCATGAAAGCTTAGTACTAAATAATTCAATTTGCATTGATCTAAACAATTCTCTGTACAAAGAAAGAAATGTCACTGAAAACATCTAAGGCTATCCATGTAAAGTGTCTGTCATTAAAACTTACTTAGTCCATCGCATCATAATTCACCATCTTTCTTCATGCAGTTCGCATATAATGAATGTTCCTACATGTTAACCATGTCCACAGATTTTATCCTTCTTGCAGTCTCACTAATACAAACAATAACTCTGACTTTAGAAACATTCATGTGATTATTATACCTGCCCATACTGTTTGCCCCATTGTAAGAAAAAGGTTGGTTGCTTAAAAAAAAAGTGTTTCCTTTTTTTTTCCCCCAAATATGTCGTAGTGTTCTGGTGGTTTTTTTCCATGGTTTCCTATGTGCATACACATTTTAAAAAATGCCTCAATTTAAAATTTGCTTGGTCTTCAAGAGATTCTGTAATTACTTGAATGTCATGACTGTTGGGTGCTTTGTAGGCAATAGTTTGGCAGTGGCCTACTGAATTTATTCATGTAACTCTTGGATTCATAAAGGGGCATTTGGTGATGTTATATAGATTCTGTGCTTGCTAGGTCTGTGTTAGAAGTTAAACAATTTTTATCTTTGAGATCAAGGATCAAGGAGATCAATTACTCGATTCTTCTTTTTTTAGAGATACTAAAACATCTACAGCAGTTGTGAAAATGTGCTCTAGATGTAGAGAAAAATCCTGTCTTTTTCATCTATGTTATTAAAGAGTTCTGTGACTTTTACATAGCCCTGGTAATGTGCGTGAGAACTCGTAGCTTCCCTTTATGGTTTAATTTGATCCAGCCGGAGGTATTTGCAAGCTGCCCAGCACAGTATCCATGAATAAAATAAAATAGAAATAATAAAAAAAAAAACCCAACAACAACAACAAAAAATGTTTGCTTTTCTGTGAGTGTGGTTTTAAGAACAATTAAACTTCTTTTTCTCCTCTTTGTAGATACACTATAAAGAAGAGTTTAAAAAATCTAAAGGCAAGTGCATATTTGTACCTGACACCCCGCAGCTAAAACATGTGAAAAGCCTTGGTGCTTTTATTTCTGAGGTAAGATCTAAAAGACTGAAAAATTTTCTTGGCTTCTTATCCTTCCTAAAAACTCTTTCAGTTGAGTACTGTGATTTTTAACAGGGGAAGGATGGCTTCTTTCAAATAATAATTCTGTTTAAAGCTGAAGTGAATTCGAAGGCTGTAATTAGTGTATACTGCAATGTGAATAATAATAATAATAATTTGGAATTACATGACACTTTTATTTTGGGATTTGAAGATACTTTATTAATGGTTCTGAGCAAGTCCTAGCTATCCCCTTTTATGTGTGGATAAACTTAGGAATAGGAAAGAAATGTGACTTTTTCTACAGTGATGAGGTTTGCAAATTACACCTGTGCAAAATTTCCCTGCTGTGGAGATTTCACAGCCTGATACCAAACAGGAGACAAGGAAAATGTTTCCATGTTATCATCCCTGTCCTCCTTCAGCAGCCATCAGGTCAGTGCCATCTGTGGGTTGCCTGAGTACTTGCATATCTGTCTATTTATCTGTCTATCTATCTGTCTATCTATCTATCTATCTGTCTGTCTATCTGTCTATCTCTTTCTGCATACCTGTGACATGTGCACACACACACAATTGTGGTGGCAAAGAAAGATCAGCAGCTTCCAAAGTGTCAGAGCAGCATTTACTGCCAGCTCTTCATGTCCCAGGTACGAGGTGCTGTAGGATTGCATCTCTGATTATTTTCCACAAGTAAGAATAGCAGCAGAAGTTTCACCTGAGAGACAGCAGCTTTGTTTAGGAATTGCTGGTTCTGAGTGATTTGTCTGTCACTATGGCTCTTCAAAAAATTAAAATTTTGGTGCCTCATTTTTTTGTGCCGCTTTTATGAGTGTGATAAAAAAGTCCCAGTATTGCTGTCTGAGGTTACATAACTTATATACATTCTAAATTCTCTTTTTGATATACAACAATTTGTTGTGTAGCTTTCAATACAAATGCATCTAATGAATGCTTTTCTTGTATTTATCTTCCTGTTTTCTGAGAAGGAGTGGCATGTCCCAAGGGAAGTAAATCTGATGTAATTGCACTTTATAAGAGACAGACTATTGTAGTCTACAGAAATACAGTATATAGAGAGTATTTATCTAATCTGTCTGATTAGATAATCTGTCTGATTCCAGAGAATCTGCTGCTAATTATTAATCAAATATTTAGAGATAAAAAAATATTCTAAAATTTTAAACCCTGTAGGTTTGATATTACCACACTTTTGAGCATTCTGCCTGTTTATTGCAGCATTACCTGAAGCCAGTGATGTGATGGATGGTTTATCTTGTAAATTACTGACCTCTAGTGTCCCATCACCTGTATTTGCAAATCTTGGACACCGATATTCTTAACAGCACATCCACTGCAGTGAAAAAGAGCCCTCTGTTTTGGGGAACAGCAACAAATGCTACAGCAAATTATTGATATGTATACATATATTAGCCTCTAATGAAGAACTGTATATTTCACAGTAAATAAATGACATTAGACAGTATAATTGAAAATATTTTTGGTATTTATGATTACTTTCACAGCAGTGTTGCCATTATTGTTTTATGAATTTGGAAAACTTAGATCTGAAGCAAAAGCCTCACACATTTTGAGCCATTGTTCTGGTATCTCTTGTAAAACCCCTTTGTGAGGAGCTGCCAATACTGAATACTGGAGGAAACCCAGGATAAATAAATAAATAAAACGTAATTTGAAAATGAGACTGTAATATGAACAGATGAAACAGAAATGATGGCAGACAGGCAAACTTCAATGTTCCTCCCCTTTCTAGCTACATTTAATTGCTGCTACTTATTAGTTGGTAAAATATTTATGGTTCGCCTCTCATTTGCTCCCATTGTTCAGGACTCTGGAAAAGAGAAAGAAGAAAAGCAGTTTTTGGATTTGAAAATGATCTGAGAAAGGATAGAAGAAACTGCCTTGCTTATTTTATTTTGTATTTCCACCAAAATTATTGAATTTAATTAGTAGATATTTTGCATTGCTTTGTGAATTAGGCACATCTCCATAAGGTATTATTTAAAGATGTTTTTGCTAGAAAGTTAGTGACAGTTAATGAAATTTTTCCAGTTCTGATTTATGCCATTTTACTTCCTAGAAAAAATAAGTAGTAAGTTTACTGTATCTTCATTTTTGCATTTTATGTCACCTTTTTCTGCCCTCTAGGTGAAATATAAAGGAGCTGCTAAGAAAGACCTTTCCAACTCTCTCTATCAGCAGATGCCAGCCACAATTGACAGTGTATTTGCGAAAGAATTAATGCACCTTCAGAGCAAGGTACAACTTTAAAATTGCAAAAATGATTTTTAGATTAGTTGTGTGTCAGAATAAGTACACTTTAAAGAAAATATTTGAATGGACACTTGATTGTCTACTTGATTTATTTGGGTGAGCTTATCATGCTGAGTTTATCACCATAACTTCTTAAATTCAAAAACTACTCATTTTTAAAATGTTGACAATTTTACTTATGTTTATTAAATATGCATTTAAAAGTTGGTAGTGCATTCATTGATCCAGTGAAATCTGTGAGTGCAATAAGGAACTGTTGAATTGGTCCTTGTAGAATGGGTGACTCTTATATAACTTCTCCCAGTTGGGTGTTGTATTAGCTATATAAAATATTTGATGCTGAAGGCAAAAGAAAAGAAAACTGCTTTAATGACTTCTAAAGGTATTTAGTGGTAGCAGTAAATGTATTTCTGATGATCTGCATACTACTACTTACAACAAATTTTATACAATTAAAATATGAAATCAAGTATATTGAATATAATGTAAAGCTTGTAAACAACCAGTAAAATAGTAAATTCCAGTTCAGTTGGAATTTCAAAGACTCAAAAAAATAATACCCTTAGAGTAGGCAGGTGACCCTTTACTTCCACTGACCTCAGTGGAATTGTGAATGTTAAGCATGTGTAATATGAACGAGGTTACAGATTTTCATTGTTGCTCATGAGAATTACATTGGATAGATGGTCATGGCTTTCTGTACACCAAGCATTTCCATGGTTTTCTTGTTTTTGCTTTCTCCTCTCCTGAAGATGTCAGCTACATACAGTTTTAAACAGCCAGTGTGTGAAGGGAACACGCTTCTAAATCCATAATATTGATTGTATCTCAATATGCATTCTTCTAATGCAGTGACACTTTTTCAGACAAAGGAAAATATTCATAAAAAAAGAATAGACTAAAATTTCAGGACAGCTTGTGGAGAAATGTTTTGATATAAAACATTATGTTAATCAAGGCTATATTAAGCAAATACAATAACACATATTTTAGTTTTCAGAATTTGAAAAGGAACATATATACACAAGTTAAAGCACCACAGTAGCTGAAATGACATTAATGTGACATTTCATTGTAAAGTGAGTGATTAGAGGAATTATAGTAAAAATAAATTGGGAATTAAACTTGTATAACATTTTTAAGCCATTAGCTTGATTTATAAAACATTAGTTAACTATTTTGCCACAGATTTACTCCCAAATTCATTCCAAATTATTACATTCTACATTAGTTTACACAAATGAGGTTAATTAACATTGGTGATGTGGCAGAAAAGATAAATAACTGAAACTAAAAATGAAACCATTGGTTTATCAAAAAACCCTTTTAAGGAAAAGACTGACATTTTTATTTGGTAGTTTTTGAAGGCTTTCTTCAATCATCGAACAGTTCTAGAGAAAAAAATATGCATATAGAGTGAGTTATATTTAAGCAGAAATTTTTCCCACAAAATTCATACTATCCCCTTAGGAGTAGATGCATTTATAAATCACAGTATACCATAAAACTTAAAGATACGCTGACACATTTTTCCAACTTGTGGTTTACTGCTGCAATGGACCTGAATTTAATGCTACTTTGAGAGAGCTCTCAGGGGATTTTCTAGTGAAAAATCTTCTCTACAGTATTCAAATCTAATCCATATTGTGCCCATCACTGCAGTACCTAAGTAGCTAATACAAGGATTTCAGATTTCATCTGGGTCAGGATATGGCAGAGGGGGTTTCTGCTGCATCTGTCTAGCTGGGATTGTGAATTTACCGGTCATCACTTCAGGAGGAGACTACAGATATTCCATAGGAAGGAGAGAGAACAGCACCAGCTGGCCATTGCTCCAGCTCTGCTCCAAAAAGGCTGCTGCAAGCACAGAATTGCAGTCTGTTTCTGAGTTATAGTAACCTGATTTTAAAATTGGTGCTGATTTCCCGAGAGGTGGAAAATATGAGTATGTGTCCTCCCTACCCACATTAGAACAAATTTACACCTTTGACTCCCTTTTCATGCCTCTTGGATGCAATGATGGGCTGGAATGCTTTTGTGGGCAGATCAAGCAGGACTCTCCTTGCTCTGTGGTGCTATGTTCTTGGCAGGATCTGCAGCCTCATATGCCAAGCAGGTGCACTGGTACNCTGGCAAAAAAAAAAAAAAAAGTTTCAGGAAAATGAAAAAGAAGTTTCACAGCCCCACATAGTTGGGTGCTTTTATAATTTAAATTTTTCCCCTCTTCACAGAAAATTTGACTGTGGCCTTCTAAATGCCTTTCTTGAGAGTGAGCAACCAGATTTCCTCCCTCTCTCATTTTTGTCATAGTTGTCCCCAGGGTAAGCAAAAAAGAGGAGAAGTCCCTGTCATCACTGAATAACTTCACTCTCCTTACCAGCCTACAAAGCTCTCACCAGTTCTCCTGTTTTCTGCAGTGAGAAAATAAATTTTATGAGAGCAGTCTAGGTAGGGAGCCTTCATTTTGATTTTTCTGAAAGGAAGTGGAAATCTTTGGAGAAATTGCAATATTCCTGTGGAAAATATTGCTGAAGGAAAATTTCTGATCATTGCTAGCTCTGTGCCAAGTCTTTTTCTTGTCTGAAGATCAGTATGCTGAATACTTCCTTATGTAAAACAATATTTTTTTAAATAAGGTGTCACAAAGAATGATAAAGGTATTTAAAATTGCTTTGGGGAAACAATGTTGAAAAAAAGTAAGCACTTCATCATTTTTTTCATCACTTTATTTCTGCCGTAAGAAGTGATTGCACTGTTTTTCTTCATATCTAAAAGGGATAATCTAAAGCAAACTGAAGGCAGTTTAATTTTCTACTTTGCACAGGGCAATATCTCAAAGAATCAGTGTTGAATGGTATTTCCTGTTTCTTTATAAAGGTGATGAGCCAAGAGAATCTTAAGCAATGTTTTCAACTTCCAGAGGAAGTTTCAGAGGGGATTTTTTTACTAAAATAAAAATTTTGTTGTTTATTGCATAATTTCCAACCATTACATTATAAATTTGTTTTGTGTAATTTTAAGGTTTTTTAATGGTAGGAAACGTCATATTCAAGATTTCTTTTCTTTTATGGTGGCAGGTATTAGTCTTCTGGACTTCTATAGTTCTGTTTTACACAAATACGTTGGATAATCAAATTCTCTATATGGAGATTAAAGTGATGTTTTTGGTGTTCTTCAACATTTCCTCCTACGAAATTCTACTTTGTGGATTTTAAGTTCAGAGCACATCTCACTGACTATAAATAGAAATAAAAATAAAATTGTAATAGTGCTAAATGTATACCAAAACAGGGGGTCAGTCAGAGCCAGGTTAAAAGAACACAAAACCTTCCTTAATGCAGTTTCCTATTGACACACTGTTGTAAAAGAGAGAAGAAAAGTAAAAAATGAGTACTAACAAATTGGTTCAATCTGAAGTCGTACCTACTTAAATAATTGCCTTGTATTTCTCAAGTTAATAAATGGCACCACTACAGGGTAAAGGTTGTGTCAGTGACCTATAATGCTTGATCTCTGTGTAGAGTAGTTTCATATGTAGATTTGATTAAGGAAATTCAGTTTAGCTAAAACTTGAAAATCAACATGAGTTGAGAGATAAATGTATGCATACTAACCTGTAAAATAATGTTACTCAGAATATTGATGAAATAATGATAAATATTTTTTCATACTTGGAAGAGATTTACAAATCTGGGAATAGTTCTGCAATAAACTGTCCCAAACTAAACTAGACAGCCATTGAACCCCTCCTAGCCTAGGACTGCAACAAGACTACTTCAATGAGTTAATGAAAATAATGGGAAGAGATGGAAAGAGCAGATGCCAAAGCAAGTGAAATATTGCTACATTAAGCTAAAGAAATGATCATCTTTTCCCAAGACAGCAGATACTCATAATTTCTGTTAAATTTCTCATGCTGAGAGTTGATGTGTTACTGTGTTTTCATATCTTGGTTACATAGCCCATTCACCAAGGGAAAAATAGAGCTCTTGAACCAGCAAAATGGCAATGTAATAAAATATCTGTAAATTAGTAGATTTTGGAAGTAACCATATGGGTTCATAATGGCATTAAGCGGGGTACATTTAAAAGCNTGTAAAGCTTGTAAACAACCAGTAAAATAGTAAATTCCAGTTCAGTTGGAATTTCAAAGACTCAAAAAAATAATACCCTTAGAGTAGGCAGGTGACCCTTTACTTCCACTGACCTCAGTGGAATTGTGAATGTTAAGCATGTGTAATATGAACGAGGTTACAGATTTTCATTGTTGCTCATGAGAATTACATTGGATAGATGGTCATGGCTTTCTGTACACCAAGCATTTCCATGGTTTTCTTGTTTTTGCTTTCTCCTCTCCTGAAGATGTCAGCTACATACAGTTTTAAACAGCCAGTGTGTGAAGGGAACACGCTTCTAAATCCATAATATTGATTGTATCTCAATATGCATTCTTCTAATGCAGTGACACTTTTTCAGACAAAGGAAAATATTCATAAAAAAAGAATAGACTAAAATTTCAGGACAGCTTGTGGAGAAATGTTTTGATATAAAACATTATGTTAATCAAGGCTATATTAAGCAAATACAATAACACATATTTTAGTTTTCAGAATTTGAAAAGGAACATATATACACAAGTTAAAGCACCACAGTAGCTGAAATGACATTAATGTGACATTTCATTGTAAAGTGAGTGATTAGAGGAATTATAGTAAAAATAAATTGGGAATTAAACTTGTATAACATTTTTAAGCCATTAGCTTGATTTATAAAACATTAGTTAACTATTTTGCCACAGATTTACTCCCAAATTCATTCCAAATTATTACATTCTACATTAGTTTACACAAATGAGGTTAATTAACATTGGTGATGTGGCAGAAAAGATAAATAACTGAAACTAAAAATGAAACCATTGGTTTATCAAAAAACCCTTTTAAGGAAAAGACTGACATTTTTATTTGGTAGTTTTTGAAGGCTTTCTTCAATCATCGAACAGTTCTAGAGAAAAAAATATGCATATAGAGTGAGTTATATTTAAGCAGAAATTTTTCCCACAAAATTCATACTATCCCCTTAGGAGTAGATGCATTTATAAATCACAGTATACCATAAAACTTAAAGATACGCTGACACATTTTTCCAACTTGTGGTTTACTGCTGCAATGGACCTGAATTTAATGCTACTTTGAGAGAGCTCTCAGGGGATTTTCTAGTGAAAAATCTTCTCTACAGTATTCAAATCTAATCCATATTGTGCCCATCACTGCAGTACCTAAGTAGCTAATACAAGGATTTCAGATTTCATCTGGGTCAGGATATGGCAGAGGGGGTTTCTGCTGCATCTGTCTAGCTGGGATTGTGAATTTACCGGTCATCACTTCAGGAGGAGACTACAGATATTCCATAGGAAGGAGAGAGAACAGCACCAGCTGGCCATTGCTCCAGCTCTGCTCCAAAAAGGCTGCTGCAAGCACAGAATTGCAGTCTGTTTCTGAGTTATAGTAACCTGATTTTAAAATTGGTGCTGATTTCCCGAGAGGTGGAAAATATGAGTATGTGTCCTCCCTACCCACATTAGAACAAATTTACACCTTTGACTCCCTTTTCATGCCTCTTGGATGCAATGATGGGCTGGAATGCTTTTGTGGGCAGATCAAGCAGGACTCTCCTTGCTCTGTGGTGCTATGTTCTTGGCAGGATCTGCAGCCTCATATGCCAAGCAGGTGCACTGGTACTAGAGGATCATGGTGGGGAAGAAAGAGAGCCCCTGATTTTGCCCAGAGCTGGCTGCTGGCACAGGCTGTGTGCCTCTGGCAGAGGATCTCCTTGCACAGGTGTGTTCTCTGCAAATGGGCTCTCCCCTGATGCAAAGTTTGCTCCTGAAATGGTGCTGCTGTGCTGCTGCCGCCCAGCAGCTCTGTCTTCAGCCTACCTAGAGCCTGCCCAGTTTAATAATTTGATACACAGTTTCCAATTACACACATGATTTAGGAACTTGGAGGCAACTAGAGGAAATTTCCTGTTTTTCTCAAGGAGTTACACCCTACCTGCAGCTGCCCTCCACTGTCCTCTCCAGAGCCAACAGGGTGCCACAGCACCATTGACCACGTTTGCATTCTTTAACTCAGGTGGCAATTGTCAGTGATTTCAGTGGAGCCAGGATCTCCTCCTTCAGGGGTCCTGCCATGCAGTGTCAGCCCTGACATAAGGATCTTGCTGGAATGGAAAGTATAGCACCCTGACACATGTGGTTCTCTTCCTGTGGAACCTCTTCCCCATATTGGCTGTATTGAATCATACTCAATTCTCTCTTCGAGATACTCAGGAAAGCCTGAAACAAGACTTCCTGCTATCTTTTGCATGAAACCCATGTTTACTCTTTTGTGTTTTATGTAGAAATGGCATGAAGAAGGAAATAAATACCCACAGAGAATACATCTATCCAAGACTGGCAAAAAAAAAAAAAAAAGTTTCAGGAAAATGAAAAAGAAGTTTCACAGCCCCACATAGT
>VXBC01007165.1:976851-1006448 GCA_013399945.1 Ploceus nigricollis
TGTAATTTTAAGGTTTTTTAATGGTAGGAAACGTCATATTCAAGATTTCTTTTCTTTTATGGTGGCAGGTATTAGTCTTCTGGACTTCTATAGTTCTGTTTTACACAAATACGTTGGATAATCAAATTCTCTATATGGAGATTAAAGTGATGTTTTTGGTGTTCTTCAACATTTCCTCCTACGAAATTCTACTTTGTGGATTTTAAGTTCAGAGCACATCTCACTGACTATAAATAGAAATAAAAATAAAATTGTAATAGTGCTAAATGTATACCAAAACAGGGGGTCAGTCAGAGCCAGGTTAAAAGAACACAAAACCTTCCTTAATGCAGTTTCCTATTGACACACTGTTGTAAAAGAGAGAAGAAAAGTAAAAAATGAGTACTAACAAATTGGTTCAATCTGAAGTCGTACCTACTTAAATAATTGCCTTGTATTTCTCAAGTTAATAAATGGCACCACTACAGGGTAAAGGTTGTGTCAGTGACCTATAATGCTTGATCTCTGTGTAGAGTAGTTTCATATGTAGATTTGATTAAGGAAATTCAGTTTAGCTAAAACTTGAAAATCAACATGAGTTGAGAGATAAATGTATGCATACTAACCTGTAAAATAATGTTACTCAGAATATTGATGAAATAATGATAAATATTTTTTCATACTTGGAAGAGATTTACAAATCTGGGAATAGTTCTGCAATAAACTGTCCCAAACTAAACTAGACAGCCATTGAACCCCTCCTAGCCTAGGACTGCAACAAGACTACTTCAATGAGTTAATGAAAATAATGGGAAGAGATGGGAAGAGCAGATGCCAAAGCAAGTGAAATATTGCTACATTAAGCTAAAGAAATGATCATCTTTTCCCAAGACAGCAGATACTCATAATTTCTGTTAAATTTCTCATGCTGAGAGTTGATGTGTTACTGTGTTTTCATATCTTGGTTACATAGCCCATTCAGCAAGGGAAAAATAGAGCTCTTGAACCAGCAAAATGGCAATGTAATAAAATATCTGTGAATTAGTAGATTTTGGAAGTAACCATATGGGTTCATAATGGCATTAAGCGGGGTACATTTAAAAGTGACAGTGTAAGCAAGGAGAATTAGCAAAAGAGTTTTTGTGGCATATGTTTGTATAGTAATTCCACTTTTGAGGGGAATCATTTGTTAGTGGTGCTTCAGTCGTGTTAAAGATTATGTGCTTTTCCATTTGCAAGATGTAACCAGTGTAGGCAAGTTGTGGACTCTTTGTTTCACTGTCAGTTGTGTTTGTTCCTGCAGAGGGCTGAAGACTGGATAAGGAGGTGGCACATTTTATGGCTCCTGATTTGATACTTTCGTTCACATAGTAGCAGTGAAAAAATACCCTTCCCCCCTTCTTGTCTTAATCTCTCAGCCTGTATATCATTTTGTAATCTGAGATAGTCAGGGCAGATACTAACATACTGCTTTGGGCACACTACTCTGTAACTCAGATGAAATCTTGCTTTAAACAAAAACAGATACAGCATTTTCTCACAATTCTAGTATCCTGTCCTAAAAGAGTCTGAATCTCTGTAGTTGAGAGTTTCTGTCTCAAAACTTTCACAGTACTCTTTTATTGCTATCATGGGTTTTTGTGTCAATCCTTCTTCTCCTAATCAGCTTTCTATCTTATTTAATACTTGCTGTTTTCTTATGGATTATTTTAATGCTTGTTCATGAGAGCTATTAGAAAATGAATTTTCTTGATGAATTTTCTTGCTACTTTTTAGGCATCAAAACCTAGTGAATTTTCCTTAAGATAAGCCTGAGAGCTTTTGACAAGGATAAGTGTAAGATCAGCTTTTCAGGCAGCTGTAGTATGTGAGTGTGTGTATGTAAGTGTAACACAGTACAGTGAAAGATGGATGAATGCCCAACAGTGAGTTCCGTTTCTATTATAAAAGTAAAGGTGTTTATAAATTCACAATTCAATTCCATTTTCATTTGCCATGATGACAATTGAATGTAAATATTATTTTTCTTTGTGAACCTGGGGCTAAGTCAAAATGCATATTGTACTGGTTGCTTCCCAACAGTGGAAGAAATAGAACTTTGGGCAATGAGTATATAATAAACAGTAAAAGTGTTTGTTTATGACAAATGCATAAAATATTTCTTTTCCTCTGAAAATGGAGAATAATTATATAGCTGATTGCTTCAAGTGTGTTTAAAAAAAAAAAAGTGGCTTTCCCTGGGCTGTCTTCTCACCTTGTTGAGCTTAATTTTCTGTGTTTGTGTATTACTATTTCTTTCCCCTGTCTACTCATGCATCTGTTGCAATAACATATGCAGAGAAATCTCACTGCTGACTATGCCTCATATGTCTCTGTTTTGGGTGGAAGCTGCTCTCATTTCAGTGCTCTGGACCCATGAAGGAGTTAAATTATTAAGTTTCTTCCCGAATACAGGTAGACTACGCCACTAGGTTTAACCTAGCTTATGTTATTATACCTGCTCTTCTCAGGTCACAAAAGTATAATGTTGCTCTTTTCAGGTTCTCTATAAACAAAAACATGATGCTGAGAAAGGATTTTCAGACTATGCACGTATGAGGGAACCTCCAGATGTTAAACATGCTATGGAAGTCAGTAAACACCAGAGTGATGTAAGTACTCCCCCATCTGAAATGAGTGTGCTTGTTTTGGGTAGATACATCTGTTACAGCTTACTGAAATGAATTGGGCATGGAGTATGTCCATATTTCCTTAGTTGCTATTTTTTATTAATTATTTGCTTTGAAGTAATTTAGGACATGGTTTGTGTATAAAATGTGCTATGAATAACAGTATGTGAATTTTATTCTGAATGCAGTGGAAAGTGGTAGTTACTGTTTATCAATAGTAACTAAGTGCTATCACTTTGAAATAAAATTGCAGGCACAGGTTTTCTGAATTCACTTGTAGCTACTTATAAAGTGTATAAAGTTCTTTGTTTGAATGAACACCAGTGTTGTTTCAGTGTCTTCATCTGCCAATAGTTGGGTATTTCTTCAGGGGTGCTGTGTAGAGGAGACAAGTGAGCTGTTTCTACCCTGCTATTGCACACTTTTATGCATATGAAGAAGTTTGTTCCTATCTCATGAATACGTATCAAGTGAATTTTCCAAATAATTTAGTAGACTAATATATGATTTATTTTACAGAATTTGAGCCATAATGTTCAGTTTGATGCCTGTGCTGGTTTATACCATTTGATAAAAGTATTAGTTCTTGTAGTTTTATTTAGATAACTTACAAATAATTAGGAGTACTTCGCAATATTTTGAAAGTTGATTGCTTTTTTTTTTTTCAGCTGCTTGTTATCTTCTTGAAGTTCTGAAGGTTTTCACAATATAAAAGCCTAATAATGGTATTTACATTTCTTATTAGAATCAGGTCAGGTTTGATTTCATGGTCAAGCTAGCATATACTAGCTCAATGCATCATTGCTTGGGGCAGAAATGCTGCCCAGATTAGAGTCTTGAATGATACACAAATTTGAAGAAAAACTTATATTAGTTTTAGGTTTTGTAAAAGCTTACTTGTAAGAAAAACAAATTTTAGGAGAAGATTGGTTAAAATAGTGATGCCGTTTTAAGGGGTACGCAAAGCTTTTAAGAACAGCTGATGTGTAACCTTAAAGGTTCGATCCAGTTCCATTCTTGTTTAGGTAACCAAATCAATTGAGGTAGATGTGTCATTTTACAACTCTTTTTCTTAGATAAATGGGATATTTGTTTGCTGCTAACGATGTAGAAAACATAGCTTGGGTGTTCATTTTAAATTATCTTAAATTTAACCCATCTTCCCCTACGAAGAGTACAACAAACACTCAGGTTGTGTAGACTGTTAGACTGAAAACTAAATGTCAATGCTAGATGTATGTCTGTGTGCAGAATCTTGACAGCTGGCTGCTGATTAAAAGGCTGCTGGAAAACTTCAGGGAAGCATTATGTTTGAAGAATAATTTTTTCTTCTGCTGGGAAATACCTGCAATGGAATTCCCAGCAGTAATTTGCAACCTGCCTTGATTACAGAATTCCCTCTTCCTGTCAAACACTGTCCATTTCTGCTGTTGGAAGCATCAGGGTGTCACGCTGACAGAGCTTAGGAGCTGGGAATGTGAATGCCTCTCTCCAGAAGCAAGAGGTTTTTTATTTACCTAGCAGTAGGAATGATGGTGAACTGCTAGGAAAGGAAATGATGCTGGAAAGAGAGATGTGAATCCCTCTCAGAGAAGGGACTAGGAGGAATATGAGACAAGTTCCTGTAGCAAATTCATCATAGTTTGAGGGTTAGTATGCTAGTGCAAAACCTATTCCCCTTCTACAGCTGTATATCACCTGCTAATAGAATTAAGGAGAGCAGGTCACAGATGTGAGGATAAATGAAATCCAGTTGTTTCATCTTTCACCCTTAAAACAAGCAAAAAAAAAAAAAAGAAGAGGAAATGAAGGAAAACATGGGAGGGGAGGATGTTTTGATAAATGAGAACTTTTAACAGCATGTTAGAAATAATGAAAAAATATGAGGGAAATTATTTTCAGCCTGAGCAAACTTAAAAAAATCAAATAAGTCATCCAAATGCAACACAAAACTCTAACCAGTTAGTTTAATGTGTTTAAGAACGGATTTTTTCTGGTTGCTCATGAATAGCTGCAGCGGAATGGGTAAATACCTATCACACATAAAGGAGCAAGTATGTAGGTCTGGTTATTGCTCAGCAGAAGCACACATCTCTTGTGGGTAATATTTGGGCATCATGGTGAATAGGTGTGGATTTCTTCTTTTGTAAGTACAGGTTTAATTAAGAACCATGTGAGTTTTCATCTTGGAGTCAGAACATGGAACAGCGAGCATCTCAAATATGGAGCATTTGTCTTTCCAAACTATTTCAGGGTATCTGTGTAATCACAGCTTTGAAAGTACAGAGAAAAAGAAGGGAAAATACTGGGCTGGTAGAAGGACAAAGCTCTTTTTTCCACCATTCAGCACAATTTACCTGTGAGAGCAGAATGCATGTTTACCTACAATGCTCTGCCAACTCAATTCAACCTTTACATGAAGGGTTTGCATCTAAGAGGATTAGGATGTGTTTAAGACTATTTACTTAGCCTTAAAATAAAGGTGACATTTGTACTCAATTCTGTGAATTGTGCAATTTCCTTTAAAAATTAAAACTGTATTCAGCTCACCATACATTTGTGCTGATACTTTGAAACTGTCATGTGCTGTAGGCCTTCACACCACTTTGAATATCATTAACATTCTGGGCATGTTAATGGGCATCATTAATATGTTTGGGCAGAAACTGGGTAACACAGAAATACTGTAAAAACTCCTGAACAATGTGATCATGTCTAATAAAATACTTTTTCTCTTTTTTATACTTAGACTGAAGAAAATTGCTCTCAAATGAACACAAAAAACTTTTCTAATGACAGGAAATATACTTTAAAAATAATATAAATACTACATAATGCTTGAAGGGAAGCATATTTATCCAAACCAGAGTACTTTTCTCTATAAATTGTGTTTGTGCTTTGTGAAGTGAATGTTAACGATGTGACTATGGCACACAAAGTCATTTTCAGAAGAGTGAAGTAGGGACCATCAGTCTACTTTGTCTCTGCTTAGCTGATCGGTTAACTCATCTGGAATTTCCAAACTTGAGACCAAAACTAAGTGGTAGTCTTAAAACAATGTCGTGTCATATTTTTGCTTTATGTGTATCTGAATATCATGTGAATGGAAGGATGTAGTTGAATCATGAAGTGACATGACAGCTACATTTCTAAAGCAAAGAAACCATTTGCTATGTTGTGTCTATGTGGAAACTGCACATAGCATTTGATGAAGGTACTCAAAGCTGTTTTGTCTGTTCCATGACCTGGTCCATTGCTGGGCATTTTGAATAGGAAAAAAATGTTAAATATTTGTACAGCAGTTTAAATGTTCTGCTTCGTTAAAATATCTGATTCTCCTCACAACATTACATGGTATGAAATAAGGATATGGTCTTTTGATTTTACAATAAGAGAACTGCAGTACACTCATCTATGGACATTTAAAAGGCAGTTTGCACATCTGATTTTGAAGCCCTGGTATCCTTTATACTTATCCACAAAGAGTGCTTTTTTAGAAATGTTAGTTGATAGTTGGGCAAACTTCTGATGTATATATATACACTTTCCGCTCCACATGAGGTCAATGATAATTTATATGTTTCGCTCACCATCTAAATTTGAATATTTAAGATGTCTATATTGTCTTAGGAGTAAGTTGTTTTTAATTTTCAGGATATAGTGCAGTCACAATCCACACACACAAAAAAAGTACATTCTTTCTGATAAGACCAAATCAGCAGATCTTAAACTGGATATGCTTAAACACCATCAGTAACATACCCAAATGTTAATGTTTGTTTTGATGCAGATCATGGTAAATTCAGGCTTCTTCTGTCTGTCTGTTCAGTATCTGTGTTAGAAAAATCACCTTTCACTGACTAACTTTCTGCTGACAGTGGTTGTCAACAGTAGGTCCCCCTGGACCACTTCCAACTGGTGCTGAAAATGATGTTTACTCCTGGTGTAATTGGGACCAATCAATTTTAAGGCCCATTACTGGAAAGGATGACTGCATCAATCTGTAATGGGCCAGAAATGTGTTTGTCTCTTTTACACAAGCCGGAAAACAGTTTTCAACATCATTTGAGCAGGAATTAGAAAAGCTGTTGCCAATGATGATTGTCACCAGCTAGTCATTTTCTTAGTGTTGACGGACCCCGAAGTGTAGATGAGAGGAAAGAGGGCAGAGACACAGCTGACAGGCCATTAGTTAGTGGACTTAACAGCTCTTAGAAAATGCTAATCAAGGACAAAGAGTAAGAGACAAATTCTTGTGCAGACAGGTGTGCCCAACTTCTTGTTGAATCCTTAAGAGGGCAAAATGTGTTCATAGCTGCTTGTGCATATTTGAGTAATATATTATGTATTGTTTGGAATAGTTTTGGTGTTGGAATAAATGAGAAGATAAAAGATTTCAAGAAAGGTCTGAATCTCTTAAACCCAGGTTTGCTTGGCTCACCATGTAGAAGTTTCTGTTTGTTGATTGACAGTCTGAGATGTTTTGCAGCATTTTTAGAAATCTGTTTACTTTATGGCGCTGAAGTGCATTCCACTGGTATTCATGTAAGGTGAAGCATCTTCCAGACCCTACTGGAGTAACTAGTTCAGCATGTTTATCCTCAGTGGACCTTATGCATTTTATAAGAGCTAGAGGTTTGGCCCTATTAAAATCAGTTTACTAATTATGAACAGGCCCCGAATATTCTCCATGCTTTGCGAAAACCAGTTGCAATTCAGAGTATGTAATCACATTTGGGATTAAAGATGAGAAATTATTTTGTTCCAATTACTGCTTCACAATAATATTCAACAATGTAACCACTTTTTATCGTAATTTCAAATTGGGTAGAAACCCACTTTAAATTTAGTTGGTATCTGTTACTGTTTTCATCTTCAGAACTCAAGATGGTACATTTTTTTTCCCTTTGTGTTTGCTTGCATTTCCCGCTGGTTGGCCATAACTCTCCATCTAGGTCTTTCACTGCTGCTCTAAAATTGTTATCTCAGTTACTTTTCCTATGCAAAAGTCAGCTGGAACAAATTTTTTGTAGACCTGTGGTCCTCATGAAGTGGAGCAATTCCTGTGCCCTTGCTGATTGTTTTTTTGGTAGAGCCTGAGCGACCCTTTGAAGTGAAGATTAAGTAAGGACATTAAGTAATGCCTGGAAATTCCAGTCAGGGTATGAGCCTCTTGGCTAAACCAGCTCAGGACAAAGAAGGCTCCTTCTCTGGGTGCTTCTACTGTTTCCTTTCTTTTGTTGCTTTTCACCCCTCATGGGCTTCTTGACTTTCCATCTTCTGATGCCCATGGGTGCACACACCAAGCCAGTTGCTTTGCCCTGTCTACATCTGTTCCCCTGCTCTCTCAGAATAGCTCTGGTTTTACTGTTCTAACATAGCACTATTAAAAAAAAAAATCACTAGATGGAACAGAATAGCAGCTGTGTAATAGAGGCCAGCAGAGTGTCCCAATGGGAGAGGGTCAGCATCCAGGGATTGAGGTTATTCAGGAAATGGGAAACATATTTTTTCTTTCTTTGGCCTACCTCTGACAAACTACTGTTCTGCTGCATAACATTTTTATTCTCACTGGAGTATGACAAGCTGCAGAATGGAGCAAATATATATTGCAGACATTTGTAAAATGCTAGATGACTTTCCCTCAGACATAAGTAATAGGTATACTGGTTTAGGTGCAGGAAGAATAATAATTCACTCAGGGAAAGATATAGCAATTGGCCTTGCATCTAATATAATTGGAAATGGTGAAATATAAAGGACTGTCACTGTCTTATTTCTCCCCCCCTTCCTTTCCCCGAAATTAACCACAATCCATTATTTCATGTACTATATGATCATGTCATTTGGGAGCAATAAGTGACCACATTTCCTCAACTTTATCACCACTGTTCTTGATTCTCTGATGTTAAATTCACTACATTCCTAATTTCTATTTTGAGCACATATGCTGGCCCTTAATTTGCAATTTACATGGATCATAGGGTGCTATTCAGAAACCTGTTTCTGCTGCCTTTGTGGTTTTCACCTCACCTCATGTGGTCATTAGGATGAACAGCATATAATTAACTAAATTCATGTAAAGTCCTGAATTGCAAATGCTTCTCTCTACCTCTAGTTTCTTAAAAATTAGAGAAAATCGAAACATAACTAAAACAAAGTTCCAGTGATTTACACCAGCTGTAAGAATCAACTTTTGTTTTGTATGTATGTGATAATTTGGGCTGAATGCATCGAACCTATTTATTTGTTTCTTTTATTAGCGATTACACTTGTGTGTCACAGCAGATTAAAAATTATAAGATCTATTTGTGGGCAGGCAGCCAACAGTGAAGCCTGTTTAGCTTGTCTGCTTAGCTGAAGCCATATGGACACAAAATTACTTTCCTGTTGCATGTAAAATATTTGCCAAAAAGAAAATTTTTTTCCATTTCTTTTTGCAATATCATTTCTATGAAATATATTTGTCACTGACTGCTGCAGTTTATGAGTTGCATTGTACCCAGAGTGAAACTTTACACTGGAAATAGGAGCAGAGGTTATAATAAGAAGCTTCAAGCTGAGAACTTTCTTGCTGGTGAAATACTGTCTTGAGAGGTTGATTAATTTTGTGAAGCAACAAAAGAAAATCTAAAAGATTTCCCAGTAAAGGACGAAATATTATTTTACTTTCTGTTTCCTCTAAACTTTATTTTATGTTCTCCAACTTCTGCCTGAAACTTCAATTTGTCAGACACTTTTGAATACCAGGGACAGAATGTCATTAAGAATAACTCAGTAAGACAGGCCTTGGAAATTGGCTTAGACTGACACATGTGCTAAAGCAGGAAAAAGTTGACAAACCTTGAAGAGGAAAAAGCAGGATAACTTATGGAGCTCTATAATGTTCCTGAGATCTATGCTGCTCCTGTGATTGCTTTGCTAAATGGAGAATGTTTGGACTCTCCTATCTGTGGTTGAGCCTTCTGGCCAAAGGTTTCTGAGCCCATTCATTATAGTAGTGGCTTTTGCACAAACAGAAAGCGTCAGTGGTGTACTCAACATGCTGGAACACTCAGCCTTCTTGTTCCCTTGATTGTGCAAAGGAGCAAATAAGTGGCATCGTGGGGATGCTGAGGTGGAGTTGTATCATTGAATTACATACAAGTTACATGTCTGTCTAGTACTGAGAAAGAAACTCACTATGATAGAATTACAGTTCCTCTTCAGTGTAGCTGCAATCTGCTAAGCTGCAGTACTCAGTATCAGAGCAGGAGCTAGTTTATATTAAAAATGAGTACAACATAGGAAAAAAAACCTATACTCTTAAAAGTCCTCTGAAATTTTATGGTAAAACCTCATATTTGTGTCTTTGCAATGCTTTAATTTTCCACTATGCTTCTAAGTAAAACCATTTTTCTTTTTCAAATTGTATTTTTTGCTTCTGAATTTCTTCCTTATCGTGTTACCTTGTGTGTGGGTCTTACCTTACAATCCCTGTCAAGCAGAACTCTGTTGGAATAAATTAGGTGGAGTTCTATTTAGTTTGATGTCTGATTTGACAGGTCATTCAAAGCTTATTTATAAACTTCAAACTTTATTGTTTATTTTAAACAAAACTATGCTTTCTTTGACAGGTGTCCTATAAGAAGGATGTGCAAGATACTCATAGGTACACTGAAGTGCTGAACAGACCAGACATAAAGAAGGCAACTGAGATAACAAAGATAATAAGTGATGTATGTTCTCCTTTTACTCTCTTTCTGTATTTTTAGACATGTAATGTTTTTATTCCAGTTCTGATCAGATTTTTTTAGAATGCTACTGGAATTCTCAAATGTCTTGAACAGAAAACCTGCACCCCCAAATCTGCTAGGGAGATTTGATTAAAAGAAATCCAAACATAACCAAAGCAAACCAGTCTTGCCTGGCAGGCTAGAAAGCTATGGGTTTCTCCTTTTTGGATGTTGACTGTATGATCTTTGTAATTATTGGTAGTTGATGTAAGGACAACATGAAAATTGCTAAAGTTGGTTTTGTTTCAACTTTATTTTTGATAACCATTCTCAAGATAAGTCATGTGCTTGTATGCTATACTGCACTTCAGAAGACATCCCAAACCTTTTTTTACCTTGGTATGAGAGAAGCTGGCATCCCAGTATACCCCTTCCTTTTCCCATCTCAGCCAGCAGTGACAGGAAAATGTAGTTCCCTGCTGTCCTTCCAAGAGCTGTGCAGATGCTGCTTCTTTCATGAGGGTTCTCCTCCCTGAACTCCCCTCTCAAATTCTTTGCCCTTCCACTGTGACCTCGGCTAATGGACAGGTGAAGGAGCAGTTTAAGAAGCAGCAGTGTGTGATGCAGTTCAGTATTTTATTGTAGACAAGTCAAACAATATATATACTTAAAGCCTTGAGTCAAGTTTTTAAGTAATTAAACGTGAGACTAACAGACACATTCGGAAAGACAGATTTAAGAGATTGAAATGCACCTTTCAATATTCAAGATTTTTTGAAAACCAAGAACTTCTACTAAGTGTTATGCTCAGCATGCAGAATTTACTAATTGCTGTTCAAGTGTTCTTAGAATTAGAGTGCTTTGGGACTTTTATTTCTTCCAGTCTATTCTTATGACGTGTCCTTGCTGATTCAGTGCTTGAGTAATGCAAGAAGCCTGTTTTAGGTGATGGGTAATTTAGTTTGTGGTATTCCAAAGCACTTATTGTTGATTCATCTATGTTTTTTTCTAATGCATTGTGGGAAAAAATTGCAGCAGTTTGCATGGGAGGCAGTTCAGCTGGAGAGATCAGGTAACATTAACCTTGCGGGACTAATTCAGCTCTGTGACACCACTGCAGTCTCACTGACATCCAGCGAGACCGCAGTGGTAAAACTGAGAGTGGAATTTGACCTTACAGTTCAAAAAAGTTGCCCCTCAGACTAGTTTTATTTCAAGACTACTTTCAGCTGCTGCAAATCATCTTGGGTTAACTGTAGACCCTGTCATAAGAAATGCTGAGCCACTGTGACTCATTCTGCCTTGATCAGGAGGACAGTATTTCTCTGGCTTAAACTGTGCATTTGGTTAAAATTCAATTTTGTGAATGCTGCACATTGTGTTTTACAATTAATAAATATTATATTGTTAAGGAGCTGAACCCTGAGAAGGGCTTTACTCAGAGCTGATTAGAGCAGTAGTGTCAGTGCAGACTATTACGTGAGACTTTTTCTACTAGCTTTAATGCTTACATTTCTCTTGATAAAACAAACACCAACAATTTATTAGTGATTCATATCCCCCCCATTTTTTTTTTAATTTTTAAGGCAAAGTACAAGAAAGGAAGGGGAGAGCTGAATAAGGAGTCTGCTGTGCTTGGAAGACCTGATTTTGAACATGCTAAAGGAGTTTCAAAACTTTTAAGCCAAGTAAGAGTCTCCATCATTTTACAATGATTTGATCCAAATAGCTCATTCCTAGTAATGCAAAGAAATAGATTTTTAGATAATTATCTCTAATGGCCTTGAAGATTATGTTCTCAAACTTTTCATACAGCATTGCAATGACTGGTAAATTTTGGATTCTTAGGAAACCAAATACACATTTTGAAGCAAAAATACGATGAACTTTGACTACAGCTTGTCTCTTGTGGAGATGGTGTACATTTATACAGATTTTCTAGGATTTCTAAAATATTAACTGTATGTAATTTAGAGGCAAATTTTGCTCCTCATTCAGTTTGAGTGGAACCTTACCCTGTGATTAATCCCACTGAAGTAACTGAGGTCTTTTGTGTAGCTGCTTGCTAATGTGAGTAATGGGATCTGAATTTGGCCTGACATGTAAACCACCCGCCTTCCTTCCCCCTGAAACTGAACCTTTTATGTACTACTGTTATAGATTAACCTCAAAAAAAAAAAAGTCCTTAACTAAAAAGAAATCTGAAATAGAAATATTCCCTCTTCCTCTTAGTAGTTTTCTACTCATGAGATGTACACATAAGACTTTACTGCAGATCATCCTGACATTGTGAGAACAGATTTTTCACTGCTGATCTGTTTTTTTTTTTTTCCTTTTTTCCTCCCCTTTTTTTGTTTGAAGTAGTTCTTTAACAGTACCTTGCATAATCCTTGCTAGTAATTCTGTCCAGCTACCATTGGAGCATTTGAAAACCCAGAAACTGCCCTCCTGTAAGAGGAGGATAGTGCCCTTTGACTGGAGAAGGCTGTGCCAGCCTTCCCAGAGCCAAAAAACCTCTCAAGTGTAAATAGTGTATATACTAGGACAGACTCAATATCAGTGATATGTAAAAAACACATGTGTTTTGGCCAGATACTAAATGCCTTCCCTAGAACTAGCATAAAATGAGAATAATGTGTCATAGAGAACAAGCTGAAAAACAGTGTAGTGTCTGCAGGAGGTAGAGCTCCTTTTGCTGTTATTGTTAGATACCTGCTGCATTCACACCATTGTAAACTTTGAAGCATTACACAAGGAGAAAAATAAGGAAATAAATATTTTTTATTGCTTTGTTGGTGATGTGCTCAGAATCAAAATGCGTTTGTGTTTTTCAAATAGATTTTTGTCTTCTATTTTATAGTGGATCATGTTCTCATTTGTCTGCTGATGGGCAAGTCTGCTAAGAGATTATTTTGTGTTTAGCATTGTGCAGGCTTGGAAGTCAGCCTGTACTTCCTAGCAAGTGCCAGTGTGATGCTGCTTAGACCTGAGTGTTGCTTACAGGAAACGGGACTGTCATTGAGCAGACACATTCAATGGTTTTTAAGAGGGTCCATATCCAAATTTAGTGTGTAATGTTCTTTTTATCTACTCAATGGCTGCCTACACACTCCTGTCCTGCAGCTCACTCCTGTGAGCTTGCAGCTGCTGTTTTTGCCAATGAGACCAAACCTTTCCAATAGCCCTCACCATCTTCCCAAGCCTGGTACCCGTGAGATTGTGGCCAACAATCACAAATGAAAAATATCAGCTGGATCATGGGGTCCTGCAGGCTCATGAGCCAGCTACGTGGAAGGCTTTATCAATGTGCTTTTTATCTCATTTTTATTAGATGTGCTTTTTATCTTGGACAATGGAAGCTGCATCTGCAAATGCTTTATAATAGGGCCTCTTCACTGCCAGGAACTGGGATGGCAGCAGTTCTAGTTGAGATCCTTCTGTGGAAGGCAGCATTTACTGTGCAATTTTAACTTCTTTAGAGAGTCCAAATAGTGCAGAAGGTGTGACAGGAAGGGAGAAATGTGTCTTGCACTTGGATTATTTGTAAAGAAGATTCTTACTAAACCTTGGTGGTCTGAACTCTGCAGTCACTGGCCCTGGATCCAAGTTTTGGGATCCTTTCTTGTATTGTCCTCTCCTCAGTCTAAGCTACTGTGGCTGCTTTGCAGCGTGTGTGGTGGGGACTGTGCTCTCAGAAAAGGGGGCAGCACCTCAGCCTGACACTGCCTGCAGCAGCGTGGAGAGTGCAAATGCTGGGCAGCTATCAGCAGCAGGGAGGTGCACTCAGCAATTCCCCCATGTCCTCTGAAGGGAAGGCAGTGGCCATGAGTTGTCTAATGTTCTTATGTATTATTTGAATCATTATAACATTTAGACACACTGATCATAAATCAAGAGCAGAGAAAAATGAAGATGACCCCTGTGTCCAAAGAGCAGGGTGGTGGGGCAGGATGAGGAATGCACCTGTGCTAGAGGAGAGAAAGAGACCTAAATATGGGTCAGTCATGTCAGTCCTCTTCATGCAACAATCATGAAACGGGCTTGTAACACTTACAAGATTTAAAAAAGAGTAAAGTTAATGATCTCTTTATTGTCTCCAGACTTTCTGGCTTTTAGAGTTTCCATTTGTTTCTCAGAAAATGGGAAGATCATAAACTTTTTGTGCTGAAAGTTGATAATCTCCCTTAATTGCATGAATCTATAAGCTGCGACATGCAGAGAAATATTAGTTATTTGACCCTCACAGTAAATTTGCAAAGTCGACAATTCTGATGGATGTAATGGGAAGAGAAGATGATAACATGTTTTAATGTGGTGCATATGGGTAGGTAATTTAGGGAGTATACAGAACAGGAGCAAGAAGAGGTCAGGCAGTGTGGGTGTAACGAAGGGAGAAAGCAATCAAGGCAAGCAGGAAAGCAAACAAAGCGAAGAAAATAGTGTTAATGTTTGACTGGCACTCAAGGCTCTACAGAAATCACTGTTTCCTCTCTCTCTCTCCTTTCTTTCCTTTTTTATTTTTTATTTAACAAAGCTTTTGACAACAACAGCAGCAAAAATAATAGCTCCCAGAACTAGTATATTTACCCACAGCATGTGGTAACCCTTTTCTGTTGATTTTAAATGAAATTTAAAACAGAAACTGTGTTAGCCCTTGTGAAAACATGAACCTTGTCAATTTGCCGAGTGTGCATTGTATAATTTGGGCTATATTTTTCTATTTTTTTAATTAAAACAAGCTCTTGTTCATGCCCTCTTTATGTTTTTAATGCATTTTATTAGCTTTTTCAAAGAGCTGCTGATGTGAAATATTTCTCTTATGGTGTTCAGCAACTGGTTTTAAGATAAATAATTTTGGATATTCATAGTTGTTGCTGAATCTGGTGTTTATTGTTTTAAGGATAAAACTTTTAGAGGTAGAATGTTTTTCAAAATGCACCTTCTCTGAGATTTTCAGTAACAACCCAAAGACCCTAGGATTTTCTCAATCTTTCTTTGCTTTAAACTCTGCTAGTGCTTTTAGCAATGAATGTTTCAATTTTGCTCTTTGTTTATGCTACACTTCCTTCAAAATATATGTGCTCTGACAGGTTTTTTCCTTTTTTAAAGATGTTTTCATATGGTCATGAGGAAATGCTTTAGCTGCAAGTGTCTGCTTCATCATGGGATCCCAGTGGTTGAATGATTCAATTTTTGTAGTTTCTTTGTAAATCTGAACAGTGGGTGATGTCATCCACTTCTGAAACTGAACACTCCCTGTGTGAACAGCTTTGAACTACAGATTTGATTTAGGAATGTTGCTGCTAAGCTTCAAAAGACACTGCTCTGTCCAGCTGCAATTCTGACTTTTATAGGTTTTGTGCAAGGTCGATGAGAAGTTTGTTTATCCAAGCCTTATTTAATTCCAGTTTGGTTTTTCAGGGATGTTGTTGTGTTAAAAGCCTGCAGAGTCTGCTCTTTCTTAAGCAGTCTTTAGAGAGCAACCTCCACGCATTTCTTTTAAATTAACCCCCACCATATAATCTCTAAAAAAATAAACAAACTTAAGACTTTAATGAAGATGGTAAACAAGTAACCATCCTTTTAAGCCCTCATTAAAGTAAAGCTCTTGGTTAATGATGAAATTTGTAGATAAGTTAGTGTCCACTAACAACTGTCAATTCTACTCCCGCTTATTTGCTCTTCCACCATATTATAACCTAAGACCTCCCCCCTTCAGATGGTTTAGAAATCATATGAGGTATTTTTCTTCCTTGTTTTTATTCAGAACTCTTTCTCTCAGGCATGTTTCCTCTCTTTAAACTGCATTCACCCTGTTCAAAAGGATGATGAATACTGTGTGCTTTCCTTCACCATGACTCATCCATGGGCTTGCTCTTCTTTCTTCACTCTCTCCCACCCCACGCTTCCTTTCAAAAGGGAGAAAGAACCAGAAAAATGTTGATAAAAGAGAAAGTGTACATCTATGTAGCTGCCAATGCAACAAATCCCCTATGACAGGTCAGTTAAATGACTGCTGGGAGTGCTCTGGAGACACTGTCAGGGTTGTCTGTTATTGCTGCATGTACTCTGTTTTGCCCAGAGCGACCCGTGTGATGGGGAGAGGAGCAAAGGCAATGAGCTGAGCAGCCAGGGCAGGCAGCAGGACCTGGAGCTGGTTGTGAGACAGTCCTACTGCAACCAGAACGTTTACACTCACCTTGGCTGGGGGGCTCCTTTAGTTTTTGAACCTTCCTGCACATCAGGACGTGGGGCCCCGTCAAGACTGGGTTCACTGATCCCCCCTCTGTCCTTCAGTGGCAGCAATGTGATCTGAAGTGACACTAAAGAGGTTCTATTACTGGAACCTCTAGATTGAAATGCATTGCTAAAAAAAATTTTTAAATGATGGCATGAAATGACTGCTACTGGAAGATGGCAAGTGAGTTGTGAGGAGAGGTCCCTTTGGCACCAATGCTTTCCCACTTAACAAGAATTTCTATACCATGTTGTGCATTTAGTCTGTGTGCACTGTTTGTGGCATTTATTGGCCAGGAGAAGGCAGCGTAGTTAGTTGGATGTTTAAAGTCTTACACTTGTTGATGTTGTGATGTGCGTAAAGGAGTAAAAGACAGTTTTGCTCACCTTGCTGTCTTGATCTCTGGATTTTTGAATGACATATTTTTACTGCCTGATTTTCATTAGAAGGCAAATTTTGGATACACCTTATAAGAGAGAAGAGCCCTCTGATTTATTCCTTCACTGCTCGTACAGAGCATGGATTTGCCTTTGTCTTTGTATTCAGATATATGCTTTTGCACTTGATCCAATGCCAAGGCAAATATCAAACAATATAAACCAGATGAATATACCAGAAGGCAATAGATACTCTCTTCTACTGTTAGTGTGAAAGATTATGAAGTTCATCATGTGTTCAGATAAAGTTTCTCTTTAAAAGTAACAATGTTTTAGAATTTCCTTACTTAGAAAAATTAATCTGAGTGCTGGAATAATAATATAGTGCTTGAACATATATGGCTGTTTCCTGTTTGTGTGGCTTAGTTTGGGTTTCTTGTTATCCTGATTAATGAAATAGTGGACTTGTGGCTAAAGATAATGAGGTTGCATAAGCTGAATCATGTTGAGGGTCTTTTGAGGCAAGGAAGAACTGAAAAGGAAAAAAAGACCCTCTTCCCACAACTAAGGCTGAGAAAAAAAATTGAAGATTGTTTGAGGTGGCTTAACCACTTTATCAGATATTCATGTGGGAATAGAGAAAAAAGGAATAGGGAAGAATCCATGTATTTATTTAGTGCAGAGCGTGGTAAATTATAATGGATATTGCATAGGCTCAGATATCAGGTGTCTGCCTAAAATTCATGAAAGCAGCATAATTCAGACTGAACTTTATTCTCCTCCATTATGCCCAGCTGTTGGAAAGAAGCAGACATGTGTGCAGAGTCTCCAGATGTTTGATGATCACTCACAAAGGGAGCAAAGAAGGGAGATACACTATTTGTTCAATTTCATATTTTCAGATTCTGAATTCAGTTTTTCAGCATGTTTTACGGAATTTTTATGTTTTATTTACTTTTAATGCCACTGTCTCCATATTTATGTATTGCTTATTTCCTCTTACAAGTATTGTCATTCCCCCTTTCTCTTTTGAACGAGAAGAAAAGATGGTGAAGGTGATGGCAGGCAATAATTTAATTATGCTTTCCAGCATTTTGTAATGAGGTGGGCATTATCCCCAAGAAAGGACTGTACTACAGAGGGGTTCTTCAATGACTTGCGGGAAATTTCTGGCAGAATTAAAAAATAAACCTGGCTGTTCTGGTGGCAGTCTAGCATAGTGGGAGTGACACGTGGACCTGGTGGTGGGAAGTTTGATTCTGACTTCCCACTTTCAGGTGGTTGAAAAATTTACAAGTGATTTGTTTTACAGATGTTAAAATTTATTCACCTTAGAATTTTTTTGTGCTAAAACCACAATTTTGATGTTAATTATGAATCAAATGATTCTCTATTTGACTATTGCTAGTCAAACAGTTCTATTTGATTACTCATGTGAGTCATATGATCTTGTTTCTGTTTTATTTTTCTAAATCCTTCAGCACCATTAATCGCATATGACAATCTTAAAATTTTAGAAAAACTCAGATACATAAAGCTTAATTTGAAACTAACACAAGACTGTCACAGGTGTGGGTAAACTGAGTTTCTTTAAACTTTATTTAATGATTTATGAATAAAGCAATTGCATTTAATAAGCTTCTTTGTAGTCTGAATTCTCTGCCTTTTTTAAGTGCTACATGTTAATATTAGACATGTTTGTTCTGGTGAAAGGTAAAATACAAAGAGAAGTTCAGTAAGGAAATGAAGAGTCACCAGTACAATCCTCTTGATAGTGCTTCCTTCAAGCAAGCACAGATTGCATCCACCTTGGCAAGTGATGTAAGTAAATTGGTTTTGTATTTTACGTGCATTTACATCCTGAATAACCTAACATTTGTTCACAAGAAGAATTTCTTTTTCATCTTATGAATTCCTCTGAGCTACAGTCTCTGCTATGCAGTGTGTAGCAGGTACAGCATGTTATCAATTTCTTCCTCTGCTTCTGACAGAGGGCCTGAAGAATTTTTCATAACCATTTTAGATGAGATTTGTCTTGCTTAATTTTGTATGTCAAAAGGTGTGACCACTTACTCTGAGCTACTTGCCTTGTTACTTGGTTCCTTTTTATTCAGAAAAGAAATAAACAGGTCTAGAGGTAAATTCTTCTCACCTGTTAGAGGTGCCTATATTTAGAGGAGCAAAGTACTGTCATCTCTCCAATTGGTATAGAAGGAGGTTACACGAGCAGTTCAGATTTGGATGTCAGTCTTTAAGACGTCATTCTTCTGGTTGATCTTTTCAATGGTATTACAAAATACAGCAGTCCCTAGGTTCAGCAATGGGTGGCTGCTGCTGGAGCCAGACTGGAGAAAACATCTGTATCAAGTGATAATGCTCTTGGGATGATATATTTAAAAGTGTGTTTAATGCTAAAAATGTGATCTCTTTGAGGCTGTGATCCCAGATAGCTAACAGACAAGCCTTCATTCTGTAGTCCAGCATTTCTGAAGTGTGAGGTACCATGCAATGGGAGCAGGAAAGACTGGCTCTGGGAAGGGTACAGAAGATTATGTAATTATTTCCAAAATCTAAATGTGTAGTAAAAAATCCATTGAAGCAGTTATTACTATAAGGAATGGGCATATTGAAGTGAGGAACATGATACATATGTGGAAATGACTAAAGGTATTAGTTTAAAAGATCTCTCATCCAAGATAGGTAAGGTAGCTAGTTTTCTTCCTGTGAAGTTGGGCATACGGGTCTCAGAAGAATGGGAAATCCTGATGTAGGCTGATGGGAAGTTACTTTCTGCTGCTTTATTAAGTGATTATCTTTTGCTTATATTTGCTGCAAGCAATCTGTATTGGATGAAATATCCAGGAGCACTTCCCTTTAACTGCTCTATATCAAACTTCTAAATTGGACGATGTGATTCCTGAAGCTGGGGAAAAAGAATAAGAATTAAAGGTGTTTAAAATGAATAGACCCAAAGTATTGAGGAAGATACTCTTGATTTAAGTAGGGGGGTGGGAAGGGAGGGAAGAGGAAAAAAGAAGCAAATTAATTCTAGCCTGAAAAGTGATACAAAGTGTGATTTTGTTGTAAGTGGCCTTGTTTGGAGGAAAAGTTTGAGTAGTTCCTAAGTACTTGCTCAGCAGAATGAGTCCTATATTGTTCTTTCCTTTTCTTTGAAATAATAGTAGATGACCACCATCTAGTGGCTGGGAGAGATTGTTCAGGGAAGCACTTAATGTTTTCTCTTTCTGGATGGTCACACTGTAATACAGAGCTGTGAATTATTTTATTAATCTTTAGTTTGCATAACCTGAATTTTCTTTCCAGGTGAACTACAAGAAAGATTTGGAAAACCTACATGATCCAGCATCTGATCTACCAAATCTGTTGCATTTAAACCATGCTTTAAATATCAGCAAAACACAGAGTGATGTAAGTTGCCTTTTTAAGAACAACCTGAAAAATAAATCTAGTAAGGAATGTGCTATGTATAGTCATGGTAGGAAACACATTTTTACTCTCAAATGTAGTGGAAAATAGTGTTAGAAGTGTAGTAGATGAGGGGTGTAGTGAACAAAACCAGGTTTTCTTGGTTGTATGAAGACATATTTCAGTTATTAGAACAGATAATATATACTGTGGAAGAATCACACAGACTTCTATGTTGAGTGTTTCTTTTCATATATCTGAAACATTGACTGTTTTTTTTCTTTGTTTGAAGACCTAAAATACTTCTTTCCTTGCAAATCTCATTTTGTCTAAGATCTTGCTTTCATCTGCAAGTCTCTGTACAGAAGTGACCATTATGCTAGTTTCATAGTTGGACTTTTTTCATGAACAGCCTCTGGAGTGTTAGCTTACTTTTGGGCTTCTCTGGCTAAGCTTTTTTCTCCTCCTATCTGACTCTTCCTACTCTGGGTCAGATGAATAGGCACATGCTCCATTCTGTCACGTAGCAAGACATGTCCCTTGATGGGGCTGGTGTTCTGATACATGATCGTGGTGGGGGTTGAAATAGGAAGGAAGAGCTGGGAAACCCCTGGCTCCTGTGCCATGGTGAAGGTTCTTTCCCACTCCAGGAGCACCTGTGCTGCATGTCTGTAAGCTGGTTAGCTGCATTTGTCATCTTTACTCCAGAAAACACAGCAGGCCTGCAGAACTGCTGTGGAGTGGCACAAGTGAGGGGTGTTGGGAAGGAAGGTTGCTCTGTAGTTGGCAGGAGTTGTGTTTTTCATAGACAACTCTCATGAGTAGGAGCATACTGGGTCGGTCATCTTTTGAGTCAGTGTCTGCTTATGTCTAAAATGATCAAAATAATCCATCTATATTTGATTTTTGTGGTTTTTTTTTTTTTTTTGAGAATTGAAGCTTTTTTTTTTTGTCTGTGTCACTCCCTCTATGAAGGTAACACTGACTATCCCCTTTTGTATGAGTAATAAATGAGTTGAAGTATTTTTCTTCCAGCATTCTTCATGCACTTTTTGGCCCAAATCTAGTTTCCTTCTAGTGTATGGTAAGATTGGCAGTCTTTTTTGCTGATTAAATGAACACCCTAAGAATGGACTTCATCAGTTTATCATCTTAGCTCTAAGGATATAGAAACCTGGACTTTCCCTTAAGGCAGATCATGTCTTGCAAAATGTATTTCTTTCTTTTGTTCTGGAGAGGTTGATTCATAATGTCCATGTGCTTGTCTGAGGACTGTAAATACTAAGCCTATGATTTTTGCATTGTCCAGATCTTGGTGGGTATTTTTATTTGGTACAAGAAGAGAAATGCTTTGCCAAAAAAAAAGCTCTCCACTAAATAGTTGTCTTTTAAAGAAATCCCAGTTTCACAGTCCTTCTCAGATTTGACCACCCCATGTCATCGCTTTATCGCTTTTATTTAAACACGGTTTACTCTTCTGCCGTTCTCCCTCCTTTTCCAGTACGTTCCTTGTGTTCTCCTTGGCTCTCCACAGCTCATACCAAATCTGTTTTGTAATCTGCCACCATTGTAAAAAACAGTTTTCCTGACTTCCCTGTGTTAACTGATTTCCAAAGACTGGTCTTATGGTCTGTTGTTTTTTTTTCTTTTTTTTTTTCCCTTCTGAAACACAGAGCTGCTTGCTAATTGCCTGATTTTGCTGTTTCCCTGCAGTATACCTTTCTCCATTGAACTTTTTGTTTCTCATTATCTTCTACATAACATAGCTACACCTGCACCAGTGTGACAGATTGAAACCTATATGGTTAATTAAACTCATAAACTAATACTGTTGATTGAATGAATGGTTTTGTTTATTGACCTGAAGTGTAGAAGTGTGTACAACTTTATGAAGCACTTATACTGTAATATCAATGCAAGGGTGTTATACAAGTCAACTTCCATGGGAATAAATTCCAAAAGTTAAGAGGAAAGCTTGATGGGCATCTTTGGACATAAATAAACAGATTTGGACAGGTCAAACTTATCCTCGTTTTATTATTTTGATGAGGAAGAAAATGACAAGGTAGAATTCTCCCTTCATACAGTATTTTCTGGTTTCACTTGGAATGGAGGTTAATTTTCTTCCTAGTAGCTGGTGCAGTGCTGTGTTTTGGATTTAGGATGGAAACAATGTTGATAACACACTGGTGGTTCAGTTGTTGTTGAGCAGTGCTTGCACTAAGTCAAGAGCTTTTCAGCTTCTTATGCAGCCCTGCCATTGAGGTAGCTGGTAGTGCACGAGAAGCTGGGAGAGGACACAGCCAGGACAGCTGACCCAAACTGGCCAAAGGGATATTCCACACCATATAGTGTCATTGTCAATATATAAACTAGGGGAAAGTTGGCCAGGGGTTTCTTCTCAGGGACAGGCTGAGCATTGATAGGTTGGTGGTGAGTGACTTTTTTTCATTTGCATATCTTGTTTTATTTCTTGAGCTTTATTTCTCTCTCTCTTTTTTAAAAAAAATATTTTATTACTCTTTATTATTATTATTATTATAGCTTATTTTATTTAAATTATTTAACTCTTCTTATCTCAAACCACAAATTTTCTCAGTTTTACCCTTCTGATTCTCTACCCATCCCACTGGGGTAAAGTGTGTGAGCGGTTGTGTGGCTGGCTGTGGTTAAACCATGACAGATGTATATGTAATTTCAGTATGAACTATGAGACACAAAATTTGACACTTTGATATATGTAGAACAGCTAGTTTAATGTTTTTCACATTTTAAATCTGTTCCTATTGTGGAGATTTTGAGATACTAATGAAATACAGGCTAAAAAAGGGAGAACTTAGATGTATTTCATTTTAATGAAGAGGGTGAATAAATAGAACTTCAGAGACTGAATGTGGTGCTTGTAGTTTAGCTTAATGTAGCAAAAAGTTATGAGCTTAGCTAAGTTGATTTTATAGAATTCCTTTAAAATTTTCTTCCATTAGCTGAGGCATGGAGTAAAAGTACAAGGTCGATGTCTGTAGATGGAGGTAATTTTAATTTGTTTTCACTACTAAAGTGATTTTGTTGTGTGACATTTATGGTTCTTTCCACTAGGAGGCAAACACAGACCATCATATGTGTTCCTTTGTACTTCAAGTGTAAATAATAATGTTTATTTTCTATGGAACATAGAAACATCTGACTTTTAGATTAGCAGGAAAACTATTTTCTCTAAGAAAGTACAAAAGCTATTTTTTATCATATCCTTTTTTTTTTAAATTTCATCACAACATTTTAAATTTGCATTTGATAGAACTCCCCAATTTGTAGGACTAAAATATAGTTTCTTTCTTCTATGTTTTTTCTTTCACAGTTATTTTAAATAGTATTTAAATTCCAAAACCTTCTGGATTTTGTCTGTGAAAACAAAATTTTTTGAATTTTTTTGTTTCACTATGAATATAAGAAATCATTTAAGCAAAACAATTGTTTCTATCATTTCAGCCCAGACACTGCAGAACAAATCAATTTCAAAGAAAATGCAGTGCTTCAAAGTCAGGTACTTTGTCAGGTACACAACCACAAATAACAAACACTTGCAAAGTGAAAAATGGAGTGTTTTAACAGTGATTAAATCATGCACAAAACCACATAATAGATTTCAGTGATGTACAGTGCATATTCAATCAGAAGCACCCCATGAGGAGAAAGGAGAGTGTTTTTGCAGGACCCAAGCCTAATGCAGAAGCCTGACAGGGAAAGAGAAATTAAGGCATCGCTATTTTTGAAGAGACATAGAAATTAAAATTACATTACTCACTATCAATGTAATATTTTGATTTGTAGCTATTTGCTTTTCTTTAAGGCTTGTGTAGACTATTCCATCATGCCCCACACTGACTGATGGAGATAAGTAATGTGTTTGCCGGTCTTAATCAAAAGAGTGTGAATGAATGAGTTCAGAAGGCTTTTCCAGGTTTCCAAACAAAGTGTATTTCCTTTGTGAGTTAGCATAAAGGAATAAGTTGATGTCTTAACCCTGTGTCCTTCACTGTGATTTTGCTGCCAGCTCTATGGTCATGGTCCCTGGTAGATGCGAGGGGAATGTTGGTGCAGGACAGAGCCCTACCAAAGCAGTAGTTTTCCTTCACTTCTCCTTCCCACAGGTACAAACAAAACTGCATTTGAGAGTGGTGCTTCTGAGCCTGGAGCAAAGACCTGCGGGGCCTGGCTGTGAAATGGATTTTGTTGTTGTTACAGTAAATGTGTTGTTTTATGGAAACAGCAGGGGATCCTATTAAAAAGCTGCCAAGTGTTCCGATGTAGGTCGTTTGGCCAAACCCATGCAATAATAAAAATAAAAACCCCTTAGTTTAGGGATTGTACTTGATGCTCCTTATTCCTCTTGTCTTCGAAGTTCACGATTTCTAGGTCTGAATTGTGTAGAAAAGGAATAAATGACTCCAAAATGTATTACCTTATCCTACTGCCCAACAGGTTAAGTTTGGGAGAAGTCTTCCAAGTCAAAACATCTAAGGAGTATGGCTAAGACAGGATTTGTTTCTTGCCAAGGCAAGCAATCAGATCTCATATTCTCTCAGCTGTTAACAGACTTATTTTAATTTTACTAGGTCAAGTACAAAGAAAATTATGAAAAATCTAAAGGCAGATCAATGCTGGAGTTTGTGGATACACCAATGTATCAAGTTTCAAAGGAGGCTCAAAAGATGCAAAGTGAAGTAAGTAAAAATCTACTTTTTGAACAAGTAAAATTTAGATCAACAGAGAGGTTAGCAGACATCTTGTACTTGGGTTAAGAAAATGTACGAAGCAGAGAGTAAGTTGTGGGTATGGTGGAGTTATACTGAGAAGTTGTCTCTGCTATTCTGTAATTCAGTTCTTCTTGTGAATTTGCTTTTTTCTCAAAAGACCATTGGTACTAACAGTACACACACATCATTTAATTGAGAAGAAGCTCAATAGGTCATCTAGATCAGAGATTAATAACTTTTAAAATTTTCACTTGAATTCCATCTTTAGGGAGAGATGGTTCTCGTGTGGGAGCAAGTGAAGCCACAAAATCCAGTCCAACCCCATGATTTAGCTGAAACATCCTCCTGCCTTTCCAGCCTGGGAAACTCATCAAGGAGGAGAGACTGTTCCCAGGCTCCAGAACAGCACTGGCTGTCTTACATCAGGCCATGTTTTTCTAACTTTTTCAAAAAAAGCTTCAAATGATGGAGATTTTGTGACTTCCCAGACAATCTAGTCCCATGCATTACCATCCATCCTGAGTGAGATGGATGCACCTGTGTCCCCCTGCTGCAGTTTGATTCCATTAGTTTTGCTGTGTCATGGAAAACAGATTATCTCAGCCTCTTGGTAGAAACTTTAATGAGTTTTAAACCATTTCCTTGTGTGCCATTTGTCTTCTTTTTTCCATACCAAGAAAACTGTTTCTTTCATAGATTAGGTTCAACGTTCTCTTTGGACATACTGTACACATATTTTTGTCTAGATTGTATCTGTTTGTATAAATAAACTAGATAAGGAAATGCATAATGAAGTTGCTTATTAGTGTGAAATCTAATTTATGGCAGGGCTTATTTCTAGGTCTGTTTACAATATCTCTCCTGAAATATGCTTGGAATTGCATATGTATGTACCACTAATTGTTGGTTTTGCTATGATAGAAAATGTACCGCAGAGATTTTGAAGAAGGGATCAAGGGAAGACCTTCACTGGATTTAGACAAGACCCCAGAGTTCTTGCATATAAAACAAGTCACTAATCTTCTGAAAGAGGTAAAGGATTTTTTTTTTCTGTTGTTAAGTTGTAAATGAGCAATAAGCAGCATCACTACAAGCTGCTGAGTGCTGAATAACTTAAAATTTTCTTGGCAGCTACATACAAGTAAAAATTTTCATGAGTAAAAATTGCTTCACATCATTTTGTATTCTGAATAGTCCTGTAGTAAGGAAATTATAAAGCTCAGCACACCTGAACCAGACTATCACTTCCCTTTTCAGATAGATAAAGGGGTGGAAGGAAGGATTTCCATTGGTGTCCAGATGGCAATTTTTCCTTTGAGTAATTATTTCACATTTATGGTAGCCTGTTGTGGTTATACAGATGCCTTGAACTGCATAGAGTCAATTATAACTAACGTAATTAAAATAGTTATCTATAATACATGTTATGGATAAAAAATAAAGAAGAACAAAATTCCGTAATACAGCTATGATATTACATAACTGCTTTAGTCCATTTTGTTAGAAAGTACAGGTTTTCTGTATGCCTACTGTTTCCTTCAGATTTGTGAAATGTTCTTCAGTTGTATGTGTCATTAAAAATGAAATTTTTTTTTCCATAACTGAGTATCCTTCTACCTTTAATATTTTTATATTATTTTTTAAAACTGGTTTGATGTTAGGTTTTGAGTATTGTATGACCAAATTTAGAAGAGCTAGAAATGCTAGAAGAGAAGAGCAGTGCTACTAGATATTCTGCCTTTGAATCTGGGAGCCAGCAATACCTTGTTTCTATTTATTATATTAAGAATAGATTTTTTTTTTGCCAAAACAAATAAAGCACGTTAGAATTAGAAACCCTTGAACTTTGTTCCTTTCCTTGTTCTTTATACAACTTATTCCAGTCTATGTACAAGCTAATGTACAAGCTAAAAGTAATTAACAAACAAACAAAAAAAACCCCCAAAACCAAAAAAGAAACCCCAAAAGTAATTAACAAACAAGAAATGTAAGAGGCATTTTAGAATTATATGTGTTATATGTTTTTACATTGAAAAACAAGAACCAGATTTCATGTGGTTAAAGAAAAAAATTTCTTTTAAGGTATTTCTTTATAATTAATTCTTTAATAAATGGTTTATTCTGATAAGCCTGACTGTCAGGTAGGCAAGTCTCAAGCTAGGTCTGTTTTGTGCAGTGGCATTCGGTGGTACATCTCATATATGCCTTCTCACTAGGGAAAAATGCAAATCATGCTGTCATCTCATTCAGTTCATCTTGCTGCTCACTGAATGCCCAAAGAAGTGGGTACTGTATGCATAGTTTTATCACGTGCTCTACATGTTCATCTCTGAAATTTTGATGTAGCTCCCCTCCTTAGTGCTATATGCATTAAGGTGTTCTCTAATTCTGACCTCCTCAAGTTTTATGCCTTCTTATTTAGGGAGTAAACCATGCCTGTAAGTCAAAGGGGAAGGAAATGAGAAAATGAAAATGGTATTTCCATTAATGCATAACTGCATGAATTTCTGACGATTTTATATCCGCATTCAAGGAACGTATTCCAAACCCAAAGGTTACCTAGGTAAAATTAATTAGTGTCTTTCATGATTCAGAAAAATTATGTATTTTTTCATAGTCAGGGATGTAGCTCAGTGTTTTTTCATAAAGGTTTGTAATCAACTTTGAATAGATCCTGCATGAAACAAGAAAAACCTGGAATTAAAAATGAATTAATTGTTCAATCACTTTTTTTTTTTTTTACCCAAATGTCAGCTGTGTTCCAGCTTATTCTTTTGACTTCCCACTGTAGAAAATTCTGCAAACATTTCACATTTTGTAGCAAAACAAATTTTCTTCTCTGGGACCACATTTACAACTCCTTCAGAAGAGATAGCTGAATTAAATAGTATGAGTTAAATAGTTCTAAATTAGAAGAAATTATTTCCTGCTTGTTGTAGGACATGCTTCTGATGATCAAGAGAAGCATCTTTAAAAATATCTGGTTTCCTTTTATTTAAATAAAGAGCTTATAGGGAGATAAAGGTGCTCACTGCTGCTTATGAAACTTAATATGTAATTAGGAGTATTAATTCATGTCTATGTAAATAATTCTGATAAATATTTTATGCAATGTTCTTCTAATTTCTTTGCCCAAAAAAGCTTAACCCTCATCTGGAGATGTGAAGAGTAATTAAGAATCCTTACATGACGTAAAGATCTTGAACTTCAGTAGGCTTACATCAGCTCTCTAGGAGCTGGGAAGAGCAAAAAGAACCAAATGTCTGAGGGCAGGTTCTAGTGTGCTTTGAATTTTATGCTGAATATTTGAGTATTCTGGAGGCTGCAGTTGCTGAATGTTGATAGGTCATACCAGTGCAGTGTCTAGGAGGCGCAGGAGTGATATGGTAGGAATATTGCTTCTACGTTTTAATTCATCAAGAGGTTGTTTTAACAGGTCCTAGTATGGTGTTTAGGGAATCCATCCTGATTTGGATGCCATTAATGGATCTGAGGTAAAAACCGCAGCACTGCTGGTCTGCAGAAAGAAAATGCTACTGCAGTGAAAATATCTGTCCAGAGACAGACAAGGGCCCTAAACAGTGTGCTAGTGCTGTATAGGACACAGCTGGTTTTCAAGAGCACAAAAAAATAGATGATGACATTGAAATATTTTTACTTTTTCAACATTGTTCCTTTTCATTTCACAATTTCCAATTCTATTTTAAGTCTCAAATCTGTACTTCAGCTAATTCATATTTCATAGAAATTTCAAAGGGACTCTTCAGATGTTTAATAAGTGGCATTTCTTTTCAAGATCTTGCACAAAATAAGAAGTGGTAAAATCTCTCTCTCTTTTTTTTTTTTTTAATCCTTAGAAAGAGTATCGAAAAGATTTGGAAGAAGGGATGAAAGGGAAAGGAATGACAGTGTTTGAAGATACACCAGATTTGATTAGAGTGAAAAATGCAGCTCAGATACTAAATGAGGTATGTTATCCTAGTCAAGGTTATTAATATCACAGAAGGTTCACTTTGTGTTAATCTCAAAAGAGTCCTATTTTTTTTTTTTTTACATAATCTACAATGAAATATCTAAGTATTGAAACTAAGGCTATTTCTGTTTTGCTTGAAAAATATAGTAAAGCTCTGTATAAAAAACAACACATGACAGATAATTTAGATTTTCAGCCAAGTAAAAGGTCATTGGAGGTTGTTAGTGGGGTCAGTAGATCCAGCATTTCGAGCTATGCTCTGCTGAGGCTTTCCCAGCACATGAGTTTGGGTGGTCTTCCAGACATCCAAGGCTGTCTCTGGGAAGCAACAGTGGGGCTGGAGGGTGTAGGGAGGGAAGAGGGAAGGCAAAGCTCATGCTGCATGTTATGCCTGTGGGAAATAATTTCAGAATTATGTATATATATATGTGTGTATATATATATATATATATAAAATCTATTTGAT
>VXBC01007165.1:1006474-1130935 GCA_013399945.1 Ploceus nigricollis
TTGTATTTATTTATTGTATAATATATATATGTTTATTCACACACATACACACACAGAGAGAGATATTTATATATATACACATATCCATAAAAAACAGAGGGAATACCATGGATAGGGCCAATTTGACCACTGTAAAGAAGTGCAGGAGTATAAGGTTGTAACTCCTGGGATTATCTTTTCCTTGGTGTTTTAACGCAGTATGAAGCTTAGAGGAAACATGTGCCATCCCACCTTTAGCAGAGAAGAATTGAGGGATGATGTATTTCTATCTTTAGGTTAATTTACAATTCTTGCAAAAAATCGTGATTTGTGAAGTAGAGGGCTGTTTTATCACATTTATTTCCACATCAGAGTGAGACAGAGATGGATGACAAAAATATTTTTTCTCATGTTCTTGTAAGTAATCAAACCATTGTATTGAGTACAAATATATATTCCTTCTTTTTCTAACTAATGTACAAGCTAAAAGTAATTAACAAACAAGAAAAGTAAGAGGCATTTTAGAACTATGTGTATTATATGTATTTACTTTGAAAAAGAAGAATTTTCCACAGGCAGAGATGACCTAGAATAGAAAAAAGGAGGATTATTACTACAGCACTGAAAGTAGAAACAGTACTGGCTGAGAATATTTTTTTATAAAAAAAAAGTACAGCTATTGTATACAATATTTTCATATTACTTTTTAATATAATTTGCTGATGAACAAGGAACATATCCTTGCTTGGATAGGCTGAAGATGAAATATTAATTTTGTTTTCAGGTTATTGGTTATTTATAATTTATGTTGTGAGGAAAAAGCAGCGATCACAGATGAGGACTGCCACTTGCCTAATGGCTATGGTTCAGGAAGGACCTATTAAATGAATAAATTACAGCTTCCTGATCTGGAAGTTCACTGGAAGCAGTTCTGTATGGTATTAAATTTCTAACATGTAGTCTTGTCATAAATAAAATATTTTCTTAAAAGTAAAATGTGTTTCAATTAGACTGGCACCAAGGACAGAGCTATTACACCATGTTCTACAGAGCTAAACTTCCCCTTTACTTTAGAGGATAACTGTAGCAGGTTGTATGGGCTGGTTTCCTCCCATCCTCTGCCACATTAAAAATTCATTGATAGAGGTTTGTACATTCATTGAATATCTTCTAAAAGTTTTCCTCTTGTAGTTTGTTATGTGTTTTTTCTGACAACAGTTCATCAAGAGTGTTGAGAACTGTGACTCCTGAAAGTTTTGATTAACTCTAAATCCTAACTTCGAGTGTCTAATGGGAAAAAATGTACTTGTAACTCTCTGGATTTTGTGAATGTCATGTATAAATTCTATCTTCACAGAGGCAATACAAGAAAGACTTGGAAACTGAAATTAAAGGGAAAGGCATGGAAGTTGGTCCAGATACACCTGAGATAAGACGAGCCAAGAAAGCTTCTGAAATTGCAAGCATGGTCAGTACCGCTCCTGGGGCGAGCTTTCAATTTGACGGAATGCAACAAATTATTGTGGTTCAGAATTCCAGGTGGTGACCAATCTAGGCAGTACTGAAAACACAGATTTCTCTAAATAGCTAATCCATTGGGCTCAAAGAGTTGAACAGTTGCATAATCAGTGTAAGGGGGGAAAGTTAAGATTTCCCAGAACTTAGACCTTCCTATCACCTTTTGCAGGTTGTGCTTGTTCCTCGTGAGCCATGCCTGGCCTGGGGTGTGTTTGGTCACTGTGGGCCCTGCTGCTTTTAGGTCTAAATACCTACTTATTTAGGTAGGGCCAAATGATAAACAGAGTTAGAGAGACACTAAAACATTATCAGCTCAGTCTTGCAAAGCCCAGCAGATGGAGAAATTTTCACATGTGTCTAACTGTGGCTGCCAAAACTGCAGAGACAGGTAGATATGAAAGGCTGCATCGAATTTGCAGTGAGCAGTCTGTTAAAAGAGTTCTTTAACCCATCAACAACTACAGTGTAGGCATGACATGGATAGATTCTACAAAACTAGTACTATTGAATCATTATTTATTTGGTGGTTTATGAATGCTGGTCAGTGAAATCGCACAGATTAAATTGGGAAAAATTTAAGAATTTGGCTGTCAGCTGTGAATATTTCCAATGCTATTATTTTCAGAAAGAATACAAGAAAGACTTGGAGAATGAAATTAAAGGAAAGGGAATGGAAGTAGGTATGGATACCCTTGATATACAACGAGCCAAAAAAGCTTCTGAAATTGTCAGCCAGGTGAGTACAGAATTAATTGCTTTAAGATTACTTTGAAAGTAAAACGCATTGAGATGTTAAAAACATAAAATCCTCTTGAACATTCTTAAGCTAAGAAAAAGCAGGCAGTGCACGATGAAAATATTAAATTGAATAAATTGAAGAATTTATTTTTATAGTGTAACCAGTACTGTGAGAATAGCTTTGAAGACAGCGTGTACAGAGAGTTGTAGTATTAGTTATAGGGTTTTTTTTTACCATTTATTTTTCTTCAGAAGGAATATAAAAAGGATTTGGGGACTGAAATTATAGGAAAAGGGAGCAAGTTGGTCCATATATTCCAGAAATACAGTGGGTCAAAAGGGCTTCAGAAATAGCAAGCCAGGTAGACACAGTCAAAAGCTGAATGTTTTAATTCTGTGTAATAATGACTGCTTGACATACTCTGCTCAAAATACTTTTTCTCTAGCTCTGTAGAGGCTTTCATAGCCATACTAAATTAATTTACTTGTAGTGAAATGTCTTAACTGTCTGATTCTTACTTGTATTAAAGCCTGTTACACCATGTAAATTGAATTTAATTATTTACATCTACCTGTAGTTCTTTTCACATTACCAAATTACCTAATGTTACCTTACATACATCCTGACAGTGAGGGGCTATATTATATATATTTTAGTGTGGGGGCAGACAATGGTAACAGTATCATGGAGAAGACAGATTTAAGTAAATACTGGACAGGGATGAGGAGGCTCATCAGCAATAAGCATTTTTTGTGCAGTTTGGATATCCTGAGGCCAAAAAGCATTGATGTGTAAAAATTATTTTTCCAGAAAATGTACAAAGATGAAGCAGAGAAGATGCTGTGTAACTATTCTGCTGTCCCAGACACTCCTGAGATGGAGAGGATAAGAAGTACTCAGAAAAACATCAGTTCAGTGAGTAATAGTGCTTCTCTCTTTGCTTGTAACTTTTCAGATATTTTTTAGTTTAAATAGGCTCTCTGGTGCCACAGCGTAAAATAGGGAGCTTATGAGTAGGTGTCCTTTGAACCGTTTCCGTAATTTTCCTGGCAAAAACTGTATCACTCATTTCTTTCAGTAAGGTGTGATGCTGTTATTTTGAATTTCTAAACCACTTATATACCACCTTGCCAAGCCACAGTTATTTTTAAATGAAGATTTTTTTTTTCTTTTTCCATCAAGTTCCATCAAGCCCCAGGAAGTACTTTATTTAAAAGGGAAAAAAAATCTAAGTCTTCTTACTATACATACAACATTTTTCATCTGTTTCCTGTCATATGTACTGAGCATCAAGATTGGGGTATAAAATTAGAACAGATCAAATTTCATAAATATATGTATATATATATATAATGATTTTATAATACAGTGGGTATATTTTTAAATTTTATGCTAGATTTAAGTTTCAGTTTATCCCCAAATATAAATTATGAGCTTAGATTTCTAAAATTGCCCGGTTTGGGATGTATTATGTTTCACTTCCTTTTTGGGCCCATTAGTGCTGCTGTTTGTAATTCTGCCTTTGCTTGTAATATAACAGAGAAGAGGAGTAAATTTGGCCTCCAGAACAAAAGGCCAGTCAGTGGCTGGTTTTTATGGCAGACTAAGTAATACTAATAAAGCCAGTGATTTGAGAGAAAGGAATATAAGATACTTAAATATTTTTAGTATTATCTGATACACATGTTCCTTAACTTAGAGATATCCTCAGCTTCTCCAGCTCTCAGAAGTAACTGAGTAAACTCAGTTAGTTTCTCCCAGAGGTCTTTGCCTGCAGTTCCTCTGTAGAGCTCAGGCTTCTGCAGGGGAGTAGGAGTCTGTGGGGAGAGCAGAGGAGATAGCTCTCTGAGCCTGCTCCAGGCTGTGGTCATCTCCAGCCATCACCTGCCCTTTTTCTTCTTTTGAATGAGGAGAGCTGAAAGCTGCATCTTTCTAGAAGGAGCTCTTGACAGGCCCACTGGACCAATTTTGCTTCCTGTCATATGTTGGCTCCTGGTTCTGAATGGTGTGATGTGGTTATCCCCCTTTCTCATGTCACTGGTGTCCTGTCAGGCTAGGCTGAAGCTCCCTGGAGCAGAGGCATCCAAGCCAGCCCCTGTGGTCTCTTTCCTCCCTGCTCCAGCCTTTGGTAGCTTTTGGTGAAGTCCTCAAGTAGGTCAGTGGCTCTGGCAGTGTGGACTCACTAACATTTAGGTACCAGGCTTAGTTAAGATAGGTATCACCACTTAATTCAGCCTTGACAAAACTCTGATGCATCAGAACCCTTTGCAGCCCTTTAGGCCAGTCTGAGCTTTCAGTGCCAAGGCTGACAATGATCCTCTTTGTTAGTGTTCTAGATAATAAGAAATAAAATGTTTTGTCTTAGAGGTGATTTGTATTTGCTTTCTGTTTTGATTGTCCTGTTCCTGTTTGTGAACTGGGTCTTCCAAATGTAGGAAAGTAGTTTTCAGCAGTGATTGAACTACCTTTTTTCTTCTTTCTCTATGTTTTAATCTTTCATCCTTCTGTGCAGTTTAGATGATAAAGGTAAATTATTACTGAGTGAAGATACAACTGGAAGCAGCCCAAATAGATAAAAAAAAAAGACCCCTAATAGTCTTCTGATTTTTGGATTTTGTCTCAAGTATTTTTCTGCCTTAAGGGACAAAAAATAACAACTAGCTCTGCAGATAAGATCGTTGCTGCTTTTAGCTCACTAGCTCATTTGGCAGATGATTTATAAAAGGATATTTACTTCACAGTCATCTCTTTCATAGAAAAATTCCTGTCTCCAACATATTTTACCAATCCTTCCTTGGTAGAGGAGAAAAGTAAATTGTAGTCCAGTCCACAATATAAATCTTTCTCACTGACATGATGCAGAAGTTCTTACTCATAAACTGTCTCTGTTATCACATGGTAAAACAAAATTCTAGATTGTTAAAGGTTTTCTGAATATTTAAAAAAATAGTTGCAGACATTCACTCTTCTCTAGAATATTTGGCAGTAGTATTCACCCCAGGCTATGGAGGACTTTAAGGAAGTATGAGGAGAATGAGTCAAGAATGATGTTTTTATTGTTCAAAGATTTTTGATAGGAAAACTTAAATAAATCTTGATTTAAGAAAGGCAGAAATACTAAATGATAAAGATTTATTTTATTAACTCCAGGATCAGACTTGTTTTTTACACTAACAGACTGAAAATACTTACTAGAGTGGCAGCAGCTGTAACACCAAATACTGAAAATCCAGTAAAACTTTAGGAGTTTTCCAGCATGAACTGGTGCTCCATGGTTATTTAAATTGTTACCATGCCTGGAATTTGTGGAGCAGTTATTTACTATTTCATTCAGTAACTTCAAATGATTGATTCTACTGATGTGCTTTGTGTTTATCCTTTACTGAAAAAATTGAGATAGAGAGAATTGTATAAACAGCATGTGTATCTTTTAAGAAGTGAGTTTTGGTTTTAGATACAGTCCTCAGCTTTCTGGCTTGAACCTAGGAGTCAAAAATTGCATGACTTGGATTGTAGCTCTGGTTTGTTATGGTTATTTTTCCACGAATATTTCAATTTTCTAGTTTGTTAACTTAGAAATAATAGTAAGATCTGTTCACTTCTCACAGTATTTTAAGATCTGAAGACTACAGAAACCAAATCAAATCCTGCATGTACATGTACCTTCAATGACACTGAAATGAATGAAATTACTCAAGCGTAAAGTTACATTTGTAAAACTTTATAGATTATTCTATAAATTTTAATATTTTTTCCCAATTTAAATATGTCATTGCAAATACTTAAAAATACTGAGGTCAGTTTAAAGGATGAGAATATATTATCTGGGTTACAGCTGAAAACAGTGTTATCGTAGTTATTGACAATTAGTCTTATTTATGAAAAATTAAAGTATTTGCTTTCTTAGCAAGACTGTAGTCAGACCAATTTGGAACTTGGAAAATTGCCTAGCCCTTTTATGAGAACTAGCATTTGCATTGCTAACAGTCTCATAATTATATTTTCTTTTGGGGAAATGAAGGTGTTTTATAAGAAGGAAGTGGGAGCTGGCACAGCTGTAAAAGATACTCCAGAGATTGAAAGAGTAAAGAAAAATCAACAGAATATTAGTTCGGTAAGTGCTATTAACATAAATTATTCTTATGTGAGTAAAAGGTGGAGCAACTTTTTTTTTTTACTATCTTGCTTACTAAAAAGTTCTTCATTTTCATATCACACATCTCATTCAAATAGTTGTCCACTGGATTTTGGATATAGAGCTCTATTCTAGCACAGCTAGAACTCCCCTATACTATAGTACTTCTGTGTCCAAAGGTAGAGATTCGAATTGAAGCATTAGGAAAAATAAGAAAATATTTTAATTAAATATTTGAGGAAAGTGTTTTGTCTCTCAGGAGTGAGAAATATGAGATGCATTTCCCCATATGGCAGACTGAACAGCAGTTGTATTTGCAGGTTAGAAAAATACCCTGTGACAAAAAAGAAAATCTGTCATGTTCTGTTAGAGACTGCATGTATTGCATAGGACTTGATACAGTTTGTACTTCAAGATGAGAAAAACTATGTCCAGACTTCACCTATGTGAAAAGGTGGAGAGTTGGATCTTCTTTTCGTGCTGGTGACAAGTTGATCTGTGGATCTGATGAGATTCTTTCTGAATTGATGTTGTTTATCTAAGGATGCCCAATGTCTTTGGCACTTTAATAGGCAAATCGAAATAAAATATCAAAATGAATGTTTTCTTCAAATAATACATTATCTTCTGATAAATATGTGGCAAAACTTGGAAAAAACCTGAAAAGTGACTGCCAAGTAGCAAAACCCTTGTAACTGTATTGTTAATTTTCTTGTTATATTTGGTGGGGACTCCTCTGGGGCAATTTTTATGTTTGTGACATGACTTTTCTAATGATTAGATTTTTGTAAAAAAGTAAAGTTTAAAAATAATGTATAGACATGATACTATGTTGTGTTTAAGTATCAGTTAAAATATGAATTAGGGTCTCTGGACACCTATTCTCATAGAATTTAGTTGTTTAGTGAATAGTCTTAAACACCTAATTTCCCACCAAAGTAAGGTCAGTAAAGAATTTCCAAAAAATTTTGAAAAACTCATATTTTCCTTTAAATTTTTTTCTACTCTATCCATCACTATTCATCTTGTCATTTTGAGTCACAGTGCAAGCTATCATGTGTCCTAAATCCTGAAATGGTTGGATATTGAACAGTTGAAACCTGCTGTTTGGGGAGCTGTTGATTTTCTTGATTTGAGGGTGAGGGGTTTTTTTGTTTCTTTGTTTGTTTTTTTTTGTTGTTATTTTGCTTTTAAATTTCCAATTACCACCGACATTTATTTCAAGAGTAGTCACACAGAAAAGGAGAAGTCTTACTCTAATGCTTTTTCACAGTACATTTCAAAGTGAAATGGAAAAATAGTGTACAGTGTTCTTGCTGTTTTAGAAATTCTAAACAGTGATGAAGAGGGAAAAATGAAAGATTGATCAGTATGCTAGTAAACACATTTGAGCAAAAACCTACCAAGGGAAGTACAAAATGCATTAGTGGTGTAGTGGTGCTATGTAAATAGCATGGCCTTTACCTTGCTAGTCTTTGTGTAGAGTTAATGTTTTACAAAAGGTATTTTATTACATGTAGTGTACTTGAAATTACTTTAGTCCTGTATAATATTTATTAGAGGTGTAACATGCCAAATTTAAAGGCAATGTACAAGAATGTTTCAAATTACATGTCAGTGAGAGGGAAATTATATTATGCAGGAAGAGGAAAATTGTATTTTGTAGTTTACAGGAGTCCCAAAGGAAGGGTAAATTACACCAATTTTGAATCCATTAGATTTAAATGTTTTACACGTATTTTTGAATTTAGCCAGAAGAACTTAGAACAGCCTTAAAACTATTTTCTGGGCTAGACAAAACTAGTATGTGGAATGTGAAACAAATTTGCAGTGAAAGAACCACCAGGACACCAAAATAACACTTATAGTACAACCAAGCACACAAAAAAGTCCATTGAATCATGTTCTGAAAGTGATAAGGTTCTTCCAGATTACTTATGTAGGAGAAAAACATAAGAATGATGTTTTCAAAGCCTAAAGTAGAAGGTGGTGACAGCCAAGGAGGTTGAGCTCATCTCACCTTTTGCGATGATTGGTTTGGAAGAAACCAAGATCTCACAGAACTTTCAAAGCAAGCCACAGACCCATGGACTGCAGCTGAATCTGAACTGAGAAGCTACAAATAACTAAGGACTTTTTAAAAACTTGTTTATATTGTGGGGCAGGCAGGATTGGGAAGAAGTGCTTTGGGAGAATCTATTTGTGTTTTTGTTAGTGTGAAATCTATGAGGAAACTCCTGTGGTATGTCAGTCAGTACCACAAAGCTGGGGGGGTCTTATTAAAATTCAAGTAACAGACATTTTGAAGCATTTTAAGGATAAATAGCACTGCCAATTCCTAAACTTACCTAATAGTCTCTATTAAAAGACCTTTTTTTCTAGTGCTGTAGTGTTTTTGCCAGTCCTAAACTGTCTGGACTGTAATTTTCCATTCCTGGTCTGTACTTTGGGCTGGTTTGGTTTTATTTATAAATTTATTTATAAATTTCAGTCAAAGCAGCTTCCAAGTATGAGCTTAGAGGAAAACAAGTTGTTTTGTCTGTGCTATGAAATTGGGCATTCTCCAGAAGTACCATGTCTTGAGAAGAGAGTTGAAAATTAAATGTTAGGAAAAAACGAGTATCTGACAGCACCTGCAAAGGAAAGGCTTCAACAATCCAGACAGCTACATCTTCACCTGTGTGTCACATGTGTTTTTAAAGAACTTCAATGAGACTGTGAAGCCATCTACCCTTTTAGGAACACCTAAAAGGCTTAGTTTCTGAAAAGGACTGGTAGACTCCATAGCAAGTTAATAGTAAGACCAAGTCATTTTCAAATGATGTGGATCTCCAAGTAGTGTATGCAGCATCCCAATTATGGTGAAAATAATCACAATCTCATGTGATGTATATTCCCACTGTAAGAGTTTTAGTACACTAGAATTATTATAAGCACTCTCTGCTGCATTTTATCAAACAAGATACATCAGAGACCCTAGCAGACTGTTTTAGAAATTAAGTGTAACTGTTACTTTTCAGGCCAATGGTGTTAGCAGATGTGTTCTAGTAGTACAGTATGTGTAAGGGCGAGAGTATAAGGTGATAGGTGTGTTTTAATGCCTGTCTCTCTCTTCTTTAAATTGATAATATTTTTTTAAATATCTATTGTGCAGATTAAATACAAGGAGGAAATTCGGCGTGCAACAACTATTTCTGATCCACCTGAACTAAGGAGAGTCAAGGAAAACCAGAAGAATATTAGCAATGTGTGCCCCATTTTAATTTCTTGCACACTTCTCTCTGCCGTATTAAATGTGTTTGTGTCTTTGTGAATATATCTGTGGTGTTTGTGCTATTTTCTGTTTGTCCACGAAGACCAATTTAATCATTTAATGGTAAAATAATAATTCCTTATCCTGCACTTTGATTCATAAGTATGAGAGTGAAGTATTCCTGTTGAAATAACAATTGTCTGTGTTTGAAACAGAAGAACTGCCAGAGGGTGAGTACTAAGTATTGTGTGGGAAGATGGGATTGGTTATTAAGGAATGGTACTTTCCATCTAAATGCAATGTGCTCTTTAGTGATGTCTAGCACACTTAAGTATTTCTAGGAAATCTCTGTTGTAATATCTTCTGACATGTTTGCTAGGTTCAGTACAAAGAACAGCTCTGCAAAGCTACACCTGTGAGTGTCACCCCTGAGATGGAAAGAGTCAAGAGGAATCAAGAGAATGTCAGCATGGGAAGTTGCTATCCTTTAATACTTTGTATAATTTTTGGGTGTAGAAGATGAATACAAAGTTCTGCTTTCTGAAATGGTGCCTTTCCTTTAGTCTGGGGGAAACTAATGTATTGTAATATGTTTGAATTCAGGTAATGGAATTACTTGAAAATCTTCTCTTAGGAAGCAATTGTGAGAAGGCTTTGCTTGGTTTGGGAAATGGCAGGTGAACCATCACATATTCTATTAAAGAAATGGCTGCAATGCTTTGAGATGTTATTCTCTTCCTTGGATATTTGCAGAAAATATTGACCCTTCTTTTTTGTTTAACAGAATATCTGTTTCCAGTTTTTTTTTTCTTTGCTTTGTAAAAATTAGCTGCAATTGTGCTCAAACTTCTGCTCTCTTACCTGGCTCCTTCTGGTTCCTCAGTAACCTCCCTGTCAGAATTTAGTGTTTAATGGCTGAGATAACCATTTGCAGGGACACAGAGAGGAAGGCAAGGACTGGAGCATGCTACTGCCTTCCTGCACGGATGAAGTTGTACCCTGCTGATGAGCCCATGAGAGACCAGGCACTCTCCTCACTGAGAGCTGCCATCAGCAGCTGTGGGTCATGGGTCCACAAATAGCTACAGTGTTTCCCTAGGGTGCTTTCTGCTGCATTCACCAAAATAATTTTGAGTCACAATTTTCAAGAATTCTGTCCCTCTAACTCAACATCTGGATTACTGTTGATATATCAAGCTTTCCTAAAATGTATTCTGTTCAAAAACTGCTTTCCCCTTTTCAAGCCAGTCTGTATAGTATTTCTACTTACACTGTTGTTTACTCTTCACCAGTCTTTGTGTTGTGAAAATTTCCCTGGAAAGTTTAAATTCTTTTCAAGTCACTGGAATAGCTTTGAGTGAAGATTCTTTAACTTCAGCCATTTCTAGAAGCATTAATTCTTGAATAGTCATTTTATCTTTATAAATGTTAATTTGCAAGTCTAATCCATTTGAAAGCTTTCCATAGTTTTAGTAAGACATTAATTTTTCAATTGGAATACATTGATATGGACAGATGAAAATTGTGTCGTGCTGGAAGACAATTGCTTAAGCAATAGCTGCCTTACTGCCACAGTGTGCTGCAGAATTATGAGCATAATGTATCTGCACAGTTAACCTTATCACTTAAACCCAAGAACTTGTTTTTGTATGGAAGCATTTATTTTGCATAAAAAGAAATGAATTGGTATGAATTTGTTGCCAGAATCTGTTACTAAATATTTACCATATCTGACTTCCCAGCATGTGGGGCTAGAGTTAACATTAGATTGCTTGGTCTGTCAATGCCACATCCTGTCCAGATCTGCTTTAGATCCAGCCTTGGGTGTGCATTTGGTTAATGCATTGTGTTTGGTTACAAAGTGATGAAGGGGATATTCCTACAGTACGTTTAAATAAATGCATGGTGAAATTAGGCTGGATTCAATTGGCAGTTGTCTGATGTACTGCACCCTCTGTGTTTAATCACCTTTGAATATGTAATATATACAATTTAGAACATAGATGGAGACGTTATGGAATTTCTGTGTCTTGACAAATATGTATTTACAGTGGACCTTCCTGAAATTCAGTTTTTCATATGCTCTGCTTGCCTTTACTGCACTATATGTGGCTTAAGCCCATTCCAAATATGAGTTATTTCTCTGTAGAGCCAAGGACCAATCTGGTAAATGCCAAGATATTGTGTGCATATGTGGGTATATATCCACAGAAATGCCTGCACATTAAAAAAAAAAATCAATGTTATCTTTCAAAAAATCAAGTTTTATAAACTTTAATAAACTTCAGATGCATTTTAGCTTTTCAGTTGTTTCCTGGATGACCTTTGAAGTAATGCATTTTTATATAAAACAAAGATATATTGCTATACTTGAAATAGTTTGAATATATATTTTATTCCGTTAAATAATAGGTTCACTACAGAGAGCAGCCTGGCAAAGCTACTGCTGTGAGTGTCACTCCTGAGATAGAGAGAGTCAGGAAGAATCAAGATAATATCAGCTCGGCAAGTTGTTTGAATCTTTTTTTCATTCAGATCTTTCAGTCACTGTAGAAATATAAACATGGATATGCCTTTCCTTTTACATTTGCTATGTCAAAGAAATCCAGCTACATCATTCGCTGATGAGATACTGGTTTTATTCTTTGAGGACATGGACTGCATATATGTGCAACGAACATATTCAGGGTTGTCTGGTTATTTTTGCAAAAAAAGTAAGTGGCCGTGTTAGTGGCAGTATTTTTTGAGGAGAGAGTCAGTAGAGGTCAGCCATTCTTTCAAGAATTTTTGTCTCTTGTTACCAGATTTAAGTTGCTCGATTGCAGGAGTGAATTGCAGTAAAGAAAAAAACGAAATAAGAATTTAACCTCAGTGCAAATGTATTTTTTTTTTTGTGATTCAAAGCATGGAAGTGTCCGTTCCATTCTGTGACATGTTACCTCTGTTAGAGCTGAGCAGTTCTAAATAGGTCCCATTGCTAAATACTGAAGAGTAAGAAAATATCTGTTTCTTGGCTTTTATGGTAATAAAATGTAATTGCTACTAAAGTAGTGTAAGAAACAGGAGACAATTCTATTGAGGAACAAGGAAGAAGTGCAAAAAGCCTGATGAAGTAAAGGATAAGACCAGTTATATTGCAGTCTGTCCTCAACACTGAAACAACGTCCATGGCAGTCACTGCAGATGGTAAATAGAAGAGGTTTCTTGCAGGATCACTGTGGTAGAAGAGAATTACAAGTAATTAACACTTGAGAACTGAGTGTAGGAGTTAAAAGTAGGTTGGATTTGTCAGGGAATATGTCCAAGGACAAAGGAACAGAATCTGACATTGTAACTGCATATATCTTAATCATGTTCTTAAAATGCTCATGAATATTTACCAAAGTCAATTATTTTTGAGGTGTGTAGTTGAAAGTAAGAGGAAAATGTCACAACAGTTCTAGTCTTTAAATATTTTTTTAATTTGTGAAAGTTTAATGTGTTTCACCAAGTGACTCTTGAGAAACAAAGTTGCTGTTTTACAGTATAAGTACTCCTCTATGTTAATGAGAAGGATAAAAATCAACCTATGTTGACTATAATTGTTCTGCCCAGAAAATGCCTTATATTCACTAGCATATGTAGCTGAATATATTTTCTAAGAGAATTTACTGTTTAATTAAGAAGGCTTTGAAGAATATGCAGTACCATATATTTTTGTTTCTCATACATTACTTCAAACTTACCTATGAAACACAGACACCAAGATATATATTTTCATAGGTGTGCTTTCTTAGCCAATAAGTAATCTTAAGGAGGGTTAGACAGTTTCAATACATGGTTTTTCTCATCACAGATGCATTTTGAAATAGATTTGCACAACTCATTTGAGAAGTAATACTTGGGGTGTGAATACACAGGTAAATCTAAAATACTAAATAACACAGTGCACAGGTTATGGTGCGATGTAGGAACTAAGAGAGGCAATTGGTAGAAGAATTCAACAAGACAGAAAAATCTGTAAGAGTACTCACTCACAAACCAATAAGTAGGATCAGCTACTTTCACTATTTTAGAATTTTGAGTGGATTTTTTTCTTATTTTTAACAGATAATTAACCTTATATCTTTACTAGTCTGTAAAATGCCAAAAAAAAAACTAATGAGGAGAAATGTGATGTAAGAGGTTCAGAACTTACTGATGCACAAAACCCAGAGCCCAAACATTTGTTTAGGAAATTATGTTGCTTTGTGCTGCTAGCAAAGACTGGCTATTGAATAGGAGTTATAAGCCTTCCAAAGGGTTAATCCTCTTGTAAGACTTGAATTCCCTGAGTTTCTAATCCCAATCCCACAGACTCTGTGTCTGTCTCGGTAATAAGAAGGTAGCTTGTCATCAGCCATACAAACATGTTTTAAGGATATTCTAAGTCGCAGTGGTGTTTTCTTAGTATTTATCTTATTTTTCAGTTGATAAATGAATGATTTCACTTATGTCATTCAAACAGTCACAAATTTCAGCTTTTAAATCAGTACTTTATTTTGAGTAAGTGATTGATGGAATATATGTGCCTTTTGGCCTTACCAATATACAAGCTTATCTGTATCCTCACTGTAAAATAATTTACTGCCTTATGAGTGTAAAGAAAGAGGAGAACCGTTGGGCATTGGGGTTTGGAAAGGTATTGTTGCATGGTGTGATTCTCACCATCCTTCCTACTGTAAGCAAAAAATATTCACCTGTGCTGTTGTTGCTGTTTTGCAGGTGAAGTACAGCAGTGATCAGAGGCAGATGAAAGGTAGACGTAGTGTGCTTCTAGACACACCTGAGCTAAGGCATGTCAAAGAAACACAAAACAACATCTCAATGGTAGGGTACTTTCTTCCTGTGACTAGAGCGTTCTAAGGAATGGCACTTGACTTCCACTGGATTTTGCCTTCCATTAATATAGGTAACTAATGAAACTCTCTCCTCAGGTACGGAAGGAATATTTTCTTCTTACGCCTGTAGAGGGAGTGTTTGCTAACTGCATAGGAGTGTAATGAACATTTTCAAAATACTAATAAACAGTTTTCTAACAGTTAAATGTCCGTTCTTTTGGTTTTTTTTCCTTTAAAAATGTACACACATCATTTGAGCATCACAATTTCACTGGATTAGGTGACACACTTCACCTTGTGCCTGTGCATGTTCCTGGTTTCTGTGTGACTTTGGTTCTTGGAATGAGTTGTTTTGTGTGCATCAGCTTGTGTGAGAATGTTTGTCAATTTAATTAATTGATGATTAAGTTATTTGTAATGTAAATATGCATAAGCAGCAGTACTACCTTTATAACTCTTACTAATACTGGGGTTTTGTTCCAACACTTGGTGCTGTAACACTTTCTACTCTAATGTCCTTTTTTCTAATAGTTTCTTTTAAAGCAGGCAGTTTAGAATAACTGTCATTCTTTCTAAAAACCTATTTTTAAAGCCAGCTGACATACGATAAAGCAAAAGAGCAAAGTACACATTTTGTATGATACTGTGCAAGGAGTCAAAATTATCAGTGAATGAAAATGCTTGAGTTCGTTAGAACTACTACTGCTGGAATATTTTTAGTGACAGATATATTTGTCTGTATCAATAGACAGCTATCCTGTCTTAGAGAAGAAGGGAATGGACTAGATGACCTCCTGAGGGAAGGGCTGTTTTGTGTCCTGTGTGATAGTAAGATGATGCTTTGCTGCTTAAGCTAGTGCCTAATTCAGTGTCAATGGAAAAGAAATGCAAAATTGATAATGAAATATCAGAAAAACTAGTTAAGGTGATAGAAAATACTTGGCTGGCCATCCAGCCTATCTCATGTGTATAACAATTCTGTTATGGTGCAAAGTCAAAGTATTATAAGTGCCTCATAAACCAAACATATATGTATTCCTGCACAGAACAACCATTTGCTGTCAATTGCAACCTGGGGAAAAATGTAATTCTCCTTCTTTTCCTAGGTAAAATATCATGAAGATTTTGAGAAGACAAAGGGCAGAGGCTTCACCCCAGTGGTAGATGATCCTATAACAGAGCGTGTACGAAAAAACACCCAAATTGTGAGTGATGCAGCATATAAAGGTGTGCATCCACATATTGTTGAAATGGATAGAAGACCTGGAATAATTGTTGGTAAGCTGTTAAATACTGTTGTTATTGAAGACATGGTGGGGAAGATAAAAGCCCCCGTTTGTGCTCTCCAGATTCCATTTTCTCTCTTTTCTCACCATGAAACTTATGGTTGACCTACAGGTTCCATGTCAGCTTCTAGAGAAGTCATAATGTGAATGAACGGGAGATATATTGTCATTTGCTCTGTAATTTTTTAAAAAAAATATATGGATAGTTGTTATTATTACTTTAAATTTGAATTTTGACTCTAAAAGGAAGGTCAAAATATTTACAATCTTAATTTTACACAGAAGAAGGATAACTAAAACTGATTCTGCAAACTATCAATGTTTAAATTTTGCAGGCCAGTTTGGAATTTCCCCTTCTGTCAGTAAGTAATTTCTTCAGAATTGCACATATCTATTTACATTGTGTTTCACAATTTCACACAGCTTTAAAAATATCTCAAGCTGTAATTCATCACTAACTCATTAAATCTCTGGTAAGCCAACTACCAGTGTTGAGAAGTGATGTTCTGAAAGATAGTCCAAGATAGGATGGGTGTTCAAGGGGTAGAATACAGATTAGATTTATGTGTAAAGACAAGGTATTGCATGAAGGTGTTATTTGGCATAACCATAATGAGTTCTTTTTAAAAATTGAAGTGGATATTTGAAATTGCTGAAAAGTCAGCAAGTCTGCTATGGCAAAGGAAGCAGTAATATCTTTTTCCTTCTCATTTCCTTTTGTTTTGGTGTGTTCCATTTCTGTTTTTCTGTGCTTTGCAGCCATGTAGACCCCAGAGGATCTGCATACAAAAAAACCATACCGAGATAGCACTCTGAAATTCTTCATATATAGTGATAACAGTGAGGCTGACTTTAAGTTTGCATCTCAAAACCCAGAGAAATTGCAGGTGAAATGGACTAACTTGTTGGTCACATAGGCCATCCTCCTGCCTAAAGCAAGGTTAACTATGTTATTCCTGGCAGATGCTTTTTCAGTCTGTTCCTTAAAGTCTCCAAATAAGTCTCCCCCACATAATGAAGTATATTTCTTTCCTTTTTTGTTGCCATCCTTTATGTGTGTGTAGCTATGGTAGCCTTATATGAGAAGGGGTTTCCCAAAAGTGTGTGTTAAGAGAGCTCTGCCTGGGGCAGGTGCTGATGGTCTTCCATCACTGCTCACCTTCATAGTTGTGGTGCAGCCAGAAAAAAAGAACAAGCTTCTCTAAAATTGCAGTGTGACATTCAGTTTGCAATTTGCTCTGTAGTGTATGCTACAAGCCTCCTATTCCCTGCTGCGTTGCATGTGTGCTGTAGCCCGGTGTAAGAGCCATGTGTGCAATCCCATGTTCAGCAGCTGAAGCCTTGCTAGCACAAGCAGATTGGAATGAAGGACATCTCTGAGATAGGTTCTTGAGCTGTAAGAACTGGAATATATAGTATTATTTATCACCTAAAAATACTCCAGTATCAAAACACATGGAAATTCTTAATTTCCCATGCCTGCCAAACAGGAAAAATTGTACAACTGTTTAAAGGAAAAAAGGCATGACTATTTCAGCTAACGCTTTTTTGGAATAAAATTGCAATTATAATATCTACTTGTTTAAAAAGAAGCAGTGAGCTCCCTGCTCATGAAATGTCCTTGGCAGCTCAAAAAAATTTGCAGACTCAAAAACGTACTTAGGACTCTTGTGAGTATTTTTCGTAGCTGTAAATTGTTCAGCCAGTTAGGAAAAGTGTGTCAGAATCCCTCTGGTTGATGTTTAATGTATTACTGGTGGAGCTAGAGCTACTCTTTCAAATGCCTGGTTACTAAAATTAATGACACTGCTCTGGCAAATAGACACTAGTTTTAACGCGACTAAGCCATTCTAAACCCATCAAGATAAATTGACGTTGGTGAGCTTTGGATCTGTTACTAAAGAGAAACCACAATTCTCACATGAATACAATATTTTACCTTGGCAAAAGGTACTAGGGAATTAAAATTGATTTGTGTTATATATTGCAATATATCTATTGTAATAGATTCTGATTCTATGTATGTTATTTCAGATTACAGAGATGGATAAAATCAATACAAATCAATGACTCTTGCACTGGTGCTGCCATGAAGCCATACTTATATTTTCACTTACTAAGGCATGATCAAACAGGACAAGTTGGGCATTCACCAATTGCCCTTCCCCTTCTCATGCCTGTCACTACTTTATGTAGGTGTATAATTTATCTCCATTTGGACTAACACACAATTTATCAAAAGATTTTGCATTGGCTTTAATTTATCTTGGCAGGAAGGAGTTAGCACTACGCCTCACCTTATGGGAGTTGTGGTAGATAATGTGTGATGTACATACATTGAATGTATTCTAAAGCCATGGGATTTATTTTGTTAGCTATGTCTGTTCTTTCCATTGCATCTAGGCTATTAATCATTTGAAACATGAAATATTTGGGGTCCTCACAGTCCTACTTTACCTACAACCCATTACTTAGCTTGGTACCTCTCAAACCAGCAAAAGAACAAAGCTGAGAAGACAGTTTTTTTCCTACTTCCAGTATGTGGAGTAAATCTTGCAGCCAGGTCTGCCCAAGAAGAAACTATAGTAGAAATGTGTGATCTGGTAGATTTGTGCTTTGACTGATTATATTTTACATCAAGGTTTTAGTTGAAACTGGTTTGAAGAGATTTAAAGATTTATTAATTTTAGACATATCACATATCATAGAATCATTTAGATTGGCAAAGTCCATTAGGACCATCAGATTTTACAATTTACCCAGGTCTGTCAAGCCTGCCACAAAACCATGTCCTCGAGTATCATGTCAACACATCTTTTAAATATCTCCAAGGATGGTAACTCAGCCACTTCCCTGGGCAGCCTGTTCCAGTGCTTGACAACCCTTTCAGTGAAGAATCTTTTCCTAATATCCAGTGTATAAGCCTCCCCTGGCACGCTTGGGGCCATTTTCTCACATCCTGTCACTTGTTACGTGGGAGAAGACTCCTATTCCCACATCAGTACAACCTCCTTTCAGGCTGCTGTAGAAAATGATAAGGTCACCCCTGAGCCTCCTTTTCTCCGGGCTAAACACCCCCAGCTGCCTCAGCTTCTCCTCATCAGACTTGTGCTCCAGACACTTCCCCAGCTCCATTTCCCTTCTCTGGACTCTCTCCAGCACCTCAATGTCCTTCCTGAATTGAGGGGCCCAGAACTGAACCCAGGATTTGAGGTGTGGCCTCAGCAGTCCTGAGTACAGGGGGATGATCACTGCCCTGGGCCTGCTGGCCACTCTGTTGCTGATCCAGGCCAGGATGCCATTGGCCTCTTGGTCACCTGGACCCACACTGGTGCAGGGAATTACTTGTTAAGTTCATGAGTGGACATAATTTTATCCTATGGTAGATGTGTACAATGCAGATTTCTACAGCTGAATTTGTCACCTTAGGTCATTTTTTTTTATATATTAATTAAGAAAGATAGATACTTTTGAGTTTACATGAATTAAGCAATTAGTAGAAATTTATTTTGGATGAGCTATGGCCCTGATTCTTCTTCTTATGCTGACATGATCTCTGCTGCTTGCAAAGGAGAATCTGTAGCGTCTCTGTCAGCTGTGGAGCTGTATACTGCCAACTGTCAGCTACAGGGAAATACACTGCAGCATCTCCACACATAAGGATGCTGCTGGTGAACGGGGGAAATAATCTTATAGCTCTGATGATTTTGGTTCTGCTACTGGAAGAGAGCTCTAATATGTGATAATTAACTGATTCCCATTTATTTAGACTTAAGAACATATTATGGTCATATTTAGAAAATGCAGAAAAATTAGAAGCAAAAGTTTCCTTTAAGTAATGTCAGTGCTTAAAATGAATACACTAGGTTCTTTTAAGCAGGAAATTAAGCTTTCTGATCTCAGGTGAATATCTAGGTATTTTGGTTAATTTCTAGATGAAAGAAATTGATTGCTGATTGTTAAAGCTCATTCCTTTCATGCTTTTACGTCCTTTGTTGTTTGTCTGTCTTATACTTTCTGTGCTTTGGAAAAAGATCTTAAAGTTTGGCGCACAGATCCTGGCTCCATCTTCGACATTGATCCTCTGGAGGACAATATTCAGTCTAGGAGTCTGCATATGCTTTCTGGTATTGCTTATATCCTGACTTCTCCCCAGTTTAGCTTTCCATGTTTGTGAAACTAAGTTGGTACTGTAAATTTTCAGGTCAATATGCCAGCCATATGTTTTATAAGCGTACTTGCATATATATTTATAACTGTTGTAGTTTAAAAGCAGTATTTTATAGGAACTTCAGCTGTAATCACGTGTGGGGATAAGAAATAGTGAAATAAATCTTATCTTAAACAAGTTATTCATGCCACTTACAAGTAGCCATTTAAAAAGCATTGACCTACTTTGTCCTTGCTATAAGTAGAATTTTCAAATAGTTGGACCTTATAAAATTTCAGAGTTATAGAAAGTGACCTATTTATGAAATTGATTTCTTTTCCATGCACATTTTGCCTATATGGCACATGACATTATTCTTTGTTCTATTATTTGCAGCTCCAAGGTGTTCATAATTTTAGGATACTTGGAAAAGGAGAGAAAGTAATATAATAACAGGGAGTGGATTTTGGCTTTACAAGTTTATTGATTCTTTTCCTGCATGGGAGTGTTTATTTTGAATGTTTAGTTTTTCACATGCATTTCCTTTGCTACTTTGGAACTTGTAAATATTCTTTTGAACAACATACAGCTGTATTTCCACATGCACTTGTATGCATGCTGGGATAAAGGAATAATTTGATTTTCCATATCTCAATACCACCTTCCATTTCTGCTGTTCTTTTAAAGCAAAGAAAAAGCTTAGTTGTATTAGATTTTGAAGCAAGCTTTCTAACTAAGGGTGCTCAGAATGGAATCAGAATTGCAAATAATTTACTTTTCTCTAATTTTAATGCCATCAGTGTATGAATAGCCGTGTTATCAGTGGTGGGGTTTATGTTGTTGCTTGTCTTTGCACTTCCATCATCTATTTACTGTGATATTCTTTATTTCTTTCTACCTTTGTAGAAAGAGCAAGCCGTTACAGTAAGCAGTATTTACATTCTACCAGTCTGGGGGATTATAAATCAGATGGCTCTGACACGAACCCTACCTTTTCTTACTGCAGTGAGATAACAAGGCCATCTGATGAAGGAGGTACCCTTTATTCCCACCTTTTTTCACTAACAGCACTGTTGCAGTGTGTTGAGACTTCACAGGCCTGTATTAACTCCATATCCTTGTGTAGTCACAAGTAGAAACTCGGTAAGCTATTGCCTGGTTCACAAAGAAAGTAAAGCAAGACCGCGCAGTTTCTGTGTGCCATACCATTCTGTTGTGAATTCTCTTTCATAGTTTTGGTAATGCTGTTGGCTCCAAAGCCCTGCTAACTCCTATTTACAGTGCTTTAAAGAAAGCATGTCGTGTTTTTGCAAATTGTACATGAATCTGGTTTTCTTTTTTTTCTCTTGAATGATACAATGTAACTGAATGAAATACACCTTTGACCTGAAAAAAACATATTTACCTTGGGCTTTTCAGTGGGTAAATCAAGCATATAGTAGTATTTTAGTGACTAAAGTACTTTTTCCCGTGTTCAACTACGCAGGTTTTTGTGGCTCTCTGTTTTTTATCTTTTAAAAAAATCCAAGGAATTTTATCATGTTTATTTTATTTTCTCATCCTCTCAGTGGCTTGAGAACCAGGGTTAACATTCAGCTGGGAAGTTTATGTAGTCTGTTATGGTTTAACATGGATTAATATTAGAATAATTTGACAAACCTGCATTCTCAGGTACAAACCCATATTGTGTACCTGTTTGATGCTGTTGATTAGAAGAAAATTCAGGAAAATGATGAATAAGGGTCTAGTCATCCTAGTGGTGTTACGGTATGCACTAGACTTGACTGATGAATTGAAAATATTCTGAATCATTGCATTCTAAATAGATATTTTTAAAATAGTGATTTCTGCTTCTCAGTTGTGAAAAAATGGTGCATTGGAAAGGTTATCCAAAGGGTTACTTTTTTTTTTTCTTGTAAGAAACCAATTAGTTGCTTACACAACATTAAATTACCCATGCTTTTAGAAGATTTTAAGGCATCTTAATTGTAGACCACACTTGTTTATGTTCTTCCATTCACTGGAGTAATATGTTATTGTGGTGGTTGGTGCTTATGGAGTCTGCCTTTTTATGGGTGCTGTGTAAATACATACAAGAAGCTCTGATTAAGAATGGGTGAGGGAGAAGGTGTTCAGACTGAAGTGCTAACTCTGAACAAAGAAAGAAACACATATCTTTGACAGAAATGTACTGCCTTTTAGCATGTCTGGCTATCTTTATTTAGTATTTTAACTATATTCTCAACTCTTTTAATAGATGATAGCAATAATGCACATTTATGTTGTTTTTTCTCTTCCTCTGATGGTGCAAAGTGGGCTTCACAGTCCAGTGCACATTGTTTGTCTATAGCTGTTCTGATCTTTTCTTTGGAAGTATTCCAAGACATTTCAACATTGCTTTGTCAGCTTGATTTGGTTTTTAACTGATGTTTTTTTACTACTTGAGAATGGGAAATGGGCTTTATTTTCCTTGTTGTTCTGGCACTAGTAAGCTTGCTTTTGTGGCTCTATTTGAATCTGTTGTTGTGGCGATGTCTTGAATAGGTCCTTCCCAAGAGCAACATATTTTAGCAAGAGGTTGTTTCCGTTTTAACCCAGCTGACCAGCCAGCATTTGAGCACCTGTAGACAGCTCCCATTGCAGGGAAGAAATAAGTGCCACTGCTAAGTAACTGAACATAATACTAATGATTTACAAGAAAATGCAATTTCTGTGAACACACTTAGAGAGAGCTAGCAGAAGATGGCATCTTTGACCAAAAATACCAATCTTTTTTATCCCATTCAAAAGGTCATTTTGCACATAGCCACAAGACAAGTTTGCCCAGGACCTTTATACAATGTCTCTTATACCATAAATGAGAACCAAATCTATTTTGGTAAATAGAGGAAAATCCATGACTGTTTCTCGTGGAGTTTGTACTCTTAGATCAGCAGGGTTTCTCATGGCCGTTGTTCTATCTGATGGCGTGCCAACATGAAAGACAGTTGGAGACCTGTAACCAATTTTACAATCTCTGAATGTCTTTGGCCTTGTCTCATCATGTTTCACATATTCCTACATTGTTCAATTGCTACTTTATTTTAGATACCTTTACTGATATTTGATGCATAATTAAAATCTTCACCTGCCACAGCTGATGGAATTGTTCCTTAACTACCTCTTCCCAGCCCTTAGCTGGGTCTCTGACTTAATACCAGATGTTAAAGGCTTATTCAGATCTAAATAACTCTATCTTCTCTTGGGGAATTTCAGTAATAACATCACAGGGAAGCTACTAACATTGTTCAGTAGAATTACTTCTTTCTATTTTGTTCCCTGACTGTTATTTTAGATTATGACATTGAGCTTAACCATGTGTCCTTCTCTACAAAATCAGTAGATTTTTGCGTGATGTAAGTCCAGAAAATTCCCTGTTAGAGCATTTTAGAGTATTGCAGGTAAATTTGAATGGGAAACAATTGTTAACACTTTTCAGCAAGCTGGTGCAGTTCATGGGCTTTCATTTTAATCATCTTTTTAAAATTACTTTTCAACTTTGTGTGTCTTTTTCTACAGCTTCTTTCTGTGATTGTTTTTCAGGGGTGACTTTATTACTTCATGGTATCTTTGAGGATTTTTGCCACAGTGAACAGAAGGCATTGCACTAGAGCTTCCCAGTCTGCCTAAATACTTTGTAATTAGTTATTGCCTAACAAAGATTATCTTTGTACCTGCAAGCCATTCTGTAGGACTTCACTGAAACACTGGGTGCCACATTTTTGCAAAATTCTCACCGGCAGTGAGTAATTATTTTCAACTTGGCTAAAAAGGAATAGAAACTAATGATTTCTCTATTTTAGTCCTGCTTTTAACAGTGATGTTGCAAGTTCTCAGGCACAGAACCCTTTACTTTTGGAAGGATTTTTCAGATTTTTCTCTTCAGAAAGAGAAGTTGAGATACATGGATGTCAGATTTATTTTTGCTTATAAAGACAGACCAGGCAGTTTTTTCTCCACAGAACACTAGGAAAAAGTAGCAAAGTTCTGAAGTTTAGGTCTCTCTTGACAGCATTCTGTCTGAAAAGTATCTCAACTGTTGTGTTTTGAGTTTTATTTAGATTCTTTATAAAGTCATTTCTGTCTGCTCTGATTTTCCATGCAGCCTTGTACAGTGGTTTTCTCCCAGTTCTTTCCACACTCACTATCTTGCTCCCCTTCCTTCCCTTCGAGTAAAGCTCTGCCCTGTTAGTTTGCATTCAGGCTCCAGGAAAGAATGATTTAGTTCAATCATATGGCTCAACACCTCTGCCAATCTGGCACTATTTTGGAAAGTTTCTAATTGAAACCTTCAGGGCTGGTTTTCTCCTCTTTTGCATTTGACCTTTCCTTTTTTTTTTTTCCCCCTTTGATTTCCTCTTAATGTCTAGTTTGTGTGCACATTTTTTTTATTTTTTTGATACACATCTTTGTCTAGGTGTGCATCAGCATATTGATATGATGCATAAATTTTTTCCTTACCATAGATTCAGACTTTTTCAGTATAAGTGACTGTTTATTTTTATTTTAAATTGTGTGTAGTCTGTAGATGGAGAAAAATAAGAGCTGAGTATCAGTTCATTTTCAGTTATGAATATATTGTTACTCTGGTGGGCAAGAAACATGGTTTCTTGGTTATTTTCTATGTCATCATCATATTATCTTAAAAGATACATAGAAATCAGTCTGTAGGAGATGGAAATCAGTTTTGCAGTAGTCCCAAAAACACATGTAATGTAGGAAACCTTAGTGGATATTAGGACTGAATTTTCAAGGGCCTTTTGTTGTGTTTTAAAAATGAGTGCTGAAATTTCATATCCTTGGCTGGAGCCAGCGTGTTACTGGTTGGCTGCATGTGTGCTATTTTCACTTGTCTCCTTTAGCCCAGGTTTTTCAGACTCAGTTCACCTGCTGCCACCAGACAAGTAGTGAGAATTAGCATAAAGGAGCCTTGATATGAGTTTTAAGGTCTTCCTTTCTTTTTTTTTAATGAAAACAGTCTGCCAGCAACACTCAAGTCTCTATCTTTACCTGGTTAGTTATCTTTTACTCATACTGGCAATCCAAATACACAGATTTGAAGAAACCATGAAATTCCACTTATTTTGTTTTCAGCCTTAAAAGTAACCTGTAGATTGCTATGAGAAAACTGAAATTTTTTCTTAGGTACTTCATTGATATTACATAACAAAAAAGCAACTCAGAAACAATTGGTGCAAACAACCTCTGAGGAATAAATACAGCAAATAGACATTGCTATCAATATGACTCCAAAGTCTATGGAGACTGAAGAGAACACAATGGTGCAGTCTCTTTCTTAAAGTTTTGAAGCCTTTATCTAGCTTGGAGTGGAAGTTTAATCCATGAGAAACAGTAAGTCCTTTTATCTCTCTCCCCAGTGGCATGACCTCATTATGTGATAGGAACCTTCTGAAGAAGAAGAGCTCCAGAACAGCTGAGTCTGCTCCCCTTCCTTCCTTCAGACTCCAGGGGTTATCTTCCTCCTTTCCTCACTGAGGCAGGAGCTCACTGTAGGCCACTAGAAGAACTTCTGTTTGAGCTGCAGTGTGAGCACAGCTCTGCCAAGAGCAAACACAGACCTTAGGTATTGTTGTGTGTCACTGGCAGCAGCCTTGTTCTGTGTACCAGCTCAAGGAGAGGCCTTTTATTCCTCAGCCCAACGCTGACATTTTAAATGTGAATTTCAAGGATGTCTCCTTCTCTTCCCCCAGCACACACCAATATCTGTAACTCTGTATGTAAAATGATTGTTCATAGGATTTGCCTGAGGCTTTGACACCCACACATACATACCACAGAAAATCCTAGAACTAGGAACTTTGCTGCTGCTTCTGCTCCTGGTTAGTCTGGTCAGAAGACTACAAACTACTCAGATAAAATAGAGAAAATCCCTCTTTATTTCACACATTGGAATTGCAGATGTTTCCCAGTATGAAGCCAAGGAGTCTCCTTGTATTGGTCTAGTGGTCATAACTCTTCTCCTGTGCCAAGAGCTGAAGGAAGAAGAGGAAAGAAAACCAGATTTTGTTCCCTTCCTTGATCTGTCCTTCCCATGAATTTTTATGAAAAACCCTCTGGTTTTGAGGTTGGGAAAAATCACCATTAGTAAAAGACAAGTTGAAGAAAAAAAGAAGGAACAATATCTGACTGCTCTTTATGTTGTAATAGAGAGATCTGTCTTCCACGTCCAGGTTCAGGTGTCAGGAGTACAGGGCAGGAATCCTTCACTCTTCTTTGTATTCATATTCAGTTGCTTAGCTCTGCCATTCTGGGGAGGTCAAGCAGAATGACACAGCAGTTATATTTTCTTCTCTGTCAGTCAGGAGAGAATTCTTTTCTGCTAGGTAGCTGAACTCTGTTTCCATAGTGTTCCCCAGAGTCCGGTAATCAAACATGGCATTCAGAGGGAGAGGAATTGTACAGTTCACAGGAAGAACAGTAGGCATTTGTGGGTTTCTTGTCCCCTTTCAAGTGTGTCAGCAGGCTGCCCTGCCACAGAAAGCTGAACACATCAAAATGATGCTCTCTGTCTACTCTTGGTACCTCTTAGTGGTACCAAGTGTCACATTGACACTTCTCTTAGCCACCAGATTCTTAGATCTGTTTCTGACTTTTTTGTATTTCAGACTAGATGGTACTTTGGTTTTCCTTCTTTAACATGCCAGCCTCCAGCAGGTTTGCCAACCTGAAAGCTAACATGTGGAAAAAAAACCAGTCTTCTTCCATTCAACAGCATTTGGGTAAAACTGTTTTTCCATCTGGGTAATCAGGTGATTTTCTGTTCTTAAGTGTGTAATGTACTGCAAATGTTTGCAGTCAAATAATAAATAGCTTACCCACAAACTTCTGTGATATTTTTGAACTTAACTAAATAGTTCTCCTGTATGTTGTACAGACACAAGGGCATGTATATGTTTGCAATCTCTCTGGTGCCAGAAATTATTTAGCATGAAGTGTTTTCTTTGTTAGAGAGGTTGCTCTCCAGAACCAGTGAACCCTGGTCTTCTATTCTCAAATATATTTTTACAGAAATTATATAATTTCCCTTGTAAAAGTTTGCTGTAACCACACTGTACCCCAAAAGGACATGGTTTTTCAGGCAGCAAGACAGAGCTTTCTCCCTTCTGAAAATTGAATCTTTCATTTGAAGGAGGTGTGTTTTGCTGTTTCAGCTTCTGCCTCCTGTTTTGCAGTGACTCATAGTGTTCAAAGGGCATTTTTTTCCTGATTTAAAATAATGTCATTACAGTTAGAGGAGTTCTTGAAAACAGTGGGAGGCTTCCTGGTGTTAAAAACCTTCTCACCTCTAGATTTGAGGTAAGAAAAAGTAAAGACAAAGTTAGTTGTAACAATTTAGATTTCAGTTAGAAACAGGTTGAGTATGTTCCCTACAAATGTGCTGATTTGTATGTGTTTGCATGATAAGAGGATTTCTGCTTAATAAATAATTTTTTCTCTGAATAAACCATTTAAGCCTTTTAAGCCATGTAAGTATAGGAATCCAGAAAGGCATTGGGACTACATTTATGCACTATCTTGTGCATTATCAGTTTTCTGTCCTAGTCTGGACTACTGGACTTTTAGTGTCCTCTGCTGAGTGCTTTTTTAATGCAGAACATGAGAGAAGTTAGTCCAGAAAATTACATTTCTTTTCCACCACAAAGAGGTATTAGCTATCTGTAAAACCTGATTTTTTAACATAAAGCTTGAAAATTAGTATAGTAATTCAAGTAATTGCTTACTTAAATTTTGATTAAGGTCTGGTTTAGGGTGCTGGGAATAAAACTAAATACTCGTGCTGGTTGTAATACGTGAAGATAGAAATCATTGATTCGTTTGAAAGCAGATTTTCATTCAGTATTTTCACTGAGGATGAGTTAGTGCTCCAGGGAGAGCTTTACATTTCATACTTCCAAAATATTTTTGCTTAGAATCCTTTTGCCTATCTTTGATTCCCATGCTTCTCTCCCACACTCTTGGCATCTGGCAGCATCAAAAGACAATCCTCACACATTGAGGTGGAGGAGAATCCAGAAGAGATCCCATTTTTAATTTCTGTAGTGTAGCAGCAGCTCAGGGGATCCTTCTCTTTGTTCTGCCTGCTGTCTGAGTTTGATGTTCCCTTTTCCATTAAACAGTTGGTGAGCAGAAAGTGGAAAGGAAGTTTCCAAGTGACTCAGCAGTTGGAAGTGTTAACGGCTCCCTTGGCAAGGAGTTGTTTCAGTTGTTCAGTGTGGTTCCCTAGAGCAGCTTTTGATACACTTCAGAGAATGTTATATCCAGTAGACAATAAATATAATTAGTAAAATTGTGTGCAGTGACATACATGATCCTGGTTAATGCTGTCCTTCCACCATTGTTCAGATTGGTTATACCCACTGTGCAAATAAATCTATGCACAGAAATCAAAGCACAGCTTCTGTGAGAAGAACTTGCAGGTTTCTCTATTGCACAACGGCAGCAGTAGATGTTCGGTAAGTGTAAGAGAATTTGAATTTTAATTGAAGGCATGTGGGTATTGTAACATGTTAACCTTCACTAAATCTTCCCTTTTGTGAGGAAGCCTAGAGCAAAGCTGTGCCTCTTCACAATTTAAGTAGGAATTGCAGCTTGCTGTGGTACACCATGGCCCCACTAGGACTGAGGATGCCTTGGGCTGGCTTTAAGACATTTTGTGCCTTCATAAATAAAATAATGTAGTTTGGTGTGTGAAGAGAGAAAAGGCAGATTGTACTGTTGTCTCAGCTGAGACATGCTCCAGCTTAGGTTGAATGTCAGGCAAAAAATCAGGTGGCACTAAGGTCTGTTTGTAACAGGGAATCCTGGCTGCAGTTCCTGCAGTTCCTGCAAGCAGGATGCCCTGTGCTTTGCTTGTGTTCCAGGCACAGAACCAGTGGGGAAATGGGGGCTGTGTAGAGCTGCTGTGGCATAGCAGCTGTTAATAGACACACAGGCTGAACTCTTTGGACTGTACAGCTACCACTGGAGAAAATGCCAAACTAATATTCGTAGTGGTGTCTGAATAAAATGATCTTTTATATTCAAACTGCTAGAAAAATTCCTATGACAAAATATAATCTATATAAGCTATACCCTGTTAGTAATTCTTTTTTCCTCAGGTTACAGTGGAGTATTTAATGCATTTAATTTGCTTTTGTGAGGGAAATGAGTGAATTAAACATCTAGAAAAGTTATTTCAGTTGAATATCAAACCAAATTTTTTTGTCACTACATTTAACTGGTTTAGAATATTCTGTGTTCATCATAATAACCCTAAAACTACATTTTTTGATTCAAAACTAGGAACAAATAGGACTCTAGTTTTAGGATTAGAAGCCAAATAGTTTAAGTAATTTTCTCTTTTACAGTGCTGTAGTAAAAATTTGTCAGTGGAATCTGGACGGGGAATGAATGGTTCATATTTTAGGTGAAATAAATTTTAAGTGAAGTAGATGGTTGTAGCTGGCCACGAAGTCCTAAATAGTCAGATATAGAATTCATACAACTTTTAAAATCCCCAAAACAACTGTTTAAAGACATTGGATGAAGATAAAAATTAATATAATTAATCCTAAATTGTAATTCAATATTGTGTTCAGTTTAATTTTGTGCTGTTTTTTAGCAAAACCGACAAAAACCATGAATATGAATAAACACTACAGACAGCCTTTCCCTATATTTTTAAAGGCTGATAATGCTTAGAAATATTTTACTGAATTTTCTGGGAGATCATTTGACACCCTATTTTATAATAAACACCTTTACTTTTATTTGAAAAAGTTTTTGTTTGAAGGGCCGACTATGGAATTACATTTATCAAGTCAATTCTTTTGAGTGTTTATGGTCTTGCAGTCCTAAATGGCCATTCCAAAAGCAGTCTGGGGAAGCTGATGTCATTTTCAGAACATCAAAATTGTCTGCTCTGCCAGAACAGGACTGGCTTTTGCTTATTGCAAGCTATGAGGCTGCCACTTACCACCTCACTGATCCAGAGTCAGACACAGGCAGGGACTCTATGGCTTGTTTGAGATTTGGCTTCTTCTCCTCTCCTGTTGCCAGAACACTAAATGATGTGTAGTTAATCCTTAACAACTCTGTGATGCTTTACTGTGACAGTAATGTATTAATGATCACAAAAGCTTTTGAGCTATTACCCAGTATCCTCCAATTCCTGTACCTCAATAAAAATTATGCTTTAAGCAATATCCACCTTCTCTTTCTGGCAAAAATATTCCCTGTGTTATTGTCTTTTAATGATAAGGATGGATGTCCTGTTGACTGTCCTCTTTCTTTTAATGGTGACTATAGAAAATAGGACATCCTGGGTTCCTTTCCTTTTTCTCTAGACTGTGATATTTGATAACTGCTTGCAGACAAGGCCTCTGGAGACTGTGCTAGCCTAGGGCTTTTTAAAAATATATTGCTATTTTGCAGTTACTGTGAAGAGGAATGAAAGCCATACTCCTTTTTTTTTTTTTGTCCATGAGAGACTGACTTTTGAAATACAGAGATTTAGAACCCTCAGATAGGCCAGAATGGACCTTGGAAGATAATTTGCCATGAAAAAGAATATAATGGAATTGATGGATCCACCATTCCTCGAAATGTGAAGAATTAAGAGGGTCTGAATCACCAGACACACAGACCACGATGTACTAGAGAGACAGTTTGCCAACTGTTCTTCCACTGTCCTAGCTAGTATTTCTCAAATTCCCTCTTCACCTGCTGTTGGATTTATGATGGACTTAAAACACAAAAACCAGCATAACTATTATTAGTGATATTGCTTGTTCATACAAATCAGGAACTTTGGACTGAAATATGAGATAGTCCCTGCCTAAAAGGAAACCTCAAATAAAACACAGGATTCCAGTGTCACATGAACACACTAGACATTTTTTTGTAGTTCCTTTCAAAATGTCTTAGTTTTCTCTGACATATGCTCAACAGCTATGAGATCTTCTGTTGCAATTTCATTCTAAATCAAATTTTAATTTCTTATATTGAAATTGCTCTCAGGAGTTATAATTGCATGATTCTGCATTTCCCATAATAATCTACTTCAGCTTACGTGGTGGATACAATATAGTTAGTCTTAATTATTGCTAGCTGATAAAATGGTGTTCTGAAATAACGATTCTTTAAACAATCTTTGTCTAATCATGACAAACTAAACTTATGAAGTTATCGTCATCAAACTAAACTTATGAAGTTTAAAATACATTATTTTATAAACTGTAGTATTTCAGTAAGTAGTCATGAGAGTAGAGACGTTTTGATTTTTTGCATGATGTATAATTAATGATACTTTAAACACAAGATCAGTACTTCTGTTGGCCTCCTCTCCATCATTTTTTAAAGTATTTGAAGATTGCACAGTTTATTTCTTATATCTTTAGAATTTAGGTTATGGAAACTTCCTAAGTTGTAACATTCTGAATTTGCTACTGAATCCAAGTAGTTCAGAGCTTCAATTCTAATGAGGTCAGTGAGCATGGCAGATATTTATTAACACCCTCTGTGAATTAGGCCATACTTTCAGGTTGTTATTTCGACAACCTAATTATATCTGGGTTTGATATTCCAATTTACTAACTATTACTGACTCCTGTAATGTGTAGCGTGCAGACAAACTGCTGCTTCTGACAGAACCACTGAGAGCAACCAGCCTGGTACCTCATACATCCATGAAGGCAGGCTAACTGACTAGTAAAGGGCAAGGAAAAGAGGGGGAAAAAACCAAAAGAAATGAAGAGAAAGTTACTTTTACAAGAAAAAATGCCAAGATGCCTTACCATGGTGCTTTCTACTGTTCTAAAAACAGCATTTTTCTGTATCAGGTCTCATCATCTTCAGTCTTCAGGTTAGTGCTTTTTATATTGCTTATACAGTCTGAACTATTCCCAGTAAATTTGGCTGTGCTGTGCTACTCTTTCTGTTTAGAAAAAAGCTCTGTAATAGATAAGCTGGCAATTTTTCAATGTTCATCGGAAGATAGTAGTTTAAAAGGAAAACTTTTATATAGGAAGGGTTACATGTGACTAATGTCTCAATGCCAAAAGAACCACATTTTTCAGTTTGACATTTTTAAGGTTAAAGCTTGACATTTTTAAAACAAGGAATCCAGCTTTGTGGTGAAATACATTTAATTTTGAAGAGCCACATACACTGTAATAATGATTGAAAATTACAGATACTTTGATATGATTGGCAAAAAAAGTTTCTTTACCCAATTTTTAACATTTCTTTTTGCATGAAACTTTGGGATTTAAAAAAAAAAAAAATTCCTCCTATTTGGGGACAGGAGCATTCTTGGCAATCAGTTCTGCACTGTAAAATTATTACTGAGGTTTTCCTAATGTTGTATCTGTCTAACATTCCTGTACTCTTCTGTTTGTTTTCTCTACTTCTGTGACTGCTTTTTTGCTGTATTCTTTAGAGACCATCTCCTTGCTCAGTACTATGGGGTTGCTGCAGAGTTCTGTACCTCATATCAACCTCCCTGGGCAATCCTTGCACACTCATTGAAGTATTTTAAGTTCTCTGACACCTGTTTTTACCTGTCAAGTAAACAGCTCTTGCTGGCTGCATTAGCTTAATATTCTCTAAACTTCCACTCTGACTTTTTTTAAAAGTATTAGGGAGACGTAGGATGCAAGTAGCTGAGCAGTGCCTGCCACATGCAACCCATAGTAACACAGAGATGTATGATGATGCTGTATTCTGGCTCTTTTGTGCCACTCAGAAAGCCTACAGCTTTTTACCTAATGTATTGCAGACACTGGAATTAAGCATATAGTAACCAAAATCTTGATTCTTACTTTGTGTTCTCTCAACGTTATGATTACAGAATGTTGCAATTTTCTTTGTGAGTTGTATGAAGTCTTAGGAGTGAAACTGTGAATTGAGGTATTATCAGAATAGGAAGGATCCTATTAAATCCTTAAAAGTGTATGATGTGTGTGAGAGTAAGTGGAGTGATTATTTTACGTGTGGTTCAGTAATTGGCATGTGTTGCAGTAAATGGCAAAAGTACCACTGAGGCTATATTGTTTTACCATGGATTATTATCAAGGTTCTGCTGTACAAAAGAATGGAAGAGAATTTAAGTATGGCATTGATAAAATGTATCTCAGAACCTAACTTTTAACTGATTTTTCTTTTTAGCATAACATTTCTTTTTAAGCTCAAAGTTATACAACACTCTCTTAAGGATTCCTTTCCTGTTTCTGCATTTTGACCTTTTTCTTTCCCAGTTCTCTTCAAAGCATATCCTGATCAGTACACACTCTGCAGACCCCATTGTCTGCAGCAGAGAGTTGATATTTGCTATCGTTCTTTCAGCTGCTTCTTTTTCTTGGAGGCTTCCTCTCTGTTTGTCTTATATAATGTTCATTCATTTTTCTTGTTCTTTTCTCTGAGAAAGCCTGTAAAGATATAGTAAGAGATATATGATACATTTATTCAAATAGATAATTTAAAATGAATATCTGGCTTGCTTGGTAAGTGGGACAAGAAAAAAAAAAGTAAGTTTTGATAAATCAGAATGCATCTGGTAAAGTCTTAATGCAGCAAAAAAAATCCACCTGTACTTCTGGGAGCAATGGTCAGCCCTCAGCTCCATCACCAATAAATCTGGCTTCAGTTAAATGAATTTCATGTTCCACCACTGTATTTTATTGTTCCCTTAGGTTAGCTAAAACCATTGCTTTTGCTGCTGCTGCAATCAATGATGTTATAGAACTTTATACTTCAGACTTAGCCAAAAGATTGCAGTTAACTATGTGTGATGGTGATGAAAAAAAGTCAAACTCTTTCTCTGCATCATTTAATCTCACCTTGAATTATCTGTATGTCACGAGAAACACAACTCAGACACTGTCTCTTCAATATTCTGCTCTATTTATGATTCCCAAATAGTCTTCCAAATAGACCATCCTCTGAAAGTTTCTTCAGTATTTTTTGTTAAAAGCTGTTAGAAAATAATGATTGTTTTTGAAGTTTTTTGCAGGATACTATAGTATTCTTTTAATGGAAAAAAACCCCAGGCCACATGAAATTATTCAAGCAAGTGTCTTCAAAACTAGTATGTGCTGATACTTATGCTCACATATATGATACCTAAATAAATGACTAGAAGACAATTGGCAAAGCTAATCCTTCTTTTTGTTTGTATAAAATCTTTTTCTAATACTACAATTTCTATCACTTCCCAAAATTTCTCATGCTTTGGAAGAAGTGTTTTATTTTTGTGGATTTATGTTTTCCATCATTGCATGTAAAGTAGCAAACAGCTTTGTTGAGTCAGTTTGTCAGAATTCTCTCAGCTTGTGAGAGATTGATTGCTAAAGAGGAAAGCATATTTCAGACCTGCAGCTGTCACTTGTCACAGAGGCAGGATCTGTGGGTTATCCTCCCCAGCATAAGCCAGTTGACTTGGAGGTTACAATGAAGCTGACCATCAGTGGGCTTGCTGCCTTTTGCTGACAAGGGATGATTGATAGGAAATGAGAAAGATCTCTTTTGGGGAGAAAGAATCAAGAACAAACATTTCTACCAGCCTCTGCTTCTCTTGAGAAGAAGAAAGGGATTCTCAGGGTGTCTGACCCTGGCAGGGACCAGGGAAGAGCTAGCAGCCCTTTGCTGTTGCAAGGCAGGCTTGCTGCTGGCTGATCAGTGGCCAGTGTTGGCTGAAGGTACTCTTCCTGCTAAGTTAAAAAGTTCAAGCCATAAAAGTAATTTGCTGCTGGTGTGAGGAGATGAGACTCCGTTGGCTTTGACAAACTGGCCTACAATTCATGCTGGTGGTGAATTAGACAAATGTATTCATTCCAGCTTGATCACAGAACCTTTGATTAAATTATGGTTTTCTGTATTTTCTCACGAAGGGCCACATCTGCTCATGTGGAAATAGCTTGTAACAACATTGAAACATAAATTATTTGATGAACTACTTAGGACTATTCACTTAATGCATGATAATCCTGTGAACATGTTAATGAGCAGCAATTCTCTGATGACTGAACTGCTTTAAAATGTCTTTCTACTTATATGTCATTAGAATGAACTTGGCCCTTCTAAAACATCCATTATTCATCATGTTCCAATGCTGCATCTGACTGCGTATCACTTTAATTTCCCTCATTTAACAAAACAATCTATTCATTACAATAGTTTGAAGCATGTTTCCTAAATAAGAAAAACCCTAGTTAATATATAGTGTTAGTTATCTTTACAAGTATAGTAGAGCAAAGTGTAGCATCCAAATTGTAATTACACACTTAGTGCATTTGAATATGCTAACTAAAACTAAATGGAAGTTTTAAGAAGAACTTTTGTTGAAATCAATGATTTTGTTAGCTGGAGAAGCAGGATTGGTAAAACAACTTGCTGAAAGCACAAGGTTGACCTTTTTTTCTGAAATAGTTGAGCAAAAATTTTCTCAGTAATCCCTTTTTTCACAAGAATTTCTTCTCCTGACAATTCAAGAAGCAGAGAATTATGGAGTAATATTAGTGCAAATATGAATACTTACCATAAATATATATTTTTATTGGGTTTTCCTGCTTTTCCCATATATTTTTTCATTTTACAAGTTCACTCATTGTGAACCCCATTAAATCTTACGTTAGATTTGCTCCTTTTTGAATCTATGTGTGATGGCTGCTGCAGAAGTGGTTCTTACTTCCTAACAAGAGATCTATCCCAGGAAGTGCTGGACTGCTGAATGACTCATGTTTGAAGATTTTTTAATCATGTGCTGCATAAGCTCTATCTCCTTTAACCAAAAGACAGCTTTTGGAAGAGGAGGTAGATAGACTATCAGCTAAATAGACCACTTGAAAAGTATCAGCAGAAATACATTTGTTTTTCAGTGTAGCTGAATGAATTCCCCATTGAGCTAGTAAAATTCTGGCAAATAACAGTGGAGATGGGCTAATAACCTCCATACAAGCCAGAAATCTTTATTCTCAGAGAGCCTGAGTCTTGTGAAATATGCACAAATATGTGGTAACTAAACTTTAATCTTTCTATTTTGAAAACCGCTTCAGTATTTTTAATTTTGGTTTTAAAATACTTTTTGGCCTTGCTAGGAAAGCAGTCACTTATGCTGGGCTTATTTCTCACAGTTTTTTGATCAACCATGTTTTTAACACTTTTTATTTCAGTGGGTTGCCATAGTAAGATGTTTGGGCAGATGTGGGAAGTTTATGAATGCTTTTCTAGTAAGTCACTGAGTTAGGGATCCCTGTTGGTTGTATTCATGCTTTCAGCAGCTCTTGGTACAATAGAAGTTAATATATTATTGATTAGCATACAGAAGTTTTAAAATGTGAATAAAATATGTATTAAAGAAATGGAACAATTATGTGGTAAGAGAAAAATACCGAATAAGGTGGACTTCAAAATATATAAGTAGCATTGATCTCTCTGTGTTGGACTAAGAATGTTGATGGAATCAGAATAAACTAAAAAACTCGACTGTGGGCTCACTTCTTAAAATTTCTGCCTCTTCCTGTGAATCACAATCATTCTTTGTTCATAGCCCAATAAATAAAAGTTAGTTTGCAATGAGTAAAGAGTTAATTACAGTGAATTTCTAGTGAACCATTTCAAAACTGTATTAGCTTTTTTTCACCATTCATTCCCTAAAGATGGCAGCTTATGGGACATATATTTATTGCCTCATCTATGTCAGTACCAAAATTGAGTTAGTGGTGTCTTAAACTTTTGTAAACCTTTAATGATTAAACATCTAATGGTACATTAAACTTTTCCATCCAACTAACCCTGATATTGTTTGTGGATACATTTCTATAGCTTTGGCTACATTTATGTGTAAATCAGCCTTTAAAAAGCCTTATGTTCCTTATGGAAATAATTCTGAACTGTTTTGTATGGAGGAATTAATGCTATTAACAGTGAAAATAGTCTACCATTTCTACAAAATGTTAGATAAGGGCTATTTTAAAATATTAATTAATGTGTGTGTATTTTTTTAATGCAGCCCCTGTTCTCCCTGGGGCATATCAACAAAGCCAGACTCAAGGATATGGATACATGCACCAGACCAGTATGTCATCCATGAGGTCCATGCATTCACAGCCTCATTCAGCAAGTCTGGTGAGTATTGAATTTAAAGAAGAATTTTGTTTGGTAAGCACCATCATCAGCTATTGTGAAATCTCTTAAATATGACAGAATTGAACTCCTAGAGTTCTATAGTTGACCTATTTGACTGTCTTTATCATAAATGTAACTGGTAGTCGTCAGGTATAGAAAAGATTTAAATGACTATGGGCAGTGGTAAGAACTTCTATATCTGAATACATTAAAAAAAGTTATGATATTCAGAGAGCAGAGAAATAACTGCATTCTTTACCTACCTACCTACTTAAAACAAATAGTAGATGCTTGGACAGTGTTTCACAGGCTGAATTTTGATGTTATGCTCTGTGATGAATTCATACTGCTAGCACTGGATGAAAACCAGTGATCTCTTAAGATCACCCTGTTGGTTTAAATCAGTCTCAATTTTTTTGACTTGCTGATTTGGTGCTAGCAGGCTTTTTGCCTACCTCTATTACTTCTGCTTGTGTAGAGCTAGCTCAGATTCCAGATTGCTGTGCCCTTTCTAATTCCACACAGCACTCGTGCACCGACTCGTGTGAGATCCAAATTGAGTTACGCTGGTCGGCAACCGAGAAGAAGCTTTGTCATGAAACCGTAGCTGCCTCATGAAGTTCTCAGCTGTGGTGGATGGGAATATAAAGCTGGAGTGAATATTTCATTTTCAAAGTAACTGGTCATGGAGGGAGAGCTTGAATGGTACTCAGCTGGGATTTTTAGGAAATTAAGCTTCTTTTTTTTTAACTCCCTATATAAAAATTTCAGTTTTAATGGTTATCATATTTTTAAAATCATATCACTGTCTAGAGATTTCCTAGCTGCCTAGAGATCCAGCCACCTTTTACCTTAAAATATTGTCATTTTGAATTTTAAACTATTTTGAATAGATACATATTTACTATCTCTGTCACCTGTTTTAGAGATGAATAAATATTTAATTATGAACCAAACTTAGAGCTTGCTGAGCTCAAAAAAACCTGTTTTCAAGATTAGATGAAACTTGTATTTTTTTGTAAAACTGAAACTCCATGACATTTTATGTTGTAAAGGTCATGACTTTCTGTGTGGCATGAGTAGTTTCAGGCTTGTCAGATTCTCAGCTGTCTGGGGCTGAGGGAGCTAACTTGCTGGAAAATCTGGAATCCAGATAGCTCATCATTGAGTGAGTCAATAACCTGAGAAACTCTTTGGACACCTGCATGACAGCTGTGAGACAGCTGATAGTGGAATCAGCCATTAATTTCCAAGGATATTACAAGGCACTTTGGGAGCTGGTTGCTTTCCAGAAGAGACAAAATCCAAAAAGTGGGAGACCTAGAAGCCTGGGCTTTGCCAGCAGATTTGCTAGTCATTGGGGAGCAAAGCAAACAGCCCTCAAATCTAGCAGACAGAAAATGGAGATGCCTGCAAATCTCAGAATGCACTTACCAGCCTTTGCAGCTTTGCGGGCAGAGAGATGACTACTGTTTCATAATACCTCTGTGTCCCAATGACTTACCTGACAGGCTGTCAAAACAGTGTCATTTCAGTCATCTTGAGAGTCATCATTTGCCTCTTCTTCCAGAATTGGGAATGTGAAGGTAATAGGAAAAGGAAAGGAGCGATGTTAAAGGATTTTAAAAGTAAGATTGACTTATTTCAACAGATTTATTTTCCCTGTTGTGAAACTGTTTTCATTTGACATCCTTGTGAGTGATAATATTTTGTCATGGGAAAAAAATGAAAACAGCAAATGCTGTTAAAAACTGAGTGGATTTCCTTTTAGAAAATAAACCCCAAGCAGTTCCAGAGAGAGGAAACCAAAGACTGCTGGTCTGGTGCTAACTGCTGACTTGCCAGTCTGGTGAGGAAGACAGATCTTACCACCCCGGGGTGATGTTTCTGCTCCAAAAGAGGCATATCAGATGCAGTTAGAAACCTGCCAGGCTCCCTTGTCTTCCCATTTTAAGACTAGAATATTTTCATTAGCCTGTGCAGCTTATCTAGGTGCATTGCACATGTTGCACTCAGCTGTTGGGACAACACAGAGTGGTCTCAGAGTGTGCCTGGGGGAAGCCCCTGGCTGGGGATGTGTTTAAATTTGCAGACTGAAGGTTGATTACTGTCTTGGAGCGCTTTTAAAATGAGGTGTGGACGTGCTGTAGGAGATCTGACAAACCTACACAATGTTTAGGTGTGTTGCTTTCAACTGCCTGTTCAGTTCTGGGCTTGGAGCAGTACTGCCAGAGATGCAGTGTTGTCTGGCTAATCACAGAGGGAGGAAAGATGAGAAGAAAGTTCCTGGGGAAGGAGACTGGAGGAAAGGAATCCTAGAATAGTGACCTTAAAGCCTGAGTGGTTTTTGAGGCAAGCAGTGAAGGTGATAAGTCATTCATCAGTGCCTGAGTATTGCCAGGACATCTCTGGGGTGGAAGTGATTGAGATCCCATGGGTTATATGAGGAGCGGAGATGATTGCAGAGTAGCTGCTCTAGTACATTTACTCCTTTCAGCTGAGTTGTTGTATTGTTATCAAATCTGTCCCCAAAATGCATAGGTTCATTTTATAATCATGTTCACTGGTCTCCTGTATTAAGAAACCGAATTTTTCTTATTTCTAAATTTTCAAAATCTGATTTATTTAATTTTGAGCTCTGTTTTGTGTTAGGCATGATCCTAACACAATCTTTGGATAGAGGTTTTATTTCTTAAATAAATCGCATTGTTTTCTGATTCTTAATTTTTCCTCGCTTTCTGTGAGCAGTTCTGCATAATGGGGTGAATTAAACTGTTGCTCAGGGTACAAAGTGTTTTATAACAGAAAGCCCTGAAGGCTTATTTTTCTATTTGGAAAATAATGGGGTGTTCACACACTGTTTGATATCCAAGAGTGGTAGGAAAACAAAAACAATACTTCGAGCTGGCTTTCCTTGATGGCTGCTGTATGTGAAGGATGCTGCAACAGTTACTGCTCCTTGAAAGGAGCCATCCATAGAGCAGGTATGAATTGGGGTGAAGTGGAAATACACACCTGTCAGCCCAGAACAGGCTGGGGAGCTGAGAATATATTAGCTTGATTTCAGTTCTTCATATGGACAAGACTTACTGGTCTGTCTAAGCAGTGGGTGTGAGACAGACCTTTAAGGAGGTGGGAGATAAGTGAGTTTTGACTCTTTTACAGAACTCCAAACTTACACCCTCTTGTAACTTAGTTTCCGCTAAACTCACTACTGACTGAGGAATACTGAGGAATAATTCACTGAAATGCATTTTAAAATCCCTGCTTTGAGTCCTTTAGGCATTGTAATTCTCGATTATATAACCCAGACTACACTCTGCAGTGATAATTAGGCATTAAATGCTAACAGGATTATTATGGAGATTTCTCCTGACAGCCATTTAGCACCTAATTAGGTGTTAAGGCCATAAATTTGGGTTTCTCAGCAGTATTTAGGGCCCTAATAAATTCTTTTAAAGTTTGGAATTGTGGGCTTGTCTTCACAACTGTGCACCACAGTGATGTAGTCAAGCTGCCTTTTAGGAGACAGCAGCAGTATGTCCTTTGCCATGGTGCTCTAAGGAAGAGTGAGCATCCTTCTGAGTGAGCAAAACCTCTCTATTTTTCCAATTTTATGTTAGTTTAATAAAACATTTAATCTCTTCACCACTCTTTTCCTGTTTAAGGGAGACCTATAAGCATGGCTCCAGGCAAAATCCATTTGCTGCCTTATACCAGATATAGACTTGCTACCATTTTTCTTAAATGGACTCTTTTCTGAAATAAATTGTTTAAAGGGCTAACTGCTGCTGAATTTGTTCTAACAGCATATTTTTCACTGCTTTTTTTGGAGTTAGTTTCAAGGCTCAGCAGTGAGATCAGTTGAAATTGTTGGAAAAAATAAGATTCTGAAAGACAGAGAATCTTTTGATAGCTAGTTGTCTACTTTTTGAATATTTAAGGATTTTGGTGATGATAGAACCCAAGAAATTATTTACTGTCATGTAGTGCATAAAAAATGATCCTTTTTTTAATTGAGTTCCATGCACACTTGGAAGACATTAAGGAACCACTAGGAAAGCACATACCTCTGGTTGAAAACTGCTCTTGATCACAGCCTGTAGGTCAGCAAAACTACAAGGCATGGCAGAGAACAATAATATAGCACAAGACTCAAATGCAGTTCAGGAAAGGTGGTCTTCAATGCTCGCCAGTGTTTAAACAGGAGCTGATTTCTCTGTCCTGTTTAATTTGCACTACCAATGATAGAGCCAAGACTAAAAGTATATTTCTAGCATGGGAACAGTCACGATCAGTTGCCCTATAGAGTCTGGATTAAATAATTCCACATTTCCAACATGTGACAAATGGCTTGCTCACTCCATGTGGAGCAATCTCCACCTTTTAAAAAATAGTTTTATTTAAAATGCTCAAGCCCCCATATATATGATATGAACTAAAACTAATTCAAAGCTGTTTTCTTGAGCAGAGAAGTTTGCTGTCTTTTAAAAGGCTCAGACAATAGTACTAGGCATGAACTCACACATTGACTGTTTTGCCTTTTTTTTCTCTCTAAATTATTGTACCAGAAAAATTCAGCTACATATGGTAACATAGCAAAAATTACCGGAAGGGAAATTTGATATTATCAGTGATGCTTGAACTGCTTTTGACTTCTGTTAAGAGCCAGGGTAAGGAAAAGAAAGTACTCTTGGGAATTTTAAAATGAGCTAGTTTTATTCTGCTGTTAAGATACAAGGAGAGACTGTTCTTCCTGAGTGAAAATACACTTTGAATTCCAGTAAATGATGGCATTTTATTGGTTATGAGTGAAAACAAATACGCTATTTAGAAAAGCAGAGAAAAAAGCTGAAAGCTTGTCTTATAGTGGGCAGGGTTGTGGAGAAATTTGTCTTAGCTAATGATGGTACTTTATGTGCTAAATTTTGTCTGAATATGAAAATATAAGTATTCATAAAAATTATTTTTATAGAATTTTTAAAATCTTGTCTTTCCTTTAGATAATAATGCATTCATAATTCTTAATTCAGGTAAAATCCTAATGAAATGAAGGACATTCAGTGAGATGGAAAAGTTAATGGCCTGGATGAAGACTATGTTTCTTTGTGTAGTGAAGGCACAGGAGAAGCTATTTGTGAATCATGCAAATAGGAAGCAGAAGCAGAACTAGGCTGGCTGGATGTAATGAACTGTTACTAGTGAATTAATGAAACAACAGTTAGAATATTTCAGTATGCAGTGGATGGCTTGAAATCTGTTTGTTTGAAGCCATAAGACAATGTGAGTTAACAAAATAATTATTTTGCTACTCAGAACAAGGGCCTGTATTCACTGTATATTTGGCAGGGTGTAGAAGGGACTACTGTTCCTTTTCAACAGGTGACTTGTGATTTCTCTCTCTGCTTTGCTTCCTCTCTCTTTTTTTTCCTTCTCTCTTCTTCTTTGTGCAAAGAGAAGGAATCAAGGAATGTCAGGTTTAGACTTGAGGCTTTACAGTCTTGTCTTCTTTCCTTCAACAGAGAACATACAGAGCTATGTATGACTACAGCGCTCAAGATGAAGATGAAGTTTCCTTCAGGGATGGTGATTATATCATCAATGTGCAACCAATTGATGATGGCTGGATGTATGGTACTGTTCAGAGAACTGGGAAAACAGGAATGCTTCCAGCAAATTATATTGAGTTTGTTAACTAATTTTTGTCTTTAGTCCTTTGAGCTTTATTATGATTTACTTAAAATCTAACCTTTTAGAAAAAATCAGAAGAATCTTTTAAGAGTTCATGATCATTACTTTATCACTGCTATAACAGTTTGCATTTTCACTCAGAATCCATTTTAGAGTCCTTTAAAGAAAAAATAAATAATCTACAAGAAGCCCAGAGCTTTGAAAACAGCATTGCTTATAATAGTGCTCTCTCAAAATGAAAAACATATATGGAAGCCTGGTGTTGCCAGTCCTATAAAAACTTTGGTCAATTAACTGTAAAGGGGTAATGCCGTTTCCTTACACCTCAAAGATATTATAACCATAAAATTGATTCACTTCTTATGGCACTCTGAAGTCACAGGAGGTTAACACATTGAGTTTGAACACATCTTCAAATTATTAGGGAAATGTTTAATGTTTAAGCAGTTAGCTTCTTAATAAAAATTAATATGTTGAGTAGATAATTCAGTCATTTGAAATTAAGACAAGTAACATGCCAGTAAAAAAAAAAACCAATAAAACCCCCTACTGCCCAGCAGCCTTACAGTAAATATGTCTATTTTGACAGCAAAAATTTCCTGACTCTTGCATATCCACATTTATTCTTGATTACCCATTTTTTCTTATTTCCAAGAGATCTATTAGCTTTGCTTCCATCCTAATCCATCAATTAGACCCAGGTCTGGATTCATGGTTCTTCAGTATCTTTTCCGCAGAAGATTCATTGCAAAAACTATCTAAAATATAAAACCTGTCAACTCTTCTGTTTCCTTGTAATAATACTTAACGTTTAAATAGAAACTTTCATTAGGGCAACGTACAACCAATACTTCATGTTAGCTCCTTTACCTTCACCTGTAGTGCTGTAAATAAATATCCCACGTGCGGCCCCGGTGCTGTGCAGTCCCACAGAGCCTGCAGTCACATCCCGTTCTCACCACAGGTAACTCGCTTAATGGCTGCTTTGCTGATGAGCTGATGTCCCTCCCCCGCTGCAGAAACACTTGTGCCTCCATCGAGCAGTGGAGGAGAGCTCTGGTTCTTGTAGTGCATTTCAGATCAATGGCCTATTGCTTCTGTTTGCTCCCAAGTTCTTGGTAATCCAACAGTGGGTTGTACACTTGCCAAATGACTAATGATGGAGAAGAATTGTGTTTTCTTTTAGTGACTTAATCTTTCTCATAACTGACATCGAAGGGAAAGCTAACTAAGCAAAATCCAACATACTCTATGCCATTATGTTTCAGTTTAGCCATCTATGGAAAACAGTAAAAATATTCTGCTGACAAACCTTCACATGTGCTATTTGGTGTCTCTTAACTTACAGCCAGAACTGAGAGATCCAAGTCTCAGTCTATGAAGCTGGGAGATGATCTAACAGCTGGTGACACAGTGGATAGTATGAGGGATTTTGTCAGCAGCTCAAGCAGCTTGTTTTTGCTTTGACTGGGTGCTGTATTCCCTCACAGGGAGGAATTGTGGAAGGAAGGACAAAACATTCATGTGAGAAATTATTTATGTGGATGCAGAAATGTGTAAGGAAGAAAATGTTTTTCTGATAAAAATAATTTGTTGAGTTCAGCCATGTGCTAAGGAAGTTAACTTTAGAGTAGCCCTCAGAATATTGAGTCTGCACTGGCTTTATTTAATTTCTAAAATTTTTAAAATACAATTATATATAGATCTTTCAGACAATTTTGTACTTGTCATCTCACATAGCAGGAAGCCCTGCAATAACTATTTAAAAATTAAATAAGGAAGGCAGTATGGATTTGTTATGTCAACTGAAAGTTGTCAGTGCAAATCCCTGTAAGTTCTATTTTTGCATACAATTTCCAAAGAATTGGTAAGCTTATGCAATTTTATTTTGGGTCTTGTTAACACAGGGATGATACCAGCTGCCAAGCAGAATAGAATGACTGCATTAAAAAAGAAATTTAAAAATGTCCGTGAGTGTGGAATTACCTGTGCTTTCTTGTCAGCAGCCTAATTTCAAGGCTAAAGCTGCCCAGGGGTATCCAACTTCAAAAAATATGTTTTAAAAGTAGAATTCCATGACTGTAAATATGCAATTTGTATAGTTGACTGCTGTGATTTAAAATTCTTGCAAGTTTTGCATAAGGAGCTGCTCTTGCAGCAGATCCTTGTGCATTACCAGTGACACCCACAGGAAATCAGCAAGTCAAATGGCTTTTCTAAAGGCTGATGTGGTAAGCTGAGCTAGAAGCTCTGAAACAAGCAGTTTGCTTCTGTGTTGGTTTTCATCACTGGCCATCAACAGCAAGGAGAGGAATTCCATCTTCTGCTGGCTACCAAATTTTTCAGATGATGCCTGAAGCACAATTGGCTGTCACTTGCTGTTGTGCTGCTCTATTTGCTGTGTAATGCTGACAACAATAAAAACAAGGTGTCAGTTTGCTAACCAAATATGAATAAAAAAGAAATATAGAGAATATCTATATGGCATCAAGTTGCAATTTTTAGTGACTTATAAAACAGAGAGTCTCCACCTATAAATACAGTCATTCTTCCTAAATGAAGAGACAGCTTACAGTGTTGAATACTTTATGTATAGAAGTAAATCAGAAAATGAGCATGTGGTGACATTAGAGAATGTCTATGCTGAACAATAGAAATAAAATTTCCTTTATGAATTTTGAATATTCATTAGCCTCGCAGAGAAGCTAAAGCGATTTGCAAAAAATAAAAGGTCAAGAAAACAAAACTATGTGAATTGTATTTCTCTTGAGAATGGTATGTCAGCAGAATTATCCAGTTTAAGTTACTTATTCTTGTAGTCAACTTTTTTGTCATATATACTTAGAAGTTCATATTTATATGGAATGGTTCCTGCTTTTTGATATAAAACAAACTTCAGTGTAATTTTGCAGCTTTGTTCTAAGCAATGCAATCAAAGGCCCAAAATTACCAGAATGCAATTATAATTTTTTTTTTATAAGAACTAAAATTTGTAAGGCAGGGAGAGTAAGTCATGAACTAAATTGTGCCAGCACACGTGTTTCAAAGCATATGTTGGAGACTGTTACATGCAGTGTGATATAAGGGTAAAAAGATGCTACATGCTGTCTTGTCACCTTTAAAGTTTATATTCATTTTTAGCACAGCATGATCCCCTCACTGTTCTTTCTTCCTGTAGTCAACATTTTTCTGGGGAAAGGAAAGGGCTTTTAAGGACTTGAATTTCTCAAGCTGTTCCAAAGTTCAGGTTGGAAGTCCACATGTTCCCATTTTAGAAATAAAAAAATTCTGTAAAGAATGCTGTAATTCTTGCTAACATGAGTATAAATGTAGAAAACAACATAGAGCATATTCATGCATACATACAAGAACAAATGGGTGCCTTGCTTTTCATTACTCTTTCTTGCCTGCTATCTTCATTTTTTAAACAAAGCTATGTACAGGTACTGCAGTTGTAATTTTTCATTATGGAACATTAGCATTTAGTCTTGATGAAACAGGGTTTTCTTGATTACATTTGACATACAATAAACTACTTCAGCAGGCTGGGATTTGATGGAGAATCACCTCCCATGGATTATGTTTTTGACAAATGTGTCCCTGCCGAGTGTTTCTTGGGGATGTGGAAGGTCTCCAATACCTGGGAAAGGTAATAATTCTAGTTTTTATTGTACAGTGACTGCATGTCATCTTGTACGATGAAAAAAAAATTACAAATACAGAGGTCTTTGGCAGAAGGTGGTACAGGGTATAAAATCATAGATTTTTATTAAGTTAATTAATACTCCTTTTAAAATACAGAATATGCTTTAGTTAGTAAATGTTTAAATAATATACTGAAACAGACAGAAGATGCTGTTGAAAGGAGTCCTCCAAACTGATGTGCTGGCAAATGCAAAGTACTAGTGAGCTGTAGAAGATTAAACCATTTTGCAATGCTTTAGTGATTTTCTCCAGCTTTATGCCATAGGAACCCCATCTCTCCTTTGGAAAGAAAACCTGAAAGCTCTATTTCCTAAACTGCCTGCACTACAACAGTATATTCAAAGGAATTTCATATGCTTCTTGTGTCTGATAAATAGAATTTGCATATTGTACTTAAGTTGTAATCCAGTTGTTGTTGACATTTGTTTAATTATTATTATTTTAGGGGGGAAAATAAGCTATACTGTAGCATTTCAATTGTGTATTTAATATTACTATTAGAAATTGCTAGACCATTGGAAGACAGCAATGACTGTATTGACATTGATTAGCATGATGTGGAAAATCTCTCAGCTGTTGGTTTTTGCAGTGTGATATAAAAAGCAAAAATGAACCGCTGTGCAGTTTGGCTTATGTTTGCTTTAAAGTGTGTAAAGTTTTAGTTATTTTGCAAAACTGTACTGTATTTGAGGGTATACAGTTATGAAGGTAACAATTGTTTTTCAAAGGACAGATAAACTTACTCTTGGATCATATGATGTATCATCTTAATTTGGCTTTTGTTATGCAGAAAGTTAACACCAGCTATTAAAATATATTTTAGTAGAAATGCTTTAATTCCTGTTTCTTCCTCTACACTGTGAATATTTAAGCTTTGGTGGACTAGAGCAACATCATGCTGCCCAAAGTACTAACCTATGCAACCTAGTTCACATTTTAGTTGATGTCACAGTGGATGTAACATAACAATTTATTTTGCATAACATTAAACTTCATTCAAATAAAATATTAAACCCAGCACTATGTATGTATTATATTCATAAACAGCACTCTGTAAAGCTACCATACCCACTAGTATAAGCTCTCAAAGATGGATATTGCTTTAACTAAGGAAGCTTTGAATTTTCAGACTTAAGTAGAATATTTAGCACTATTAGTCAAGCTTGACCCCAGAAAACAGTTTCCTAAACCACTGTTTTATTTCAGACATGCCCCCTCCTTAAAAGGTTTGCCTTTTTCAGTGTGCATTTGTAACCCTTCAACAGAACACCAAGTTACCATCCAAGATCCTTGGTTTGTTTAAATAAGCAAATAGGGTAAGTTAATTGATACTGATTTGCTTGTCTTTGAGTGGGGTTTGGTTAGGTGTGCTCTCAGTGCAGCACTAATAAAAAAGATTGCATTGTTGCCTTCATTAAGACAATTTTATAATACAAATGTCATCTTTATTCATTTACACAAGTAAATTATTTTTAAAACATTGTAAGAAAACTTAAGTTAAAATAAATTCCGGAAGTATTTTGGAACTGCTCTGCCTGTAGTTGAAGAAGATTATTATGCTTAGGGACATGATTTATTTATTTGAGTGTTAAGTGTATGCTACAGTGGACTGCATTAGAATTTTTATATTCCTGTCAAGTGTTGGTTTGAAGAAGGCTGTTAACAATGTATGAGGACAAATGGCAGCCACAAATGGAGCTGATTAGTTCCTCCTAGGTAAGTGACATGTAATTGCTACCACACTAATTTCTACTTAAGAAATGTGTTAGCATTTCATATGAAATTTAATTGGTTACAGAGTTGTGATTCCATGTTCTGTAGTGCTTTTATATATTGAAATGCTGCCAGTATAGAAATATACAATCTTTATATATACTGTAGCAAACAGTAGTTTTCAATAAGATAAAGATTTAAGAGCTGCCAAAATGGACCTTAAGCACTCGGTATGTGTTTTATTTAAAAAACCCTCCATAATTTGCTAGAGGTACTGAAGTACTTTCCTGTCTTAGTGGTCCCATAGAATATAATTATCGAAAGTCTCTATGTACTGGCACGTGAAATTCTTGTGGAAACCCTCCATACTGTGCATTGGACACCTCAAGAGTTTCTAGGTATCAATGCTCTTAAGTTGCTCTGTCTCAGAACTGCGCTCTTGATTTTCTCTGGTGTGTTAATTAGCAAGAATAAGCTAATGTACCACGGAGTTTTCTGTACTGAGGGAATAGCTGCCCAGTGCATGAGCACTACCTTCTTTCCCTTCTCCCACTCACACCACCAAGCCCAACCGTGCTTCCAGTACTGTTTTGCTGTGACTACCTCTCTCATCTTTCCATGAAGCTACCTGTGGGACACATTAAAGTGATATCACCAAATGAGCCAAATTTTTTTTCTTCCAAATGATTTATTTTGTCATCATTCTTTTGGTGATTCTGTTTATTGCACAACCTTGAAAACAGTAATATCGGCATAAGGAAAGAAGTGGCATGAAATGAGTGGAAGGCATGGCTGAAGTGAAGTCATGAAGATTTCTTACTCAGATTTTGATGCAGAGGTTAATACAAGTCAACTATATGACTGAGGGCACCATCTGAACAACTAACCTGCAAGCTGAGCAGTGCCCTGTGGATATGCTTGGTCTGTCTGTGTGTGTATGTCTATGCTGTTGTGTCAGAAGTACTCTAGAGTAGTGTGCAGATACATGCTCCAGTTTTGAGCAATTAGTTGGAATCCCAAGAGCAAGCCACCCACTGGTGTGTGGCATTCATAGCGACAAGTTTATCCTTTGAGAAAATGAGACGTCAGTACAGAGGGAACAAAATGTTAGTGGGTTTAAACTACATATTTTTCTGCCCAGCAGTAAGGAAATCCTTTGTGTGCAGTCAGAAGACTAAGCCCCATGGCACTGCAGCAAGCTCCTAACTCTGAACTGTGTTTAGTACCAGAATGAGATGATGTGCCACAGAGCTCACCTGTTCCACAGATTTGATACTGCATGATGTGCTACTTGCTGGGCATTGTGCTTAACAATGACAGCAGAAACTGGAGATTCATATTTATGCACTACATCCTAAAAAGATCCTAAGAAGTCCTTGGTTTTATATATTTTAGCTTTCGTTTCTTTCTCACTTGCCTGCTGTTGATAAAATCTACATATAGAGAGGCCTATTCTCACGCAGAGGACTACTGGCTTGTGGCTTTGACCACTTGTGTCTAAAAAGAGAGATCTGCAGGTATTAACATCTGAATCTTAAAATATTGCTTATATTGCTTGATGCATAAATATCCATTTCCAGTGTTTTCACAAACAACTGTCAGCTTTTGTGATTATTCTTTGATTCAAGCCATAATTTTTCTGTGTTTTTCCTCCTACTCCATTTTTCTTCTCTTGACATGCTTACAGCCTGAGTTGCTTATACAGCAGCTTTTCCAGGACCCAGAGGAGATATTTTAAAGAAGTTTCTCAAGGCACTGAGAAGAATTTAAATTGCTTGAAAAATACTGGTGTTATCTCCCCATTAAATTCTTCTTCCCCCAGCAGTTGTACACTGACTTCACTGTCCTTCTTTGCCTTTTGCCTCGTCTTCCTTCAGTCAAGCTCTGACATCTCTGTCATCGAACCAGATGGGTTGGGGGCCCCTCCAGGCAGGCCTTCAGACCACTCTCTGGCCTCCATAGTTTCTGCATTCAGATGTGGAATTTTAGTGTGGCTCACCTACCTGTTGTCCTATCAAGATCTTTGAGTAGAACTCAAAGAATATTAGCATGTGCCCATTTACCCCAAGTGGTGTTACATTTCTGTTGGCTCAGTGATGAACAGTTCTCTCTGAAGAGTCATCTTTCCCTGGCTTTCCTTTCCTGTGGGTACCTGTGGCTGTTTCTGAAATAAGCTACTGATTTCAGAAAAGCGGGAGATGACATTTTTTGCTGTCTCATCAATACCTAAATCAGTTCTTCTTCATTCTCCTCTTCAGAGGATTAGCATGTTTTTTATGTTATTCCTGATTTTGGGTTGAACTCTTGGTTCAGAAGTCATTCTGTCTCTGTCAGTGTTAGAGTGAAGGGCTCATACCATGTCAATGCAGTCTGTTGCTCACTCTGGAAGCTGTGTTGGATAGGCACTATCCTGCTCACCAGAACCTTTCAGTTCCTAGCACTGCTTGTTCTGTATTCATCAGATGGGATCTCTGTGAGATGTGACTATCTGTACCAAACCCCAGCCTTTCTATAAATAAATATGTCATTATAAAATAAACACTTTTTCTGACTTACAGCTCCTCTGACTCAAGATGACATTGACATCCTCCAATTTTGTAGCTTGTACTGACATTAGGAAACATGCATCTAAAATGTGTTAGTTGAATTATGCTCTCAGGGACTGTTTAGGCAGCCCTTGATGACTGCAGCTCTTATACAGTGTGGATATCTCAAGTTAAATGGGATAAGTGGCAGATCAGGTCTTGCTGGCAAGTAGTTTAACTGAAAAATGACTTTATGTGTTTATATGAGTGACCCAGCTATTCAAGAGACTGTCATTTTCATTTCTACTCCAGCAGTTCAAAACAAATACAAGAATTAGATGACAATTATTCATAGTTAACTAGTTACCTGTGCAGCTTAAACAATTCCTTGATCAATATGGAAATAAAGAAAGTTAATCAGAAAGTTTTGGCAAACCATGTGCAGGGTGGAGCTAAGCATTTGAACTGACATTCAGCATGCTTGTATTTCTAACCACTATTTTCCCTTTTTCTAAATTGATTAAAAATAGTGGGAAAGCTCTGCCCCTCACAGCATGACTAGCATGCTGTTAGAGAAATTAATCTTCAATGAAGAATAGATTCAGGGGTGTTGTAAGGCCTTGGAAGATAATTTTTTGCACTTATGCTTTCAAATCTTAAAGTTACCAAAATATTAACTTTGCTCTCTTGCATTTTCTTTCAGCCCCTAAATCCCCCTAAAATGGTTTTGCTCTGCTCTGTGTTAAGCATTGCATTCCCTGTAGCAGTTACCTTTGTGAGATGGGAAAAAGACCACAAACATTGGAGTACTTAACTTTCTCTTTGTACGATTTTTTCATTGCTATGCTAAGTTACAGCTGCAAAATATCCTTCATTCCAAGGCTCTTTATTTCACCCTAAAGAAACATATTGCACAAATGCCATACTCTCTGTTCAAATGCCACTGGCCATGATGCTCTGTTGCACAGCTGTGGTTATTATGAGAGGGAGGACACATGCTGCAATGGGAACAGCGAAAATCTTGATGTTAGTGCAAGCACCTAGCAAAGACTCCTGTGAGATCTTTCTCAACTTGTCACTCCTTTGAAAATAGTAGCCATCACTGCAATACCAGTGCTCTGTGAGATTAGTAAAATTATAACTTTGCAACTTGGTTTATTTTCCAGATGCTATAAAGTCAACACAGCTGCAGCTGCTTTTGGACAGGTTGGTTTTAAATGCTGATCTGATTTGTTGCTCCTTATGTTTTTGTTGATATTCTTTTATTTTAGCTTATGGTATGATGGCTAAGCCAGAAGGACACGTCAGGTCCTCTAATTTGAGGGCTTTCTGCCATTCTACAGATGCATGTTTTCTTATTTTAAGCCTTCTTTTTCCCAGCACTTTCTCAGAGATCAAGAATATGAACAGGACTTACTCAGCCTCCTACAAGAAGGCCAGAACTGTAATCTGAACTAGTACAAAATGAGTCCAAACAAGGACATGGGCACTGGTCACAATCAAATTATTTCTCCTACAAGTTGACCTATGAAGCACACACAATCTTATGCCCCCCCAGTTTTTCCTTCTCTAAATACTGCTGATCTAGTGACCATATATTTCAAAGTTAATTGAATCACTTTTTGGGGAAGATAAATAAGAAGAAATTTTTCACATATTATTGCAACATGCTTTAACCCTGATCACCATCATAGGGAATCTACAACTGGGTCAGAACTTCACAGCTAAATAAGGTAGGTGGAACAAGATTACTTAGTCTGTGCTGTAGTGTATTTAAAAAGCTTTTTTTCATTTAAATTCTGTACAAATATGCAGTGAAGGGTTCTGTACAGGATGAAACAGCTTTATATAGCTTCAAAAAGCAATGGTGTGAAACCATGGATCATATCAGAATAAAGAGACCTTGTTTCTTAGTCCAGACTAAGGTATCTTAATCTGATCTATTTCTTGTCTGTATCATGCTGTGTGTTCAGCTGGGGCAAAAACAAGGTTGAAGAGGCAGATTTTATAATATATTTAGATTCAGAACCAGGAAAATGAGAGACAAGTGGGTTTTTCAAATTACAGCTGAAATCTGAATCTGATTACGGAGTGATGTTGGAAATTTCACTGAACATTTTAACACTCCAGTGTGCTCTATGAAATCAGTCATCATTCTTTAATGAATTTAATGTAAATAGTGAAATGCTCACTGAATTAGGGATTATAAAATTTTGTTTTCACTTAAACCAAGTATCAAACAACTAGGCTAGAGCTATGCTGACTTTTTATTCATCTCTTTAGTTTAAGGAATATTTAATTAAGCTATGTGAAATGGGACATCATCAGTGGAAATGGATATCAGTTCTGAATTCTTGAGCAAGATACTTATTCAAAATTGCTTTGATGGTGAGAACACACAAATTCTGGATGAGGATTTGAGTTACTGGATGACTAAATCAGTCATGCTCTGAAAGATCATCTCTTCTTGATTTTTTATAATAGTATCTGAGATACACCCTCTCAGCAAAGAGTTCAGGGCTGTTAACATGAGGGGGATTGATGAGTGCCTGTGCCATCCTCAGTGAGGGACAGAGGGGAGATGTTTACAACCTTGTCTTGGCTTCAGCATTTCCTACCTGCTGTCAAGAAAACTTGAAGGGATGATATATAGCACATAGCTTTGACTCAGTACATCCTGTGTGGCTAAACACGTCATGGGTCATATTTAAATCATGTTGTGTGGAATGGGTGGGAGAATGCTCATGTTGGCCTTGAACAGATAGGAGATCCTCAAGCAGAAATGGGACACCTGGAAAAGGTGAGGGCCAAATCCTAATTTTGTTCTACCTTTGTTCAGGGCTTGGTTCTCCTCACAAAGCTCTGAGGAAGTAACATTTTGCCACTGATATGCTGGTGTTACCTCACCTCTACTGTATTAAGCAGGTCTTGAGTCCAAACCTTCTCAGGGCAAGTCACTCTAGTTAGGCAGCTTTGAGGGCAGCTTCTGCAAAATGGGCAGCTCAGCCCTGCCGTTCAGCATGGGCTCAATACCCACAGATTTCTGAGCCCTCCTTTTTTTATCATTTTTATGTCAGTTGTTCTTTCTACTTTAATGCATATTTTTGTCTCAGCCATCAGAGAGCAGCTATGGCAGGAGGGACACAGGGACCTGTTACCTCGGAGGTGGGAGTGCAGCAATGGAGGCGGTGTAGCCAGTGTGCCAGGAGGGAATACAGACCCAAGGGAGGCAGGAGGAGCTGCTGTGCCGGAGGTACCCCACAGGTACCAGGGCTGTGGTGGATTGCATTAACTGAGAGCTGAGCCCTGCCGCTTACTCCTGCATGTGGCCCGTAGGAAGAGGTAGTTGATGTTCAAGCACTATTTCTCCTAGGTGGATATATGAGCACTTGTGATGAATATTTTTCATGCTCTCCAGTCCAACTACAAAGCCTGGAGCAACAGAAGAAACATTCCTGAATTCAGGGTTTTTCTTCAAATCAAATTACACTCAAAAGCATTTAATGCCACCCTTGGCCAACCATTTTCCAGGTGTGGTAGGTTTTTGTAATGGAAACCAGCCTTCATAGTTTACTTACTTTCTTGTTGCAGGGCAGAACAAGCTTCTCTTGTTTCTTTTTTTTATCTGGGCAGTTTTCTGCTGTGATGAGAGCAAAGGTCTCTTCCTGTGGTGCAGTGAAGACATTCAGGAACTACCACTGGCCACAATAATTTGCTGCAATCCTACTGATACACATATGATTGATAGTTATGAATCTATTCCCGTTTTTCTAAATCTCTCTGCATTTTAGAAAAAACCCGTCCAGTAGCTGAGATGGAGACATACAGGGATATCTTTTCTTTTTCTATCATACACTGAAAAAGAAGATGAGTGAGGTTAAAAGATGAGATGAGTGTATTAAGAAGGTGAGTGAATGTATTAAAACCTCACCTGCATGTGAGGTTTTAACGCAGGGCTGGGTGAACTGTAGTTGATTAACAAGAGAAAAGGCAGTCATGTAAAACTGGCACAAGGGGGCAGGTGTGCACCACTGAAAATTCTTCATAGTTTGTGTTTATGAATGATCACAATTAGCTGCAGGACACAGAATGGTAACTGTCTTGTTATGGGCATAAATGACTATTTTAATTGTGTTGTAAGAAAAATTGTGCTGTGTATTTAATTAGAATGAAACCTCACATTTCTATATAAAATCAAAAGGGCTTAACAAAATAAATGGTTTACAAAATTTGATTTCCAGTATGGTTCAATAGCAGAGACAACTAGAGAATAAAGATATGTTTCAGTAATTCTTTTTACTGGATCAGTAATTTTTTTTTACTGGATCAGATGAGATGAGCCATTCAATTATCATAATTCAAGACTTGAAATTTACACATATTGGGACCATATTGTTGTCATGCTTAAAGGTGTCCTAGTACTCAAGATTTTGGATGTGCTCCCTGAACAGTGATAATTACAGTGGTGGTCTTAGGCGTTCATAGAATTAAATGTGTGTACAAGATGCTATATATGACTGCACAAAGAAAGCCAGTGCAGGAGGCACAGTCAAAGAAGAGCTGCAGTAAGAGATGCTACAGCAGCAGAAGTTTCATTATGCTCTTAAGACAAATTAATTTGCTGTAGAGACAACTACTCATGCAGTGACAGCATTTTCCTCCCCAAACCTCTCCTTGCAGTGACATATTCTGCACTTCATTACCTGATCTGTTCCACATTTCATCCACAGTGAAGTAATATTTTTTATACTTTGTTTTAATATTAAAAAACAAAACTCAAGTGCTAGAGAGAAAAGCAGTAAATTTATTTAATGTGATTCCATTAAAATTACTTTCTATTGCTGTCTGGACTTGGACTAACGTAGGCTTTTGTTGCTTCAGCAGTGCCAACTTCATAACTGTCTTCTATTTAGAGACATCTGAAATTTTTTCAATAGATAAGACATGGAGATGAAGCTTTGCAAGAATAGGTGTTTCAGGAGACCTTCACTGTGGCTGAGCTGAAGTGAATGGAATTAATATAAGAAAATAAGCTATTTACACATATACATGTATAGAGTAAGAGTTTGCAATTTTGTGTTATCTGTGGGACTTTATTTTTCTGTGGAAGAAAAAGAACTCAGTACTGTTTAAAACCTGACTGTTTTATTGTTGCAATACTATTGTGCCAGTAGATGATTAATACTTGCCTCAAAGCAGTGTGGGCTCAGTTCAGCTGCAGACAATGCAAGGTTGAGTAGCTGATGCTTCCCTGCTGCCTTTCCTATATCCAGGCATATTTCTTGCCTCAGTTGGATTGCTCCAGGTCAAAAATGAGGATGTTTCTTTCCAAACTGTTGACATCTGACTGTCAGAGTCATCCCTGATTGATGTTCCCTAAATATGTGATTTCTTCATTTTACCTACCTGTATTATGGGCATGGTAAAGCAGTTCCTTTGCCTTTATATAGATGCTTTCAGCATAGCTTGAATCTCTCTTCCACAGTTGCCAAATGCATTATTTTCTTAAAAATTTATTCATTCATATGCCAGTTGCGAATTATTTTAGTTCTTTGAATTTACTCCATTTTCTCTTTTTCTCTCATTGTCTAAATTGTGTGCAAGGATTAAGAAAGCTTCAGCAGAGGCAGTAAAAGGGGGATAATCCAGTTATGCAGGGCTAGCTGAGGTCCGTGACTGCCATGGAGAGAAGAGCCTGGGCAGCATCTCTTCCATCAGGCACTAGCAAGACTTGACTTTTGCTCCTCTTGGGCTTCTGTAGGAAACCTGCTACTCATAGCTCCCTGATGATGATCAGAGCATTTGGGATGACAGTGTACTCAAACCCAGGCCAGTGTGGAAGTCTAGATGTGGCCGTGTGGTGTCACCTCTCTCAGTAGAACCAAAGACTGGCTCCAGACTCTGAGAATAGGCCTCCTCCTCCCCACTTTCTGTGTAGCACCATTCAGGCTCCTCTTATTTATTTTAGAGTGGTCACTAGGTGGTTAGTGGCCATGAATGCCCTTTTCCAAGCTTTGAATGTAGGTACTACAATTACTTACAAGGAATTGCCACAGCCTTGAATTTTCAAAAGTAATTGCTTGTGGTTCATTAAATCCCTTAGTTATGTCCCTGGCTCTTTAACCTGAATATTGCTGGAATGCACTTTTAAACATTTTTCTCTGCATTCTTTTTTCCAGCCATAATAACTATTTATTTCTACATAATTTTACCAGTAAGTGTTCCAAAGCTGCTTCTATACTTCTTCCCCTCCAAAGACAACAGTTTACCTAATGAATTCTGACTATAGAACTGCTAGATTCTTCTACTGTGTTTTGTGAATATAATAAAGAACAGAGCAGAAGGTATGAGAGCTTAGTTTAATTCCAGATTTTTAATTTTGTTTATAGCTAGGTCATTGACAAGATGTTATAGAGACACTTTGATTAAAATAAAAGAAGCAAGAAAGAAAGAAGACTGGGCACCTAAAGAAAGCTATTTAGCATGTCATAATCTTTTAAATGCCAGTTACCTGCTGTGTAAACCTGGAATAAAAGTGTTTTGCTGCAGGATCCAATCCCACAGGAAATGTGTTAACATTACAAAAATAATCTTAAACTTTGTATAGTATTTGCACATTGTGATCAAGACCACAGCCAAGTACTTTGATGAAGACTTGATTTATTGAAGAGGAAATGTCTGTCATTGAACCAATTTCCCTGCTTCATCTTTCAACCCTAGTTGGTTTTCTTTCTCAAATTTTTGTTGTTGCTGTTTGTTAACCTACATTTGACAAGACAGCTAGTTTCAGCCAGATTGATCATCTCTGTCTTGGCATATTGTACAAGTTATTTCTGACCTCAGTCCTCCGAAAACATGGAAAAATGCTATTTCCTAAATTTTAGTGGCAGATTTCTGATAAACATTACTGTAGTCATTGAATGTTTGTAAAGCACCAAATTATGTTCCACTAATGACTGTTTAATGCTGAAGTTCAGCACATCTCACAGCTGGGCATTAGCTAATGAACACAAGATGGTCTATATATAATAGCTGTTTATCCTCTCAAGGAAAAAATCCCAAGTTTTATCCCAGAAAGCCTGGGTGAAGCTTTTAAACCAGACAGTTTTACAGACATGTTGTCATTCCTCTAAATTAAGAATATTTCTGCACTGCCTGTCCATGCTCTAGGAACTATGAATGGTGACTCAGTAAAGAACCACCTTCTGTGGCTGATTTGTTCAAAGGCCCCTACACAGAGCAATACTCTTCCATGCATAAAACCAGGTCATTGAAATTTTGCACATGCTCTTAAAGTACATTTTAGAACAGGAGGGGTATTGTTCCTTGTGTCCTGACGTGAGTTTGTGTTGGAGTCATTATTTTCTTTTTCAGAATTCAAATTATTTTATATTTCCATAATAATTTATTAATTTCAATGGAGAGGACAGTGATTTTGTTGGTATACAATTATGAAATGCTAGGTAGGGTCCAGGTTGTGGCACAGACCACCTCTTTCTGGTATAGAGTTGGGCTGTTGAGGTCCTTATTACAGTGGAATTGCTGCTGCTTCTCAAGAGAGCCTGTTGGCATATATTCTTAAGCTACAAGTAATTCTGAGAGATTTTTCTGACTTTTGCTTAAATAATTATCTCTGATGGTGTTACGAGTTATGCTATGAGAAGTTTGTATACGCAATGACTAAGAAATAAGTCCAGATGAAACAATATTGGATTCTCCAGTAAAAACTTGCACATTTACTTCCTGAAGATTTTAGTGACTATTTCTCCCCTGGTTTGTTTTTTTTTTTTTNTTTTATTTTTTTTTTTTTTTTTTTTTTTTTTTTTAAATATGTGCTTTGAAAAGCTCTTCCTGAGCAGACAAGTGATCTGCTCAGGCAGCCCCAGCTTAAAGCTCTGAGAGAAGTGACGGGCAGAAGGAGAAAAACAGGACAACAGAACATGTATCTGTCTTGCACAGATGAGAAGTGCTTGTGATGTTTTTTCCTTTTTTTTTTGCCTGATCTTCAAGCATGGCCTGTCAAATAATTTAAGGGAATTCATTCTGTAACTCCATGCGGCAGAATTCAGTGAGGATGTGACAGGTGTTTTGAAGTTTCACCACAAAGCTCGTAGTTCACCTCTTGCTTTCCTGACTGAAAATATCTTCTCTGCCTGTCGTGGTTTAGGAACAGCAATCTGCAATTTAGTTCCCCCCATCCCCACCCCATTTTCCTAAGACTCTCGCAAACCAGATATCCCTTGCCCCCTCCCCTCTCCCGCCTCAGTATGGGGTTGAGAATTGGAGGCACAAAAAAGGTCTAAAAGATGGATTGAGATAAAAACTATTTACTGGAAACAGCAATGAGATACAAGCCCAGACAGTAACAGCAGCAATAACAGAAGTATACAAAAAGAGGGTGATTTACATGCAAAAAATGCTTACTGACTGACCCGACCTGGTGCGAGGCTGAGACATTGAGCAATGGTGAATGGACTCCTCCACGCCAACTGCTTTTTCCTGACTGCAAACTACTCCCACCTTCTCTGAAGTGAGGGTGCTTTTCTCTTGCCCCTGGTGGTGTGGACAAACAGCCCAGACATGCCCCAAAGACTCCAGGCCACCCTCCACAGCTACTGCCAAAACATTAACTCTGTCCTGGCTGAAAACCAGAACACTGCCAAACAAGTGTCAGAGGTGGTGGCTAATTTTCAGGCCCAGAACTGAAAAGCATATTATGGGCTGTAGATATTTCTTCCAGTTATTGATTCCAAATATTCAGTGCTTCATTTTGCTGAAATGAATGATACATTTACATATCTACATTCTGACCAAGACCTTACCAGTAGCACTATGCATCAGATGTCAATTACAGTGTCTACAACTGGCATTAAAAAACCCGATTTTATATATTGAGGTTCATGAATCCATAATTTCTGTCCTACATATAATACAGAAGCTGTCCAAAATGAAACCTAAAGTAATGCCAAGAAGTAAAAGGCAATGCCAGAATATGCTTGGATACCTTAAATCAGGAGTGTCTTAATATATCTTAGAAGTGATTTATGTCAAGTCCCTCCTTGAAGAAATACTGACAACGGAAAAAGTTTATAATTTATTAATAGTTTACTGTTGACTGAGTGGCTTCTCTTGGCAGTACATGTCATGGCTGCAAAACAAATTCCTCAGTGACTAAGATCTTCTAGTTCCCTTTTAAAATTATCAAGTGATTATTACATGATTGTCTCCTGGAGGATCATTATGGGATTATGTTTTCACCCTTTTACTTCCCTTAGAGTCTTGTTCCTACTGAGGATTTGTATACAAGTCAGAGAAGCTTCTTACTTTTGTATAAACTAGTAGAGGTTGGGACTTGACATTTTCACTTTTAAATAAGTCTTAAGGTAAAGATACTGCCTTAGTTGCTATTTAGAAGCTCTCAGCTTTACGTGTATGTGTGTGTGTGTCTATGTACACCTACTGCTCACCATTTTAACAGATAAATTAAAAGCTAACTGGTACTTTGCTGTTTGGAATTTAATTTTGGATTTGTAGGACAAAGCGGAAAGCAGAGATAACTGCAGTTGTGTGGGTTGTTTACCTGAAATGGAACCACTCTTTTACCTGAAAAGAAATCAGCTCATTTGTTCTGCCCCATACCCTCCTTAGCCTGGCAGAAGTGTCTTTACAGCCATACAGTGAACCAAATCCAGCAAATCCACAGCATGACCACAGGTAACCGCCCCCAAAAAAAAGTTAATTTTAACCTTCATCAATTCTCCATCCCAAGTCCTTGCACAGCTGATGAATGCAAGCTGATACTCAGTAGCAGAGGTTAGCCAGGAAAGAGAAAAAGCCCTGTCAGAACTTACCAGTAGAAGATAAATTTCTGGGTAGGGAATCTTTCTTCAATGAGACTGTAGCATTGCTTTCACTGCTGTTTCTCAGAATGTAGCACAGTTTAAAAAAAAATTTAAAAATAATAAGTGTGGGTTGGTTTTTTGTTTGGTAAAAGGTTTTTCCCTATCTCTTAGAGTATTTGAAATTAAGAGCAATGAAGTTTCAGTCTTGGTAAAGAACTATAATAGAAACAGTAGTAAAAGCTAAACATCCTACCCTACTAGCACCAGTTTAATTCCATCAAATATCGGCATACAAGACGTTCTGGTGGGGTGTTTCACTGCAGATGTCATGTTGCTGTCAAGGTACATTTGTCCAATGTAGATGATGTTTGAAATAAAGCATTGCTGCTGATTCACATGCTATGATATCACTAGGAATTTTAAAGTCAAATTTTGTGTGAAAGTAGAAACATAACCATTAGAATTTAAAGTCTTCTGGCAATGTTTTGAGCTTGTTCCTACTCTATAAGCCAAGCAGCCTGCTGTTTGAAGAATGTTTCCTAAGATTCTTAAGATAAAAAAGGGATGTTTTGCTGGGTAAATGTGCGTAAGGTATTTTAGGCTAACTAGCCGTGCAACAGAAAAACATTCTGTACCATCAGTAAATATCTGTATCTTGTTTTACATAACCCTACAATATTAATGAGATAACATTAGATACATATATTTTAAAAGAATTAATGTATCATTTCATGTTAGTGTTTGTTTCTTTCAATGTCTATATTTAGAAACAAGCCCTTACACCTCTTCTGCTTGGGCCAGCACTCATGAGAACACAAGAAAATTATAAATGTTGGGTTGCATGTGTTGTGATTTCCCATGCAGATATGATAATGCAAATTATAGAGCCAGCTCTGGCTATAGGCATTGAAAAACATGTAGGGAATTTCCTCTCTCTGATGATAATTCTCTCCCTTCCCTGTTCCTAACCTATGGGCATAAACTGATTACAATAATAGAGTTGTTACCTTCAGTATTTTATTTTTCCCCCATAGGAATCTAAATATATTTTCTTCATCAAAGAAGAGATCATGAATGAGAATGACTACTTTATAAAACAAGACATTATAAAAGGAAAGGAAACAGTGTTTGAATGCCTAAGCTTTCTGCAGGCAAACCCAATTAGCAATAAAGGAGCTTTGACTTTATGGGAAAACTATCATGGTAACTCTATTAGAATGAAAACCAGACTATTTTCAGACTTCATCCCTTTAAAAATCTTATGGCCATTTGCATGTTTTTTACTATTGAATTTCCAACCTATTCATCAAGAGACAGACACTTTACACATTAAATTATGCTTTTGTGTGTGTATATTCAATAGGTCTTTTCACTCCTGTAAATCCACTATTAGTCCTATTACAACGTTTGCTTATGTCTTTTCTGTGTCAGGAAGCTTCTTTCTATTCAGGACTGCATGAAGTAACAACATTTCCTAATTTCATACAGTCCTGGTATATCAGAGCAACCCACTGAGCAGTTGTTCAGCTGTGAATTAGCTGTATGAATTCCTTGGTCCTTGGCCCATTGTACGTGCTTGGGCACTCTGTGGGAGAAGTCCCAACTTTCCCATCACAGCAGTGCTGGGAGGTGCTTCCCTCCCCCTTCTGCTCAGCAAATGGGCACATACCTAAAATGTCTTTGGTGACGATGAAGGCTCGCTGTCTTAATTTTAAACCTAGCATACCCAGTGTATGGTGTAATTCAGACTGTGTCTATCTTGTGTCCTGAGATGCAGGAGGGTAAGATTTTTTAAAGCTTTGGGTGGTTCTCTGTCTCCTCTCTGTCATCCCAGCAAGTAAGTGCCTCATGAATCATTAATGTATGTTTTTTTTTCCAGTTAAGATATACTATGGCCACAAAAGCTTGGAAATGCATACATTTAAATATATTCAAAGGATTTTAAAATTAAATTGACATATACAAAGTCCCTTGAGAGGTCTGAGTGAGGTTCTCTCTCTGAGAGAGACTACAATTTAATAAAAGCACCAGGACTCCATAATAGATTTTATGTCTGAAATACAAAATTCCAAACTTAAAGTGCATCCCAGAATGACCATAAATCATCATTATTTCTAAGCAGATAATGAGAAATTATTTGTAAACATGACTTAATTGGACACACACTGCTGATTCATTCTTTCATTTTGCAGCTTTGGTGAGAAGCAGCTAGTAAAAAACAAAAAAAAAATAGAAACTGAATGAACTTTGAAGACTTAATTCTGTCAGCCAGGATTTTTCAAATGGAGAAAAAAAGAATGAGCAGCTTTTGCAAACTCAAAACATGTAGTTTTTCTTCAATTCATCACTTTGATATTTACTTTATGTAAAGCAGGGGAATCTGGCCAAAGTGAGAGCCCCTTGTCCCACTATCAGCAGAAGCAGTTTTAGTCATATCAAATGAAGTTTGTACAACATAATGTTTTGCTGGCTTTGGAGCTCAGGCAGCAGCTGGATATTTGAACAATTATAATGGGCAGTGGAAAGTTTACAGACTGCTCTAAAAGCACAGCCTTGAACCCTGTGTGGTGTGGAAGGCTGACATGAGGCAGAGTATATGAATCACAAAAACCTCTAAACCCTTCTGCAGCAGAATGTGGCTTTTGGGAGGTGTTGTGGGAAGCAGGGGGGAAATTCTGTCCTGAATATAAATTTTGTGATGTCAAAGTAATTTCCAGTGCCTCTGGAAGGGCAGCATGCTTTTAACATCTTTGAACTATTATAATATAAATGAATTTTTAGAGACAGCAGTAGGTAATAGAGTCTGTAGGGTAAACAAGGATAGGCGATAGCACAACATTTTGAGATTTCGTGCTGCCACTCACTCTAAGGAAACAGAATTTATCTAAGTTCCAAGAACTTCAGAAATAGGCATAATCTAATGTAGAGAGCATTAAGAAAGAACAAACTCCAGATTCTGTGCTGATTTATTTATTCTGCTGGCCAGCATTTTCAGCTTATGGTTAAACTATTAATATTCCGAGAACAGAAGAAGAGACCTTTTCTTGTCATCTGTTTCCGTAGCTCCTGCCTCATTGTGTCCTTGTTTGATAGTAAATGAAGATGGCTTTTGAAAGTGTTGTAACTGCCACACTAGCTTAAACATGATAAAATAATAATATTGAATTTTTTTTCAGGCAATTGGATAATTTATGGAGTACTGTGTGATGGTCAGGTATAATAATGACGCTTGCATTTTAATATGTTCTTTGTGCTTTGTAGCTATCAGTCAGTCAATACAACATCTTTATGAGGTAGATGGTTATGCTCTTCTGAGTAGATGGCAATGCTCTTCTTTTACAATGGGCAAAATAAGACTAAAGGCAAATGATTGCCCAAGGCCATGCAATGAGACAGTTGCAGAATTGGGATTAAAGCTAGGGGAAATAGAACATTTTCTTCACTGATGATATTTTTTCTGCATATATGGCCAATGAACTAGGAGGGATGCAAAGTTCCTTGTTAATAGAGAGATGAAGAGATGTAGATTGTTTTTTTAGTAACAGACTATCTTCAGTGGAACTGTAAGTGTTTTTTTTAAATGTATTTTCAAAGCTGCTCTCTGAATGGTTAACTTTGCCAGCTCAGTGTAAAATAAAACAGATGTATAATGATTTCATCTAGATCATGATCCAAAGCAAACATGTTAGTAAAAAATTCATCCAGGACCTTTAAGTACCTGAATCTATATAGTGAATTTTTGTTTGCTGCCTTATATGATGTGTCTTTGAGATGATGTTTAATATATATTTTTATTGACATTTCATACTTCTGAAATCATTGATAGGCATTGTGACTCCTTCATCCTCTGCCTTTTAGTGAAAAGGACATGGAGCTGATAGCAAAGCAGAGTACTTGATGGACAAGCAGTGGCACAGGTAGTAACATTTTGATTAACCAGCTCATCTTCATGTGTAAGGTGCTGTGTATCTCTACATTCTTATCTTGCTGGAATAAGGATATCTGACTAATAGAGAATTCTCTAAATTAATGGAAAGACAAAAGTCATGTGAATAAAGGCATCCATTTGTTATATTTTAATATAATAATTTTATTAAATGAATAGTTTTTTTCAGAGTATCCCTACATAATGTGTTGTGTCTAAAATGTTTCTAGGATCTGAATTAACTCATTACCAGCTATTTCAGAAATGTCCCTTGGACATGAGACACCATGACCTTTTGGGTCAGATTCTTAAATGGAAAATTAAATATACCAGCTGGAAAGCAAAGGTAGTGTTTTTCTAAGGGGCTCCTGGTAGAAAAGCAACTCTGTATCCCAGGCAATAGCTGCAAGCATCTGTTGAATTCAAAGCACTTTACAAGCCTACTAGGTATAGATGTCTCTCCTAACAGTGCTGGTTTTCCTGCTTTGTCTTGCCCAGTCCTGCTGTACACTGTTATGATCTGTAGTGAAAACATACCCTTGTTTTCTTCCCTCACTGAAAACATTTCATTAGATACCTTTGAAAATGTCACTTTAACTGCTCTACTGCACGTGGCATGGCACCTGTACTTTGCAAAAAAATACAAAACAGCAACAGTTACAAAACTGTTGAGCACAGTCATTAGGACATCTTGCACCATCATCCCATCAGTCCTTGTGAGGGATCATCATGCCATCAGTCCTTGTTTATCTCCCTTGTCCCAAGGGAGAAAAGGGAGATAAACATCTAGGTGCTGCATGCAAAATTTGTATGGGGCATTCCCTGAGATTTAGGGAAGGAGTGTTGTCACTACTTGGTTGTTACATATGTACCTCCATGGAGCTGGATGGGATCCACCCAAGGGTTCTAAGAGGGCTGGTGGAAGTGCTCACTGAGCCCCTTTCTATCATCTACCAGCGGCCCTGGCTAAGCAGGAAGGTTCCAGTTGACAGGAGGCAAAAAAAAGTGATGCCCATCTACAAGGGCTGGAAGGATGTTTTAGGGAACTACAGGCTTGTCAGTCTGGTCTTGGTGCTAGGGAGGCTCCTGGAGCAAATCATCCTAAGTGCCATCACATGGCAGGACAACCAGGGGATCAGGCCCAGACAGCATGGGTCTGTGAAAAGCAGGTCCTGCTTGACTGACCTGACAAGGTCTCCTATGACAAGGTGACCTGCTTGGTGGATGAGGGAAATGCTGTGGATGTGTCTAACTGGATTTTAGTGAAGCGTTTGACACCGTTTCCCAGAGCATCTCCTGGAGAAACTGGCTGCTCATGGCAGATTGGATATTAGTAAAAATTTCTTCACCAAAAGGGTTATTCAGCATTGGAACAAGCTGTCCAGGGAAGTGGTTGAATCACCATCCCTGGGGCTATTTAGAACACATGTAGATGTGACAGGGGCATGGTTTAGCAGTGACCTTGGCAGCACTGGGTTAGTGGTTGGACTTGAAGATCTTAAAGGTCTTTTCCAACCTACATGATTTTATCATTCTATGATTCCATTCCATGAATTGCTACAAAACAGAGTGGTTAGTGGACATTGAAACTTTGGTCTCTGTCACAGAAATAAAGAAAAAATAAGATTCATTCTACTTCAGTTTAGTACTTGATTCAGGTGCTTATACACAGCTCACAGCTTCCCACCTGACCTCCAGCTGCCAGTGCAGTGGGGCACAAGTCTCTCTTAAATCCTCTGTCTTATCTATAGCTGCAAATAGATAAACTCTTTCCTAAGAATTGGCCATGCAAGTGTCAACTTCAGCTGAGTTGATCACTAGAAGGGTCTATTTACAGTCAATTCAAAGAGCAGAGCTGTGGGATGAGGTTTTTCTGACCTATTTTGAAAGTTTTCCTTAGGATGAGAAGAATGTCAGCCTGGAGTCTAATGAGCATTAACTTGTTCTCCCTCAACTGAAGCGGGCCAGGAGGGCTGGCTTTGGTGTGTTTGCAGTAGAGATGTGTGATCTTGTGCTCAGTCACACTTATCTCATTGAGTGTGACTGAGCACAGAGCAGCCTGGGGCAGTTTGGGGCAGCTGATCCATCACTTGGTTTTTGGTTTCTTGGGATGCTACTTTGCCTTAAGTTGAATTAAACTGCGGAAGCCTTTCTGTGTGCAAGCCAATCTGCAAGGTGGAGGCTTGCCACAAGATCCCCAGGTGCAGCATATTCAGCAGTTTTGCAAGAAATTTTAATTCCTTTTTTGGTTTTAGAATCAGAAGCAATTTAAGCATAGAATTCAGAATGCTGGTAGTTCTCCTGCATAAACTTGGCAAGAACTTATAATCAGTTCAGCTGCTGTTTTCAGGCAGAAATTATCCATCTGTACTGCTGATTAATATGAGGGCTGACTTAACCAATATTAACAGGCCTTGCTGAAGAGATATTATTACATTAGAAGCGATTAAAGGTACATTCCAAGCAGCAATGATTCTTGGAACCATACTTGTTATCGAAATGTTGACAACAATGATATCAGGATTTTAATATCCTGCTTGATAATTAAACTTCTGCCTGGCACAGATTTCCTCTGTGTCTGCTCTGTGGGATCCAGATATTACTTCTGAGTTACTGAAGAGAATTATATTCATGTACTGGTCAGTGAAAGATTGACATTAGTGCTTTTGTCTTGGTAACATTTCACAGAGATGAGCCTAAAGGAACAAAAAGCAGCTGCCAACTGAGGAGAAAAATCCAGGTTCTCTAGTCTTTGCATCTTCCAGCTTGTCTTCAGTTTCAAGGTAGAATGCTTCAGGGTACTCTGTGCTTCCAGATTTTCATTTAACAACTGCGAGGGGGCGGGGGTGTAGTTAGTCTAAGGAAAATAAAGATGCTTCATAAAAGGAAACAACATCAAAGGATTATGGACTCCTTGCAGATGTCAGTGTAGCACAGCACACTTTACATGAATTATTGGTATTGTCAGTTCTTCTGGAGTGTAGAGAAGAATGGGGTCTGCTTTGGTTCACTGCTTAATTCCTCATTTCCTTTAAAATAAATGAAATAAAAGACAGCTTATTAAAGAGGAGGCATTGTTTGTATGTTTGGAGGCTGCCATAAAAGGGTGACTTCTATTTTACTGGTTTTCTAATATTTGTTATTTTTTCAGACTTTTAAATTAAAAGACCTTTAGTGTGGTTTTCTAGGGGAAGAAGGGGAAGTTGTAATAACACACTGCATGTGTGTGCATAGATTTCCAAATCTTCTGGATAAGTTTGTTGACAAATACACATCCAATGAAACAAAAGAGGAAGTGCTCTAAAGAAACATCATTTTTAACAAAGCCAAGCTGAAAAGAAAGGCCTTGCAATATCCGAAATGAAAGAAAACTGCAGAGACAATTCAGACATCAGGTAATCCATATGAAGCAGAAAAAGTAGTGGCTATCCTGTTTTTGGAAAACACATCATCTGTTGCTCACACTTTGTTCGATATCAGAGATGAGCTTCATATAAGATAATGCTAAATATCTACAACATGGACAGCTACACCTGAAACAGTCCCACTGGAGCTCCTTTACAATCAGTAAATATACAAATAATGACTAGCTTTTTCTTTAGGATTTTTAATAAGGGTCTCATTGAGAGTTTCTAGGAAGCTGATGCCCTCAACAGTCAAATTGCAAGGACACAGGTATGGCACAGGCGTTGTCATATCTGCCAGGGGTATCTTATATATTCTAGAGCATATCACATGGCACTAAATGCCTATGCTTGAGTGTCTAAGTTGAACCGTATTAGTCCTAAACTTGGTCAGTGCCTCCTGGGATTATATGCATCCTTTTATGCCCATTTTTCCAATGCTATGATTGAGTACAAGATACTTCCCCTAAATTGCTTTAATTCATGTGCTTCTGGGGGTTACCTAAAGTATCTTGCCTGAGTATTGAATCAAAGAAATCAACTTAACAGCATTAAACATTTCTGTTTAGAAAGCATTCCTTCATTACGATGCTGGGGCTGTGGAGGAGTGTACCTCCATGGTGTGTCCATCTCAACAGTTTTCTCATGAGTTTATGTATCCTTTACATTATGAGACTCTGTGAATTCCCCCTCCAAGTCCTATCCACTCAGTACTGTCCATTGTCTGCAACCACAGCTCCTTTTGAGGGCTGTTTCTGTGTTGTGGCTCTTAACGTGTGCGCAGTTCCCATCTGCTGACTTAAGGGGTCTTTTATTGTTATGAGGCCCTGGCATTCCTCTTCAGGTAGGCACTGTCCCATCTCCCTCTTATCTAAGCAGCTCCTCCTGGTCTTCCTTGATTTAGTGTTCTGGAGGGGTATGGGTTTTTATAACTGGATCCTGGTTATGTAGTTTTCCCTCAACTTTGCAGCCCCTTGTTGTCTTTGTCCTCAAGCAGTTTCCTGTTACAGAGTAGTACTAAAACAGCTAAGCAAAAATATTAAACTTATATTTAAGAAGTTACAGAGTTTAAACAGAACTAAAATTAAGCAAAACTGCAAAATTATTTGTATAGCTCCTTTCAATATTTCCCATGCCTCTTATGCCCAGTGCAACCCTTCTTTTGGCAGCAGCAAAGACGAAACTCAGTTATAGAAAACTTTTAAAGCATACTGACTCAAGTTCTATTCAGAACCTTTTGAAGCACAATGAGTGAGATATTGAATAACTGTCTCTAAACGACAGAACTTTACTGGAGAGGAAGAAGAAGAAAAAAATCAACTATAATTATGAGAATCTGAATGGCTGATGACAGGTAAGATGACCAGAATCTTTGCTCTTTTTCCTCACTCTGCTGGAGGGCTGTGCTGTTTGGTGTGCTCAGCACCAGTTGCATTCACCCTTAGTTGTGCCACCTAATGTTGTTCCTCACCAGCTTTTCCATCCTTGTTCACTGTTCTGTTCTTTCTCAATGTTCTGTGCCTAAATGTTCTATTATTTCTCAAACATGAGTCCACAGTCAGAAATGAGACAAGATACCCAATTCCCATTGATTTCCAATTGGTTTCAGTGCAAGTTGGACACAAAAATTAGATTCTAAAGTACATTTTATGAATGTGGATCTTCCTATTCTGAAATGACCAAGTTGTGGAGAAGAGAAAATGAAAAGGAATAATAAGGGTGTTTTTTGCAACATGAACTTATTTCCTTAGAAGTTTTCCAGGTTATTTTGAAATGTATTTTGAGGCATTTCAGTCTCTCCATAAGAAAATGTAATTTTAAGAGGCTAGTGCAAATTCTGTTTGAGAGAGAGACAGTATAGGAAAAGCTGTGCCTCTCATAATTTAAATCTCAGTGTCAGTTCCTAGGGGTTTAGGAGTGGCTGAGTTTAATCTTGAAATGGGAGGATCTAGTGTTCTGTATGTAGATGTTATAGGTAATTAATAAAGATATATATTTTTAATTGATTGCCAGATTGGGGCTTTCTCAAACAGTTTTGCCATTATTGTTCAGAGTGACATTGAATAATTATGTAATTTTGATTTCAGAAGGACAAAGTTTTCTTTTTCTTTTGATAACAGCATATTTAACAGGTGTATTGTAGACTATTAATTCTTCCACAAAATATGCCTTATAGCTTTATCTAGTAGTTTTTCTGTCAAGCTGAAAATGAATGGCTAAAACTTGAAAGGGGTGAAGGAGAATGTTCATAATTATGCAAATACAACTTTGCAATGAAAGGAGATTTTGCTCTCTAGTGGGATCTGACAGGAGTTTATGTAGCAGAGGTTTGTAAGACTGTATAGATAAATGATGATGATATACAGCCTTCAATATTTAAATCTGCAACTCATCCATCTTAACAGGACTCTTTGGATAGAGGACTCTTCTCAGACCTTTGTTTGGAGTTCAGAACATCTGATTGAGCCAAGGTGTCCCACTGAGCTGCAGATAGGCCAGTTTTCTGTGACTGACAGCAAACCAAAACCAGTATGGCTATTGCCACATCCAGCTGCCTGTGATGCCTCAGGTCTATTATCTTTGTACTATTTATACATTCATAGAGCAGGAGTTTACTTCATCATGAGTCTAATAAGAGGTCTGAACTCTTGCTTCTTGGTGTGTAACTATATGTGTATTCTGTGTATGCAATATTATCGATGTACACATTGATAATTTTATGTACCATGGTCTTGCTTGAAAAGACCATGTATCATGATGTAGGAAGCCTGTAAGGTTTTGTGTTTCCTATGTCATCATAAAATTAAAAATTATTGTGATCAATGAGGACGGATTTTAATTTTTAAGTTGTTGATATGTATGAATGTATATTATGGCAAAAAGTTCAGTGGCCGCTAAAAAGGAACAATCCAGACTTTTAAGGAAGACTGACAGGAATGGTTTATTTAGAGAAGAGTTAGTGAACTCAAGCTTAAAGCTGTCAATGTATAAGATCCTCCCAGTAGACTTTATTAAATATTTTCACAGGATTCAAGGTCAGGATTAACACTTCCACTTTTTTTGCAAAAAGAAAGCAGAGAATCAGATTCCTTGGTCTGCTCTGGCAGCTTTGCACTGTATCAGCAACACAAAGCAATAACAAAGCTTTTTTAACAGGCCTGTTAAACCTGCTTTACACCTGCTTTGCATCACTGGAGTGGTACAAAGCAGCCGGCATCCACTGGTGGATCTGGCTCTACATGCTTAGCAGTCTGCTGCTAGTGCTGGTAGCAGCAAGAGGGCTGTGAATGACCCCAGCATGAACTGCACGAGTGATGTTTGGTAGTGGTAGGGTTGGACTGCTGGTGTGGAAGCCAGAAAGGTGTCAAAAGGCAGAGAAAAACCTTTTCTGGTGCTAGAGCTAAACTGACTTACAGTGAAACTTCAAGTAATTTTTTTCCTCTAACGTTTCTTATGTCCAGTGTTTCTCTGCTTCACAGAGCCCTTTTCTAGGAATCCCTTTGGAACAATATTCTTTTGAGACGGAGTGTTTTTCAATAAAAGGAGAAAGCCTCCATCTCTAGTGCCTCTGTCTTCTTTTCATGGCTTCACTGGTTTGAAGTGGCTGACACAGCATCACTGTGGGCATCAGTCCTTATCAAAATGCTGTTTTGTTCTTCTGTGGCATTTTCTTGACCTGAAATCACAGGCATGCCACAGCTGTGTGTGACCTGTGGATTTGACTTGTGACAAGGATGGGTCACCTTGTATACCTTCCCTGGAGATTTTTTTACTGAAAATATTTGCTTCCTAATATTAACCTATAGGGCCTATGTTTTTGAATTTTTTTGCAGTGCATGTCTCCTCCGTACAGGCAGGGTTGGAGACAAAGCCATTAAGTTCATGATGCTGAACCTCTCTCATGCATTTTTAAAACTGCTTTGTTAAATTTCATATTGTTAAATGTTTCAATGGGCTTCCCCTGGGTGGAGGGTGCTGGCAGTTGGAGGCTGTGCCCCAGGCTGGAGGCTGGTAATACCTTTGAAAATCTTTTTCAGGGATGTCCTATCCTAGAAAGTGCATTGGTTTGTTTACAAATGGATGAATTACAATGAATTTAACATCCACAAATGCTGTCAACCTTTGGCTATTTGCATGCTCAGTAGTGAGGCAGCTAAAAAGTTTGAAAAGAAAGTGTCTAAGCTCTAAGAAATCATCTTTTGGCTGAGCAGTGACTGCTTTAACTAAACTGAACTAAAATGGAGAGAGAAGGCACTGGAAATCTACCTGCGACCTTGTTTCTTGTCCTCTGAAGCTCCCATTCATCAAAGTGCATAGCATCTTGCTGGCTTCCTTGCTAAGCTGGGACAACCAGGAAATGACAGTGTTTAAAATTGCCTTTTCTCACCTCCAGCTTCTCAAGAAACAACCCTTCTTTTCAAGCAAAGAGCTATCCACAGCAAGTATTGAATGAGCACATTCGTCACAGGGTGCCATTTGTCAGCTCCGATTGGGATTACTGTATAATGCTCTTCCTGCTGGTACACAATATGGCTTAGGCTACCCCATACTCCAGTTCCCATAGTGATTGCTGGACTCCTGGTGACTGTTTAGTGTCCTGGTTCACTCCTCAGAGCTATCAGCGCAACAAACCTTGGTTATTTTAAAGGGTCTTTACTAGTATGATTTTTAAACTGTCCTGACTGTCATGACCAAGAAATAAGGACAAGGTCTACAAGTACCTGAATCAAATTCTTCTCTGCTGGGAAAAAAAAAGAAAAAAAAGAAGAAAAAGAAAGCTACTAAAACAAATTTTAGAACAGAATAGGTGAGTTAAGCATCCTACTGTTCCCATTATGTGGCCACATAATGGTCTTCTCTCTAACATGATGAGATTGATGCTCTCAACCTCTTAGCACTGGCAGTTCTTTTTATTGCAAATCCACTCTAACAAGAGAAAAGAAAATATGGCAAGTAAAAAAAAAAAGGCCAACACAAAAAACCACATACGAGGGTATCCTTAACAGCATTTTGACAATGGAAACAGAAAAAATATTGAATAGCGCACAAAGTCACCCAGATACCTTAGATAGATACAGAGTGCAAGATAATTAGACACAGTGATGATGGGTAGCACACAGTGCAATAAGTGAAAAATTCTGGTACCTCTTTTGTAACTTCCCTGCAATGGTCTCTCCTGACTGTTAGGATCTTTGTGTGGGTATATACATGGATAAGAAAGAAAGAGAACAGAGTCAAGTGAGTGGCCAAATCTCTCACGTTAGAGCAAGTTTGCTGACAAGGCACAGAAATGTGTGAAAAGCCCTGCAGCAAACATTCAGTGTGCTCCATTTTTCACCAGAGGACAGCTGGTACCCAGATGGTATCAGAGGAGAACAAAGTTGATTTAAGCCATGCACGTTTTCCTACGTGAGTCAGCATGTACACATTGTAGCTGTAAGCAAAGTTTTCTTCTGCCATCCCAGCCCAAACAGGTGGGACAGGGCAGATTATGAGGAAAGGGTTGGATTGCTGCCTAACAGGCTTTTTGACCTTCTTGGTTAATTGTATCAGGTTTTGGAATATAGTTTAATCTTGAAAAGTTGGTCTGGGCTATCAACATTTCAGAAGAGTTTTGTCTTCTGCAGTGCAGTGCTTTCTTGAACACGTTGCAATGCAAATTATTTTGGTTGCTATATATTCTAAAAATCCAAAAGGCAAAATGAATATTTCAGATGAAGGATCCTAGTTGAATAAAGCTGGCACCAGTCTGATTCTTCAAAGGTTCTTCCAAACAGAAGGATTCTGTTTATTTCCCTTGTCCATAAATGTTGCACAGTCTTTGAGTATTGAGATTCTCTGTAGAGACCACTAATCCTGAGAGACTGTAGTGAGAGCGAGCAGATTTCCACATCCTATTTACACGCAAAAGATGGATAAGGCAGAACAGTTTTCTCTGTCTTAGGTTTTCTTGTAGGGACACAATTACCTGACATGTAGTAAAGTTTGTGGGGCAGAGTGTCCTGTTCAGTTCTAACTTTACCTGAAAATAAATGACCTGCCTGGTTCTTTGTGCTTTCTTGTTATTGTCCTTGCATATTTGGGGAATTTATCTTTTTTTAGTGATTAGATACAATGGAGAGTGGAAGGATGGATGGTAAGTAGTCAGAAGGATGCCTCTGAGCCGGGGTCATTGACTCAGTGTGCTAACAGGCTTTCACATCCATGGGTTGAAAGGCTTCTGAGTTTTACAGGGGATAGTGATGGCCCGTGATGCAATCCAGATTCCCATCATAAAATGCCATGCTCTGTGTTTCTACTTTTGTTTCATATGTTGCTTTCTATTGGACTCTGTATTCCAAGAAATATGTACAGACAGTCCTGACTCTAAGTATAAAATAGCTGAAGTGTCATTTTCCATGTACTCAAAGAAACAAATGGATACATTGGCACTTGCTATGGGTAACAGCTGATTTTTATCAAATAACCCTGTATTATTGAACAGTATGTTGCTGACATATACAAGAAATCCTAAAAAATTGCAACCTTCATCTGAAATTCATACTTTTTTCCAAAATGCAGTTGTGGAAAACAGATTATCTGGGATAAGTTTTACAGATTTATTATCCAAACTACAAAAGAAAAAATTTTCACATTTTGTTTGTTTACTTGTTTATTTTTTTCCAAATATTTGTGAGTTGTGCAATCAAAAGAGCGGAAAAGAGTCTCTCTGATCTTAATTCTTTGTTTATAGTAAGTCAGGCACCACCCTGGAGAGTCACAATTGTTTAGATGAAAAATTTGTGTAAAATGCAGATCATTTGTGTAATTAGTTCAGTGCATCTCTCCCAATTAATGAAAATATTAATAATGTAATTATGTTCCTGTCTTTCTTTTTAAGGTGTTCAAGGATTTTTTTTTTCCTATTATTCGTAGCAGCCAAATCGTACTGGAGTCACAATTTGCTTTACAAGTGTCACTGAGTGAGTGAACTGGAGCAGTCTTTGAAGTGATTCATATCAAGTGTTTTGCGCTTTAATCAGCCTTTTTGGTTCATTTCTCTGTATGGTTCCTCTAAGATCATAAACCACTTGATATTTAAACAGCTAAGGATATATTTGCATGTATTTTTATGACAATTCTGTCTGAAATTATGGTAAATATGTTTTCCAGAGTAGGCAGAAGTAATATTTCACACAAACAGAGCCCTAGTCATACCTGAAGTAATGCAGTTGTGTAATATTATTTTGAATAATGCATCTCTAGCACATGTATAGTTTTTACAGTTTATAGTACAACAGGAGTCTCTTAGCTGATGAGAGTAGGTATGGTGATTGAAACATACAGAAGTAAAAATGGAGCAACTATTCTTACCTTGTAAAAAATTTAACCCAAAGGAAAATCATCCATCAGACTGCAGATTGAGAAGATGTGGCTGTATATTACCAAAATCACGGCAAGTTTTTTTACCCTGCTTCCTGGAATACATTTGTAAATGAGGTAGTTTATATCTTCATTTTGTGCCTCTATAATTTTAAAAGAATCTGCAGGTTTTAATTTATAGTTAATCTTCCCTTACTGAAGACAGAAGCCTTTCTCTTACTTTTGTTTTCTACTTCTAAAACTATAAATTCATCTATGGATAAGAACTATCAGAAATATTCCTCTCACTGACTAATTTAGTCACTTTCAGCCAAAATTCTGCCAATAAAAAGAGGAGTGTTTAAAGCAACATTGGGGAAAAAAGTGTGAAACTTGAATTATAGTATGTGTTTGACTGTTTCAAGTGGAATCACTCTTGCCTAAGTGTAGATGTCTACATAGAAATATTTGTTCCAAGTGGTCACTGGAGAATAATGATTATTTCTGGGTCATGTTTTAGCTGATCTGGTTTAGATTTCTCAGGGTCTTCCCTTGCAATGAATTTCAATCCAAATATTGTTTCATGTTGAAATGGACTCTGACCTACAGGTTTGGAAATGAATGAATGCCAGACAGGTGCACTGAATACATTTACATTTGGGGGCAGAAGTCCTGTTCTACCTCACACATTTTACTTCCCTTTTGAATTCCCATCCTGTTACATACTTTTGTGTTATATTGCACAAAATATGACTTTAATCAAGCCAAGTAGTGGGAACGCTTGTCATGTTTTAGGTGAGGCTGAACAGGTAGCTAAAATACCAGAGTTGATTGTCCAGAGTGGTATACAGCCTTTTAAAAAAATACTGCCATTGAAAAGATATTTTCTCAAAGAGATTTTTTCAGAAATATAGCTATGTTTGTAAAATTGGCATTTAAACATCTGGGAAGCAAAAAGTAAGGCTTTGGTTGTTTATACCCATGGGCCATTAACCTTAGAATCAATAACACTGATTTCTCACAGGGTCTGCAAAACAAACTCAGCCTGTAGACTGCAACATAAAAACTGACTTCCAAAGAGTGGTAGATGAAAGCATTTTTATTTAGAATGTTCCCTTAACTGTGGCATCGTTTGAGATATTCATATTAGCTTCATTAAGCTTGGCAGACACTGCTGACTGCAACAATTTAATGAGCCAACGAGAATTTAATTGTGGTCTGCTGTCAAAGCATGTGTGATGAAGTCCACAAAAAGTAATGGCCATATACAATATCTGAATCAGTGCAATAGAGAATATCTGTGACAAGCAGAATATTAAGACTAATGCCAAAACTTTGGTCAAGAAAAATATAGCGAAAACTGACTACATTTTAGATCGGTCTGAAAGTAAAATTTTTCATGCATTCCATCTCTCATAAACAAACAATCTTTTATTTTCTCTGCCACATTTCAAAATGAAATATTCAGGAAAAAAGTTATGTAGATGCCTCACTGAATGTTATCAGATTTTGGTAACACTGAATCCTATGGAAATTATTCTTACATTGTTGTAATGTGTCTGGTATGTAAAAGCATTGAGCTGTCTCTTGTCAAGAAGAAATATATTATTCTTGAAGAAGTAACCCTCAAAGTTTTGCTTTCTCAGGAAAATGAGAAAATTTCTGTCCAACTAATTAGAAGAGCTGTTTCATTTTTTATACTTTCCTACTTGTAGTAGGTAGATTTTCCTCAGCAGAAAAAAAGAGGGATGTGCTAGGTAAGTGTGAGAAATTAAGTGCATCTGGAATAAAAAGCAGAAAGGCAAAAATCAAAATGTAAAACAATCCATCTAGAAAATGAAGAGAAGAGACAAAAAAAAATATTTAGTCAAATATGAGAAAGTCTGTAACAAGTGTGAGCAAACTCGGAAAGGAATTAAGTGAAAAATTACATGACAAAAATTTATTGACCAAGCTAAAAAAGTCTGAGATGACATGAGAAACAAGTTCATAAGTGGCTGAGCCACAGGTTTACAACACTAACCAATTAACAGATTTCTTGTTCATATTCCTGAATGTGAAACTGATGTCCAATTTCATGTTAAATTATTCCAAGTTGTTTCATTAACTGAGATGTTGCTCTGATAATGCTTCCATCATTGGACTTGAATATACAGACTTCCCCAGAATGGTAATTTACTTGATTAAATTGCAGATAATACCAGAAAAAAGGCTACTGAATAAAGATTTATAAAATTGTAGCTTGAGCTGACAAGAATAAATCTGATTGAGTATGTTTTTCTTAAACCTAAGTGTTTGTATTTTCTGTCACTAATGAATTCTGGTTTTGAAAGAGAAGTACTGCTTTTTTTGTTGGGCAATAAATAATGAATGCTCTTGTAAGGAGAAGCCAAGTTACCTTCTTGATTTTAATTCAGTGGTAAGATTTAATTGTTAGAAGGGTTTGGATTAATGTAAAAACGTCCAGAAAATGCAACATATGGATGATAAAGAAATGAACTTATTGCAACACAATTATGTTGTCCAAATGTAGCCCAGTCTTACTGACCTTTTTTTTCAGTGCCTGTATAAAAAATACCATAGAACAACAGTATGATTTTTGTTGTAAGAATCCCCTCATGGACTTGAAGTTCAGTCATGCCTCAAAGTGGGGCTAATTTTAAATCCAGATCAGGATTCTCAGGGCCAATCCAGTGGTGGTTTGAAAATCTCCAGGGATGACAGTTCCATGGCCTGTCTGATCATCCTATTCCAGAGGCTTAGCCATTCCCATGTAAATGAATATTTTCCAATGTGTAATCAGCATTTCCCTTGTTGCATCTTCTAACCATTACCTCTTGTCCTTTACCTGTGCACCACAGTGGAATTCTATGTGTCTTCTCTGTAACACTCTTTCATGTTGCAAATGACTGCAACTAGATTTCTCTTTCACCCTTCTCTTCTCCAGGCTTAACAAAACCTGATTTTAGGAAGTGTTCCAGAAATTTTGATCTACAGGAAATTATACGGAATCCAGTTTTATATGGAGTACTCTCAGAAAAATCTCTGCAGTGATCATCTGAGTTCATGGGAGTGTAGACATGCAGTGGACATCCTCTTTTGACCCCACCCCTGTGCATCTGCATTTGCCCCATGACACAGGTTGTGCCCGGTTGCTTCGTTCCAGGAATTCATTGTGGGTCATTCACCAAGTGCTCTTGTGAAGGAGGATTTCTGATGTGTGTGTGAGAGAGATGCAGTATCTTTAACTGGAGATGCTGCTAAAAGACTCCTGTTTAAGCGCACATAACCTTCACTTATAGGTTATTAGCTGTGCGAAAATGCAGCTGAATCACTGCATCCCGGAGCAGTAATCTAGGTTGGAAAGGACCTCTGGAGTCACCTGGTTCAGTGCCTGGCATAACACAGGCCACACCATCCTGTTAAAACTAGACTTGATGAAGGCAAGTTGGCTTTGCCCAAGAGCTCTGGAGCTAGAGCACTCAGGAGAATCCAGGTCTGTCCCCTCACGCATCTGGGGTGGTGTTGACCCATAGATCTCCCTGCAGACAGGTCTACACTGACCAGGCTATGGGAGACAGAGACATAGGGTCACTCTCTTGTGTGGAAACTATGCTGCTGGCAAAAAGGAATCAAGCTAAATATTTTGTATGAGTGGATTAAACAGCTCCACAAAATGCTGCCAGGTGTTGGAACATCTTAAATGCCAATGTGTGCAAATGTGTTTACTCTTAAATGCCCTAAATGGGCAACTGGTTTCCCAAACAGTTCTCCTACTTAATTTGGGAGCAAGTGCAGACCAGGAACCTTTTCCAGCTGTCAGTTTGCATGTGGCCATCTCATTTTGGAAGTTTAGAGATGTAGATGTTTTGTTCTTCATCACATGACCTCAGGGCTGGGCAATAGCCATGAACACATCTAGTTTGCTTAAATGCTGTCTTAGAGAAAGATGGAGTGCATTAGAAGCACGATTCACTCCTGGGGCTCACTGTTAGGATTCTCCTGGACTCTTGTCACTCTCTTTTCTGAGAGGTTCCTACATTTTACATGAAGTGGTTGGCTGTTAAACTGTAGCAGTAGAAGCTATGACCACTCACACAGGTGTGCTGGTCTGGGCTAAATGCCATAAACTCTGGGTTACAAAGTCAAACATTTGCCATTACTTCTTCTGTCTCCAATTCTGTAAAGTTTTAGTTAATCCACAATAGGATCTATGTTCCCATTCATAAATGCTTGAGTGTTTTCCTGGTTAGTGGTAATTGCCTTATCTCTTCAGGCAGAGAAGCTTATTGAACCTTTGCTTCCCCACTGTCAAGATGAGCACAGGAGCAAGTGGGAGTCTATATGAAAGCAATAAATGGCGTGTCCTTCTCTGTGGCATTTTAAAGGAAAGGAGAGGACACTCCACTTGATGGAGGAGGTGTGCTGGAAATACCAGCTAGATCACTTATCAAATGGACTTAAATAGGGGGATGTCATCTGAACCAAATCAGGTGTAGCTAATGAAGTTACCTGCTGCTCAGCTCTACAGGCTTGCTGGTCTGCACAAAATTGCAAGTTCAGCAGATGGCCAGGTGTGAGTTGAACGTGAATTTGTTGTCTGTTTGGGCACAGACACTTATGCAGGCATGTCTCTGGTTCTCTGTTCTTAAGTATTTCCCCAAGCCACTCCTGCCAAAGAAAGGGCACGTGTACCTGCTGTGTTCAGGATGGTGTATGTGTCTGGCATGGTGTCTGGCTTGTGCATGACACAGCCTGCGGTGTCTAATTGTGTGGCTGGAAGACTGTATGGCAATTCTGTAAGCCATGAGGCTAGCCAGGATTTGGAACTTCAGGTTCTTAAAAGGTAAGGTGGCTATATCTACATCTGTATCTAATAAGCAACAAAATAAGTTTGATGTTAAAGCATTTGTTTAGGCCCTTGCAAATGGAAATGGTTGCCTAACTCTTTTTAGGATTTTACCTTTCAAAATCTTGGCTGGAGTCCCAAATACATGTGAAAGAACAAACTGAGCCTTCTAAACATGGCAATCAGCCATTACCAGTTGCTGAGAGCCCATGTGACAAAAGCAGTGCCAAGTCCTGAGCTGTGAAACAGGTCAGCTCAGTAGCAGCCATCACCTGCAGCTGCTTGTTGACTTGTTGAATCTAATGTGATAATGAGAAATGCATTGGTCTTGGCATTAAATACTTGTGCAGACAACCAGAGAGAGGATGTTTAAGAAGTTTTGGAATCAAAAAACAGATATGAGGGATGGAAGACTGTGTTCTTTGTCCCCATGGCAAACTTCACTGAAATATAAGGAGAGGACAAGGTAATGGTTGTGTAAGAGATGATAATGAGTCTATTTGATATTACTGAGCTGAACAGGCTAAGAAAACGAATATTTTCATTTGAAAGAAAGATGTGGCTTCAAAATACTGTTGAAAAGTATCACTCCTTGACATGCAGGCCAAGTTGTGCTGTTGGAACGGATGTTTTTGTAATCCAGATCTAGCACTCTCCCCTTAGGAGTATGTGAAGTGTGATGGTATCTGTTTGAGAACTGTTTGATCTAAACTACCATCATATCATCTAAGATGGAATGATAGAATAATACTAATGCAAATTTATGGGTTTTTTACCAGCAGAACATTTTTTAAAAATTTTGTATTTCTTGAAGTCACACTGCTGTGAAGTTAAATTTTCTTTTTGAATGAATAAAACAATTTCAGTAAATTCTGTCAGTGAAGGGTGATAACAGCAAAAATGATACTTCTGGGCAGAAAGCTCTCATATTTTATGGAATAATTAAAGTGTAGCATCAAATCTTCATATCCAAATACATGTATTAACACTGTCTGTCTACTTTCAAAGGAACTGGAAACTATGGTAATTTTGCAAGTTTCATTTTTAATGTCATTAAAACCAAGCACAACCAGCTGGTACTGGACTATTTCTGCTTTTCAGAATGGAGAAAATCTTTGAAACTATTTCTTGTGAGATTTCCAAAGACCATGCCACAAAGAGCAAGAAATCTTATAAGATTTAGTAAAGAGGTTTTGAACATAGATATTATAGACTGGATTCACTCTCATCCACAGAAAATTGCATACATGAGTAGAATTAACACACACTTATCTCTGAACACAGTCCTATGTGGCTGAAACTTACTTCTGATAAAATTTCTAACAGGAAGATTTTTGGCATTGATATTCTAAAACTTTTCATAATACTTTCTCACTAGATGCCTGTATACACCTCCTTTTAGTCTCTTTATTGTGCACCTTATAGCTTTATTTTTCAGATCTTCTATTTATTTTCTGTTCTTTTCAGATCTTCTTTTCTTTTGTGTGCAAAAGCCACAGCTGTAGCTTGTTAACAACATCTTGGAAAGACATGGTTGCTAAACACTACTTTGTCTAGTCTATCCTCATAGTATTGAATTTAATTGCTTTGGGTTTATATTAAGTAATTAAGCAAGAATTCAAATGATTTAAATTTTTGTGCATTTTATGGATGTTCTATGAATTCAAAAAACTATTGTAGATACTGCATTTACTGTAGATACTAGATTTTTGATACTGTGTAGCTGGATTATTAGTACCGATAACATAATTTTTACTACATATTTTCTGCAGGTGTTCATAATATGCTGTTAGTTTGCAAGCAGAATAAGAAATGCAGCAGTTTCTGCTATAGCCCTTTCAAATCTCTTGGTCTCAGGATGTTGCTAACAAGCTGCAATTCTATCTGGTGGAAATAAAAAAGCATGTTTGATATTTGGTGTGAGAGAGAATCCAAAGCTAACAGCTAATTTATTGGCTTCTGTTCACATAAGTTCATACTCTGGCATTTCTGAATCACTTGGGATTTAAACAAATCTCCACATGCAAACTAAAATTCCATTGGATCCATAAAGCTGTTTTTAAAATGTGTTTTCAAGTCCTTGAAGCTTTTGATCTGCATTCATGTGAAATTTGAGCCAACTTTGACATGTGGCTTCCAAACCCTTGGGTGAACATGAGCTTACATTCTGGAGCCTGAAAGCAGAGCTGCAGCACTATGAAAACTTGCTTGAGACTCTTTCACAACAGGTAAAGTTAAGCATGGCTTGAGGCCAAGATGTGCTGCAGTTGATTTTATCAACAAATTCTTTTGACCTTAATTTTTTTTTTAAATTTTAATGTTTAGGGGATAGCACTAAAACATTGGACTAAATGGGTTGTCTCAAAAATAAACTAACTCATCAATTGTCTGAAACAGGAGTTGAAGAGTCTGAAGATCGACTCTGCTTTGGGACTGGATAAATCTTTTGTTCCTATGCACTGATTGCTACCAGTAGACAAGACAAAAATTACATCACAGGAAAATAAAAAGGAGATTTAAAGAAAGCGTGAAGTAAAGCACTTTCTTAACTGTGTTGTAGCTATTCAGTCTACCTCCAAGCCCTGTTAATTCACCCGAAATCAAACACTAAACATATGGTATGCGCAGATGGTTCATGCAGCTGCTCAGGCCTAGAATTCAGGTGGGTGTTTCTCTGCAGTTTTATCATATTTTCTTTCAAAATTGTGTTCCAGTTTTTAATGAGGAAGTTTATGAGAATGCAGCAATAACAAATGTCTCAGGTTAAGAATGTTGGGAATAGACACTACCCTAATTTGTGCTAACTTGCATTATGTCCTGATGTCAGGCCCTGGACCTGAAATGGGGACCCTCAGGGCACCCATCTCAATGGGTATTTCAGCATTTGCTTAATATATATCCTGTACATGGGTGCTGAGATGCCTGTACCAGCACACCACCACACAGGAAACAGCACTAGATTTATTTCCCCAGAGAAGATAATGGTGAGGAAGGACTCCCAATAGAGCAGGTGGCCTGTGGGAGTTATTGGAATCAGATAAAAGTTATTTAGAGAGTTTATATGTGCTAAGTGTTCAGACCAAGACTATGTGATGCATTGGGGTAGTGTTTTTTTCCTTTGTAGAGCAACAGACTAAATCAAATATGTCCTAAGAAACACAGGATCACACTGGATTGTCTTGTTGTCAATTCTGTTCTCTTCTCAGCCAGTAGAGTACTCAATATAAATTGTGGATGTTAGGAGAATTTAGTATTGATACTTCCTGCATCGACACCCTAACTTGTTTCTTGCCTTCTCTGCAGGGCTCTCTTTCACATTTAGAAATCTATCAGAAGGAGATCTGCAATTTTCTCTGTCTAGATCCCTGTCTCTTTCTCATTACACTGGTATTGTCTATTTTATTACTCTTCCTTGGATTATGTGGAAGAGTCACTAGTGCTGTGCTGACTGAAGGATCAGCCTCACAGAGCTGGAACCAAGGTGCCCTGCTTACGGTGGATTGATTGCAGCAGACCTGTCTGAAGGGACCCAGCATCCCAGTTCACTGAGACACTGTGGTTTTAGAAAGGTGGCTGACTAAAGGCTTCAGAAGCACAATTAGATTAAATATAATTTCTGATATTTTCATTATTGATATAAAATTGCAGGTTTTACAGACTATGAAATCAAGTTTCGTTCTTAAGATTAAAGAATTGAAGTCCAAAAATTGCAGTCTTCTGGATCTCACCAATCAGCTGCCTAATTCTGTAGCTGTCTGAATAACATACACAAAATCACTAGTAAAAACATGTGATACAACTTGTTAAATAATCATTTTTACCTTGCCCTCTGGACTTGAGGATCTTGATCAAAGGAAGGTTTCTTCCAGAAGTTTAAAAAATGATGAGCCAGGCAGAGCTGATCTAATAATTTGGTGAAATTAAAGGGATCGTTCTGCTTCTCCTTCCCTGACCTGCTCTGTGTGCACCCTCCAAACTTGCACTCCTTCTGGAGTTTGTCAGAGCATTGATTCATTTACCAGAATTTGGCAGATAACTAACCAAGCAGTAAAATGAGTATTTTCCTGATTTCAGCTGATCACTGGGGAACCATATAATTGTCAGAATTGGAAGAAAGGAGAAGAGAAGAGGAGCAGAAGCAGGGTTATAGGACCATCATTCACAGGAGCAGTTGCCAAGTAAATCTGAAGTTGGTTCAGCTGCCTCACTAAGGCTCATTTTACAGAGATGATGTCTGATAGATGGATAGCATGAGGACCTGTGCCTTAGTAAAGTGTTTCTCTGTTAGCTAACTTGGGTTTCTTCACACTTTTAAAAAATATTTAATTGAAGTGCTTTTCTTCCTCTACTCATTGGTTGTATATAGGACTGTGAATTTTAGCATTTAGTTACTGCAAGGCAATAGATTGCTCAACTTTGCAATTCTCAACTCCATGCCAGATCTATGCCTACTTTTTCTGTGAGGGTTGACATTGAAATTATCTTTGGTCTTTTCTGAGGCAAAATTAATGTAGATTAAAATTCAATTCATGCTTTTCCTGTAGAAAAAGGACAGACAAAACAGAGAGGAGATTGCTTGGTATAAATAAATAAAAAAAATAGCTAAATACAGTGAAGTTATCCACCAGCTGATGATCTTGTCTGTTTTATTTCATTTTTGGCTCAAACCATTCTGATTGGGATTTTTATTTACCTGTGTTTAAACAGGCTAATCTCCACTGCAATTTTGAATATTTTTTGTATCGAGAACTACAGGAGGACCTCTAGATCTGGGCTTTTTAAAATTTAATATAAGTCCTCTTAGGTGAAATTGCTTCAAGATATGGCTCCTTTCTGCTCTTCAGTAAAATTTCATTAAGTGGTTCAATCTAAAATATTGGATGGATTTATCTCAGACGAAATGTTTTTATTATCCCCTTCAAAATAAAACACTTCTCTCAGAAAAAGATGGAAAGATTGCTTTCTACTGATATGACTACAGTGCAATAATAATTGAGACGACTCCTAGATTCTTTGTCAGGAAGGGCATTTTTCTGCCTGGAAGGTTTCATGTAAATACATTGTCATTGCTGTGACAGAAGCCCTCCCCAGTCTAACCTAGTTCATCAGGAGCCAGGGGAATGCACATTGTAGGAAATCTAAACCTGGATTTGTTGGTTATGAAATAAGTAAAAGATAAAGGGGGGCACTTTAGGTGAAATGTTTTGCTGCAGGATAATAAAATCTAGATTCTATTGACCATGTAAGACTGAAGATCATAAGTGGTCTTGTTAAATTAGAAAATAAAATATTTATTGTTTCTTTTCAAAATAATATTGTAATTTGCCTTGGCACAATATTGGTCACAAAATTTTATCTTACATAAATATTGTCCTAATTGGTTTACTTCTATTTAAACCACTTTTTTTTAAATTACTTTTTTTAAGTTGAATTGACAGTTTTCATGAATTTGTCTGTGAAAATGTGGGTAAGACTAGTTATCTGCTGTTTGTAGGAGAAATTAGGGGTGTGTAGGTATTAAGAATTTATGTATCCATGGTGAGATGAAAGAATTCTAAAGTTATTTAGAACCTTATAACCCATGAATTATTTTTTATTCTTGCTTGCTCAGTTTCTAATTAACATTTTAGGATTATTAAAGGAGCAACTTTCAGTACAAGAGTCATACACACTTTTATGCCTAACATTGCATCTGAGATACATTCAGATTTTTTCATCTTCCTTGTACTTCCTTGAGAAGAGAAACCCATAAGTATTAGTTCAAAGGATCACAAATATGTCCATGTGATAGTGCTTTAATGTATGTTGATGAAGCACCTTTGCATACTGAATTTCAGGTTAAAGTATCTCAAACATACCAATACTGAACATGAAATAAAAGCTTTCATCTCAAAAGTAAGTTCATTTCTTTTTTAACTTATGCAAGAACTTGGCTGACTTCTTATCATTATATTTGCCTTTCTATATATCTGCTTTTGGACTATTTCCAAACAACTAGAAGAATAAAATACAATTCCTTCTCTCCTGAGATTTTCAGTCCAAGTTTTCTCACTTCAGAGTGTAACAGGGCTCTGACTTAATTTTTAAGATGAAAAATAGTTTAGATGAGAAAAAATGTTCTTGTGCGCCTATACAAACCAAATTTTAGCTTAGTTTAGGACGCTAAATGCGTTTATTCATCCAGAGTATGGACAGAATATAAAGTGGTGATTGTACAAAAGCTCCAGGAATCAGTGATTCTAGGCACACCAGTGGATTTAGACTAGGTTTTTAATCTCTCAGCTCTGATTTAACAATAAAGCACAAAGAAACAATTATATATTAATTTTTAATTTTCTGTATGCTGTTTAGTTACATTTTCTATGTTAATGGTGGTTTCAAAGCACTATGTGAAGCTGCAGACCTTTTGAATTTACTCCCCAGAAATCAGTTATTGAGCTGAGGTGGCAGCAAATGGCTCAGCATTTTGTTTTATGGTCAGTGAATGAAGCCTGATGAAACTTTGCAAATAGGAGTACATGGCAAGAGGGTGCAGAGGCACAGTCAGGATTAGTGCCAAAGCTTGGATGCTGCCATACGCTTGCATAAAAGCAACGCTTCCAAGTGCTGCTGTTGGGTACAAAGGAATTTCTAATCCCACCTGAAGTTCATCCAGAACCTTGCAGTAGAATAACTAAGTAACCTTCTAGAAAAATTGCTAATCACCTTTGGGAAAACAAAATGTAAACAAAGAAATGATCTTAAAAATGATGATTGAAGCCTGTAGCATTTTAACGACTTGGCAGCTATCACTGTATTGCTTTACAAACAAACAGAAACCAATATCAATTTGTCTCTTGGGCAGGGAAGTAATTGTGTAATGACTCAGATTAAGTCCTTTGCTTTTAGTACAAATCTCAAGACTGCATAATAAGGTATACTTAGAATCATAGAGTTTAACTTGGAAAAGGCCTCTTAGATCATACAGTCCAACTGATAAACCAGGACTGCCAAATCCATCACTAAACCATGTTCCTAAATGCAGGGGTGGTGACTCAACCACTTCCCTGGCAGCCTGTTTCAATGATTGGCAGCCCTTTCCATGAAGAAATTTTTCCTAATATCCAGTCTAACTCATGCTGCAGTGCAGCTGCAGTGGAGCAATTTTTTGAGTCACTTTTCTGCAGAGTTAGTGAGCAGGCAGGATATCCTCCATGCAGAAAACCATTATGTTTTCTATCTCACTAGCTACTTCAGACCCTCTGATGTCTGAAAAAGTATTAGGAAACGAGTAGAGACTTATTAAACAGGAAACACACTGGAGTGAAGGATTATATTGCTGAATTCCCTATTTCTGCCATGAGAGAGACATAAATTGAATGGTTCTATAAAATTTGAGGTTGCCTCCTGTAAAATACTCATAAGGAAATAAAATTACTTTCAGGCTATCATGCACGTCTGTTGATTTCCCCAGTGGAGTTAATTTTAGATCCTGTGACTGGAGGAAGAGACAAAGAATTCCTGCTGAATGCAGAAGGAAGATGCCTGGCATCAAATGCCAAATTCCTCATCCTGGCTTTGAATCAGACATACCTTGCTCCTAGGAAGGAATTGGAGCATCATAGGTTTCTAAGAGCATAGGAAACGATACTGGGGAAAGAGGGAAGTGAAAACCCAGAAAAGCTGGGTGAGCGTGCGTACTAAATAGAAGAAAATCTCTGGAGACATGTCCTTTGGCAAATTTATATAAATGAGCCAACAGTACTTTTCAGAAATGTAATAGAGACCTTCAGGAATTACACAAAATACTCACTGAATGTTTCTCTCTGGTACTATCTTTCAAGCCTTTCATAAAATTCCTTAGTGACAACATCAGACCAAGACCTATCAAATTAATGGGGTTAAGGTGTGCTTATTTCTCATAATGTGTAAAGAAATAGCTGGAATTATGTCTGGCCACTTTGATTCCTTAGCTCAGCAAGCCAGCACACACTTGCTTCCTTGAAGACAGCTCTTAGCAGGAATTCAGAGCAGGTCTTAGACCTGTGCTGCAGTTTCTTAGTGAGACCTTTTGACCATTATACTCTACCAGTTACCTGATTTTTGAGCACAAAAATTATAGTAAAATTATATAGAAATGTGTGGACTACAAAGATGTATGTATGTATGCACATGTAGTCATAACATGCAGTATACACAGAGCTGATATCTTTCCCCCCAATATTCTAGAGAATGTCTCTGTAAAAGGATAGCTATTTCAAATTTGTGCTCATGGTGGGATTCAGAAGGCAGCAAAACCAATGGAGGATGTACTGCATACAGTATTTGGGCTTTGCTGCATGGAAATACTAAGCATAACATGAGTAATTATTCATTATTAAACTCCTGTCCGGTCTAATGGTCAGGTTTGGAACAGAAAAATACATGGCAAGAAACTGCTGCTCTTGGGAGGTGCAAGAGAGCTGCTGCAATAGAGCAGCAGACAGCCTTCATTTTTCAGAATGCTTTAGAGAGCAGTGTTAAAACAATGTTCAGAATAAGTGACTTTTGAAAAATTGCTTTTAAAGTTATGTCATAAACATTTTTAATGCATGAAACAATATGGAAGTCTGTGACCTACTTCCTGAAGTGGCTTAGATGTAATTTACACTTAGGAAATGCAAATTACATGCAGAATTGTAGGATTTTTGATTGACATCTTTAAGTGTGTAAAATTTTTTAGGGAGGCACTTTCATCCTTGGGGAGGTAGGAATGTAGCCACTGCCATATGAGCGTAGTTGCATTTCTGGGTGAGAGGTGTAGGGGTTGCTCATGTAATTTGGTGATATAAAGGAAAACAAAGTTTTAGTGCAGGCATGGGGACCTAATTTCACCCTACTTTCAATGGATGAATTGAAACACAGTCAAAAAGTTGAACTGTGACACCTTCTTTTCGAAAAGTAATTTAACTTTTATATGAGCTGAATCATCTCCATGTTCCCGTGATGTCCAGATGTGCTAGATTTCTAACAGAGCCACTACAGGTAAATGCCTAAACCAACATGGATTATGTCCAGGCCCTCTTCACAGTAAGGTCCAGCCCTAGCCTTTCTGTGTAGGTTTGCTAACAGTTTGGCTAACATTCCTCTGTAACTAGTTCCTGCTTATTATGGAGCACCTTCCCAGAATATCGAAAGACACAGATATTGGATAAATATTTGACACAGAAGGTAAATGGCACAGAGTCCCCTTAGAGTATGCAAAAATTTGACTTCTATTACATTCATCTTGCTACAACTGACGCTAGCTATCTGTTCCTTGAATCCCCAGTGATTCTTTTCTTTCATGTTAGACTTTAAAGGATTGCTACAAAAGGCAAATTTTTAGAAACTGACTTGTATTAAAAGGAAATCTAGACTTTAGACATTTGCTGTGTCGTCAGTGGTTATACACTGTGTATCTCAGAGCCGATCTCTGCCTGTCTCAGTGGCTTGCACATGCAGCAGTTGTAGGTATGGCATTATGTGGGACAAATCCTCTGTGCTTCAAGCTGAGGAAGCAGTTTGTTTCATTTTATTTAAGATAGTGATCTCACAAAGCCTTTCCACTTGATGAAATGACTGATAAATCAATAGTATTTTATTTTTAATAAAACTATGGTTTAATAAAGTCAGTTTAATCTGGAATCATATCTACATGGAGTAGGTAAACTAGAATAGTTAAGGCAAAGAAGGAGAATACATTATTCTGTTAAACTATGCTGTCGTTATGTCAATCAATTTCCCTAAGTAGACGTGTTCTAATGGCCTGATTCTATGAGACTGGAAATGTATCCTTCAAATCTTATTTGCAGCAGGTCATATGAATTTATTTTTTAAAATTGCTTTTATATTTATTTACTTCATTGCTTGCCAGATGATAGAGATTTCTGGACATGGGCACTAATATTTTGTGCTCGCATCTCTAATTTATGTATTCTGCTCTCAAAAGTAAATTTGCGAGATAATAAAATCTGCAGCAAAGTTACTCTATCCAGACCTAAATTTTTCAAGCTGAATTCAACTTAGTGAAATTATGGACCTTTCTAGATGTGCCATGATAATGGAATAGAAAGCATACTCTTGAAGTAGAATGAATTTTGGTGACAGGTGTGTTGGCAGTGATTTACAGATTCCTTCAGAATGGCATAAAAAGTCTTTATTTTCCTGTTATAATTAGATGAGTGTGTGTCCCATTTTTTCTGATTGCTGCTGGGATTTTTCCATTAAGAATGAAAACAAGCATCTGCCTTGTAGGGCCTTATGAATCACAATCCCAGATGACATGTTGGTGGGAAGGCAGTGTGTCCTCAGATTTATTGGACCTGCCAGTTCCTGCTTGGTGGTTCTTGTGTCAGATGGAGGAGACCAGAGGCACCAAGATGTTGGTGTTTGAAGCCACCCTTTGTCTGCCTTGGGAATCTGATGTCATATTACTTGGGAGATGTAATTCCCTTTTCCCAAATGGCTAGGACTTAACACCTTCTGTCAAATGCAGCTGGAATTGCTCAGCATTTCAAAAGCTGTGGGTGGGAGATGAAACAGGTGGGGACTGACAGATGGGCAGAGTGACTGACCAGTGACCACACACAGACTCTGTGCTCCCTTTTCACCTGAAAGCAGCATGAGTGTCTTCCCTCACCAGTTGGAGATGAAGGAAGAGGCACTTGGCAGGGTTAGAGTGACCCTACGGTACCTCCTGCCTCCTCCAGCAGCCGACACAAAGTGCTTTTAGCCCTGAGGGAAGATGAGTATTAAATGTTAAACTTTACAAGGACATAAGTTCTGACACAATTTTTTCACCTCCCTTGTGGTTTTCCTTAAAATTAATTACTGGCACTGTAAATGCCCCTTTTATTCATGTATTTCTTCTGCTTGTCTCTGGATCTTGGCTAACAAACCCTTGACTTCTCAGCAAAAGTCTTCCCAAACCTCTCAGAGGTGGATTTTCACACTGTTTCTTGTCTCTGGAGTATCTGCTCAGCATCCATGAAAAAATAATAATAATGAAGTTAATTGGGTTACTATAGATTCATATGGTATAGAAAATATTGTCACCTTTTATTTCTCAGGTTTCACTTTTTTATAATCTAGTGGAGAATGATGAACCTTAGTCACTGATCCAGAGCACATTCATTCTGTCTCTGGCCTTGCTTGTGTTACCTAGTTTTTCTTAAAAGAAATATTAGTTTGCTGTCAAAACAGAGTCAAATCAGTGAAAGGTGGGAACAAGATGTGAAAAAAGTCAGAATCAGTAAAAAAAAACTTTAAGTGGCACCAGAGTCACTAGTAAAAGCTTTGTTTTTTACTGTGCTTGCCAAGGCATCTCTGTAAGTGTCTATGATCCCCTAGCTCCTGGTAGTTGGATAGCTTGTAGAAAGAAGCTGTTTGGGATTGCAATGAGAATATGTTTGTTCAGGGTTTTTTTGGTGTTTTTTCTCCTTTTGTGTTAATCAGCTTTATTGGTCCCTATTCTATGCCCAAGAATCTGAGTTTTTTTTTCCTGAACTCCTGAGACTGTGATGTAGAGTATGCTCAGTTTCTGTAGAATCTGAAGGGAACTGAAGGGCTTTCCAGGCCAGCAGCAATACCATGTGTTTATATCCTCTATTTCCTTTTTCCCTCACCCAAGAGCTGTGAACAAATCATACAATGTGGCTGCATGTTTGGTGCTGCAGGCAATAACATGTCTCTAAAAGGTTCTGCAAGCACAAGAGTAAATATGATAGCTTCTGGGCATGTTCCAAGATTGAAGAAACCCCCCTTCTGCCTCTCCTCAATCTCCTTCTGTTTGTAGACATGAACACTGTCAACAGCATTTGCTTCACTCAGGGGAGCATATGCATCGCAATATGGCCTTTAATTACTCAGTTGTAAACTGTTCCTCAAGTAATGTGGAATTGTATCCATATTGCTCTGTAACCTCAGATCACTGCTGCTCCGCATGGGCCCCTTGTGTGAGAAGTACGTGGAATTGCACAGTAATATTTTATAAAATATTTACATGTTTTAATGCTGTCTTACGTAGACAGCGTTAATTTTTAGCTTTAGAAAAGCTCCCTCTTGCAAGGCTGCTGTTTACAGCGTGCCCACACACTCAGCACAGCTTTGGTGAGTGTGTTGGCCTTGGAGGACAGATCCTCACTGACCTCTCAAGCTACAGCTGATGTTGTGACCTGAGAAAGGTTCTGGGGAGCAGTCATGCACGGGAATATGATTTTCAATTGCAATGAATATACACATCAGTGTGGGTTTATGCTGAAAAACTGCGAACGTTCTCCTGACTTCTTTTGGAATTCCTAATGATTGAAGTTTCCATTAGTCTGTTGATTTCAGTGATATTGTTTGAAACACAGGCCTTAATTCTTCCACCTAGACATGCTTGCACAGATGTACTTATGTAGAGTTCTGCAGGGCTTAAATCTTACCCTGCAATAGACTGTGTTTTTTTCTTTCTTTTTCTTCTTTTTTCTTTTTTTTCTTTTTTGTCTGTTGCTCTGTAAGTCAAGAATGGACACATTTAAATTTTTCAGAATCAAATGCATGACCTAACATTTCATGCAGAGTGTCAAGACATTGCAAAGCGTAATTTTAAGGATGAAAATGGATATTGGTAAAAGGAAATGCTGATGTATCCAAAACTCTGCAGTCCCTAAGGATGCCACAGTAATGTAATTTGCTAGAGATTAAAGCAAGAGGGGAAGGGTCTCTACTGCCTGCCATACTGCACTAACAACAAACACAGCACATTTTAAAATGATTAACGGTGAGAGGATAAAAAACCTATTAATTTTAACAGATGTTAATAAACAGTATTTAATAGGAAGAAGGCTGTACAGGATGTCTGATATTTATTTATGTCCAGTCAGGGGTACAAAAAGAGAAGAGTATAAATTATTCCTGATGTCTTGATTCTCAACAGAATTCTGTTGCATGTAGAAAAGCTGTGCAATATCTTTAGTTTATTATAAGCTATGTGACCTGTGTGTGTGGTTATGAAATGAAGTGTTGACAAACCCTCTCCTCTAAGCAGAAACAGTGCTGTCAGTCTGGAAATGTGGAATTGCTGTGCTTTAGCTAGCACTAACTCCTCGGCTCTGTTCCGTCATTTTGAGGTGTTTGCTGTAATGTGTAAGTTTGAGGAAAGATGCTTTTTGTCAAACCTGGGAGTAGGGGGCTGGAAATAGTGTGCATGGCTGAGGATAAAGAAAAAGGGTAAGAAAGGCAGGGAGGGAATGGTTATGACACTCTTTTTCCTCAGAACCTTTGTTCTGCTATGGAAAAGGAGTAGTGTCCCAAGAAAGAAACCAGTTAAATAGAAAAACTAAAAATATCAGGACTCTATTATACATGAACACAAGGAGAAATGCTGTAAATTAATCACTGTGTGTAAGAGGAGGAGAAACCAGATCCATAATGGTGTAAGTCTACACAGCCCTGTGTGAATCAATGAATAAATACTGAAGGAACAAATTGAGGGAGGAAGGTGCCTGGTTGGGCAGCATACACTCAGAATTGTGGGGCAGGGAGGATGCTGCATACACTGAGGGTGGGGATGTGGAAAGAAGGGACAGAACCAAAGAAAAGCAGTTAAGATGATGAAATCCCTTCTTTACCCTACCCTGTGTGTACAAGACACTTGCTGCTAGATCTTTGGAGCAGATCTGGCTGTAGAGCTGTGGGTTGGAGTCAAGACGTTTGCCTGCACAGAGCCAGCTACTGCTCAGTGGGAGTCTGGTATTGAATAGGTAATTTTTAGATGTGTCATTCTTGCCACCCTCCATGGTTGCTGTAGAAAGAAACTTTGATTTTCTCAGCTCAAGTACTTCTTGTCAATTGACTTCTTTATGATTTGAATTTTACTTGCAATAAATCTCCCACTCACAATAGATATGCAATCCTTGTCCAACAACTGGCATACTCTGTGTAAAGACATGACACATATTCATGGAATGAAGAGAATAGCACATTCCACTGCATTATTAACACCTGCACTTGCTGTGAGAAGTAAAATATATATATTAAGTAGCAAAAGCAGGAAGAGACTGCAGGAAGAGATGGAGACCAAGGGAGTACTGGGCAGGGGTCCTAAAGAGGAGAAGCCCTATATATTACCAGACAGGCTACTGAAGGTTCCTAGAGGGGCTATTGCCCTACTATTGAATAGGTTTCTGGGAAAAGGTGCCTAAGGAGGAAGATGTTCTCTGTCCCACTTTTTAGATTATAAAACGTTCAGCACTTCCTAATGCAGACAGAGCCTCAAGATGTCATCATTTCTGTCTCAAAAAGTAAGTCTAATTTCCACTACAGTTTAACCACCACAATTCTTCTATAAGTTGCTTTCAAAATTTCTCTACCCTTTTCTCTCCAGAACTATGGACTTTTCCTCATTAATCTATTTCAGAGCACCTTATCTCCTTCTCATCCTTCCTGGTTCTTCATGGTGCTCCTATTGGCCCTGAACATCCTCCTACTGAGGCCTTCTTTTCCTTTTTTTTCTGATAGACTTCTCACTTCAGGCACTCTGTCACTGCCACTGTGGTGGCTGGCATCTCCTGCTGCCACACCTGTACCTGGCATTGTGGGTTTTTTTGGGGAAAGTACTTAAAATCCCCCTCTTCTTCCAGCCCAGAGGCAGACAGCAATTATGAAAACAAAAAGTATCCTACAGTAGAGACCTCAGGGATATATCTAGGGAGGAGTAGATGTACTGTAATCTCAGATGCAGCTGTGAAGTGCCCAGATCTTGCCCAAGTGCACTGAAGCCTGATAGCAGAACAGTTCTTGGAGAGAGGAGGATGATAACAGGAAGGTATCTGATGTGGGGACCACCTTCTTACCTATTTCTCTCACTGTTAGCCGGTAGGCTTGCTAGAGGGATTCATAGTCCTGTTAAAAATGTTAAGATCATAGGCTTGCTTATTTTTAATTTGTAAGGAAAGGAAAAATATCAAAGATTGGTCCAGCACCCATTCAAAGGAACAGCTCATAAGACTTAAGTTGGTTTGCAATTGCAGAATTACAATATTTGTTCAAATTCCAAAAGAAGCCTTTTTCTAAAATTTCTTCTCGTCATCTTCTCTGTGACAGGGCCAAGCCTGGGAGCATATATAATGCAGTCTATATATTAAATGACCCAATTTACGTCAGCTGCCCAAAGCAGATAGAAGGCCAGCTCTTGTAGATTAAAAAAAAATTAAAAAAAAATCTGTATTTAGATTTAGATTAGTATTTAGATAAAATTTAGGTTTTATTTCCAGTGGATTAGGTCTTCGGTCCTTAGTATCTTCTCAGACACCCCAGTCTAATGTCCCAGCACTAAAAGGGCCCAGAGACAATGACTGTATTTTTTTCAAATCAAAGAGCAGCCTGGTACTCTGTTACACACACCTGCCAACCGCTTTTTGTTTTCATTCAGATTTTGAACCCTCTACGGAAGCTCCCTGGTACCTTGCTCCTGAGCAAAGCTCTAATCTGAGCTCTGGGACAAGGCATAATCCATTCATTAGTCATGAGCTACATTTGCATAGCAGAATATTCTAAAATTCTCTTGGAATAGCAAGGAACAGGCAGCCACTACCAGCCTGGGGTCAGAGAGAAATTTCCTCTCAAGGCTATGTAATTCTATGTTTGTCTTGTATTTTCCTCCAAAGCAGGTGCTGAAGCATTGTTAGAGCAGGATATCAGATTAGACAGCCCAGGGCAATGTGTGCTCCTTTGTTCTCCTTCTTTCTGCCTCTGAGGCAGCTGGAGGTGGAGCACCTGTTTTCCAGTCTCTCTGAGAGTCCAGGAAATGTCTGTAGCACATAGAATATTGCTTTTCACTATGGGGTTCCTTATTTCTGTTGCACACCAGTCTTGAAGTCTTTAGTGAAAAGTGCTGTAAGAGTTTGTAGTACAAAGCGGCCACCTAAACAGAGACTTGAAAGCTGTGCGACATTATGCTTCTCAGTGCTTGTGCATTGCAAAGTGCAGGGAAGAGCGACCACACACACAAAACCAGTCGAGACAGAGCATGTGAGGAGGGAGGGATACTGTTTTAGTAGGAAGAGGACAGATATCATGGTGTTCCAGGTGGAAAGGGGAAGGGTGGGCAGCAAGAGTGGACTGTGCTTCTGAAGCAAGTTTAACATTCAGGCTTTCATCTTCACCTCCCTCTGAAAATGTGTATGGTCTTCCAGCCAAACACGTGAACTTCCTGACTGCCAGAACTTGTGTGGCCATGTGCTGATGCCATGTCACTGGGGTCCTGTACAGAACAAGGCCATCAGATCTGAGGCCACACACAGATTTTGTCCAGAATTCCCTCCAGAGTACAAAACTGCATTACTGAGCCTTAATTCTATTTTCACTTATCATCTCCAGCTGTTTCAGCCTGCAATACTAGTTCTTTTATTAGCAACAGCTGTACCAAATATCAGAGGCAATGCTCTTGTTAATTTTGCCTGAAGCAGATTCTGAATGTCTTGAAATATCCCTAATCTAATTGTGTGTTTAATATTCAACCACAAATGTGAAGACCAGAATCATAGCCTAATACAGAGAAAGAAGAATATATTATTAAGTGAGTAGGCTTCTTTTAGCTTTTATCTTTCTGTTACTATATTTGTTTTGGGGTTTATGAACATAATAAATTTCAGGGACTAAGTGGAGTCTATTCAGTCTATTAAGGCTCATTTTCTTTTAATACTCTAATCCCCTCAGGATACTATTTGCCCTAATTGTTTCTTGAATGATCCTCCAGTGTTTAAGCTTCAGCCTCTGACTCATAAGCTATTCTGCATACACTTGTGGCCCTGTGTAAAGAAAAATGGGACACACGACATCTGTTTCAAATTTGTTTTTCTTTACTTTGCAATTATGCCCCTTGTCTTCTTATCTGTCTTCCAGAAAAAAAAGGGTAAGTGAGTTTGACATTAACTATACTGTTTAAGATTTTATATACCAAAATTAAATATCCTCAGACTGCTTTTTTATAGCTTATAAATTCAGATTTTATGATCTGTTCTCATTCCTCTTTGTCCTCATATCAATAGGGCTGCTCTTCTTCTGAACTTTACCAACATTACAAACATTAGACAAGCCCATGAAGCTGTGTGGGCCAGAAGGATAGATGGCATTGAAGGGAGAGTGCAGCCAGACTGCACTCACAACTGGTTTTGACTTGAGACTTAAATTCCATTTTTTAAAATTTTAATTTTAAAATTTTTTTGCATTATTTGGATTAATCTCATTTAAAAGGAAATATTTATTTTAACTTCAATGTTTTTAGAATACCTATTATTCTCAACATTATAATTTTATTTCTGTAGAAGTCTTACCAAAAAGTAACAAAAGATCTTTTAAAAAAGTCCAGTCTATGGTCCTGGTGAAACAGCTTATTTCTCTGCATTTTCTGAGTGATTTGTCCAGCTTGGTTTGAAGAGTCTTCAAGTTCTGTGATTTTGCTTGGAAATTACTTTAGTCTTATAGAACATAATTTCAGGAAGGATATTTGTCTGACATTCAGTCTGAATTTCCCATTCTTACATTCATGTCATGAATGATATGTGTATTTTCGTGTATTGTACTAAAGGATGACTCACAACCCATAGCAAGAGCCCCTTCCCTTGTCCTTTAATCCTGTGCTTAGCCACGCTACACGCCTTCAGTTCTTTTAACTTCCGTTTAATTCAGCCCCACTGTGCCCTAAGTATTCATTCCTGTTCCTACTTTCTGAGCTCTCCCCAAGTGCCCCTGGAGGACTGAACACTCCCAACTGAGCTTGTCCTGCAGCCATGCCAGCTGCCAGTGAAAAAGGCAATGGAGCCATCACAATTTACATTAACTGCAGATTTGCTCCCATGCCTCATCTCGTGCATGCCTGCTGTTGTATTGCAATGTCATGCCTTTACTTAGGCACTCTAAAACTGCTTGAGCATATTCTGTAGTTACCTCTTCCTTCCAAATAGGTCTTACAAACAACACTGTCACTCACATTTCTGATGTAGCATTGACTCTTCCCATATTTCTCACTGACATTATTTCATATATAAAATTAAGGTCCTCTCAACAGCCTTACAAGAGCATGTATTTATTTTAATGTGTCTACTCATGGAAATTTTTAAATGTATTTCTATGATTTCCAGATCTGTTCTGTGTTATTTCCTTACCACAACCAGTTTCTGATGCACTTTCCAAGTTACTAAATGCAAATTTTATATTATACAATGTTATGTTTTTCTACATATTTGAAATATATTTATACTTTACATTTCTATATAATACTATGTCTTAACCTTTACATGTCCTTAACTTAAATTTCTTTCCTATTCTACATGATCGATAAAAAAAAATTAACCTGGTTGTGAACTGTTGTTTTTATCACTGGTTTTCATTTTTTGGTGCAGAAATTTTAGATTACAGTAGGTTTTTGTATTCAAGTGGCTGATTTTCATCTAGATAAGCCTTAGTCAGACATCATATTTACTGTAGGAAAATATAGAATGCAAACTTTAAAATGCAATCAAGAACTTTTCTAAAGTGATACAAAAACTCTTATGTTCTTTTTTTTTTTTTTTTTTTTTTTTACAAAAGAGATTAAAAATATTGTGTGTNTTTTTTTTACAGAAGAAGAAGAAAGAGAGGGGAAAAACATTAAATGGTGAGTGGTAGAGGAAACAGTCTGTCATCAGTTTATGTTTTCTTATTCAGGAGAGACAGAAAAATAGGAAAAAGGCAGAGTATTTGGAAAACATACCCATTTTATTCTTTCTTGTTTTCATCATAAAAAAGTGGGGAAAATAAGGAAGAGAAAGTAAGAACAATAAATTTTTCTACTTTTTAAAAAATGTGCTTCTGATTTTTCATATTAAAATATGAAGTCTTAAAATGTTTGTTCTTACTGATGGTATTTTGAGGACAGTATGGAAAATGCTGATGAATTTTCAGTTGATCCTACTGAAACCATGTGTCAAACACTACTTACGGTCTATGTAAAGTGTATCTGTGTGTCTGGGTTGGCCCTTTCTCAGGCTCTTTTCTACTCCCCACCCTCTTTTCCTGTGACTGTTGATGTCTGTAATCCTTCATTGACATAATTACCAACAAAAGGAGAGGTTCTGTGCCTGCTTGCACAGGGAGGGCTGATCAAGCACTGTGTGTCAGCCTGCAAGCCATGCAACAGCCATGGGTGTTCCATTAATGGAATACACAGTAGAGAGGCAGTGGAGTGGAAAATATGGTGATAAGTTCTGGGACACTGCTTCTGCAGTCACACACCTTAGTCTTGAATTGTTCTATTTGCTGAGTCTATGGGGAGGTTTCCAGCTCCAGGATGTACAATTTTCTCCCTGCTGCTTTTCGTTGACAAATGTCTCTGGTGGTGAGTGTATGAAACCTGATAGGCTGATCTGCCTTAAAGGGAATGCTCTGCTGCCTAGAGACTGCTCCTGGACTTTCCAGCAACTGTAGCAGTTGCTTCAGCTGAGCACTACACTTGGCTCTGTGTGTCTTGCTCCACCAAAGTGCAGGATTCAACCAAAGCTCATGTCTCAGAATCCCTAACCCTTTTCCTTTATTGCACTAGAGAACATCAATTGTAGTCACACAAAAAAGTAGGTCATGAAGGTATGTCCTCTTTCCCTCTCCTTGAAATAAAAAATTTAGATGATTAATTTCTATGGCAATCTTTTTCCAGCTTTGGCTTCCAAGCAGACACTGTCAGAGAAAGTGGAACTTAGATTCTTTTTACTAAGGGACATGGGGCAGAAGACAGAAAAATGGTATCTTCTGTGGATGACAGCCTGGTCAGAGAGAGAGAAATGACATTTGTTTCTCACTGCGGCTTGTGAGACCTTTTAGGGAGTTGTAGAAATGATGATAACTTGTTAGTTTAAACAACCTGCAGGTGGTGTTTTTTCCATTCTGTTTTTCTGTTCTTCTCAAGGACTGTTTGTGAGAGAGATGTTTTTGTTAATTAGCCAATCAAGTAGAATGTGTCGAATCTGTCTATAAAAGATAGAGAGCTTTTGTATTAAACTTCTTCTTCTGCAATTCAGTCTCCTGGTGAGTTGGTGTCATTCCAGGCTCAACGGTGACGTCTTCTAAGTAACAATAACTATATAAAAATAAGAGGTCTATGAGCTCATGTGGATTAAACTACAGTAAGTAAATATCACAGCAAATGCTGTGAAAGCTTTGTGAATAACGGGAAGAGCTTGTCTGGGTGTGTGTACAAAATGGATGGCAGCCCTTTGTGGTGTGTATGGTAGCCTTATTATGGAGGGCTGTGGGGCAATGCAGATAAAAAAAATAAAGAGTGCATCTAAGTAATAGGGAAAGGTCATTTGCAGGCATTCTACTGAAAGTAAACTAGTGAAAGAAGACCAGAGAGCTGAAAAAAACCTTTTTCTTATTAAAAGGCAATGATCAAAGAAGGAAAACACCAGGTAAGTTGGAGGGCAATATCACTGGTGATCAATTGCTGTACAAAAGAGAGGTTAACCTCACATACTGGGGTGTTTAGTACATTAGGGGAGGATAGCTGGCAAGTGAAAGTACTTCATACATATCCAACATTTTATCTCAGCTGCTGTAAACTTGAACCTCCCCCCCTCCCTTTGACTGTCGTTCAATAATGCAGGGAACTTGAAACTCAAGTCTACTCAGGAATTTTCAGACTACTCCTTGAAAATTCAATGAGACCATAAAAGTTTCTTTTCAGAAGCAGCTTTTCCAAGACACTAATGGGATTAAATGCTCAAGTCCTATTGACTCTTAATGTAAGTTAGGAATCTGACTTCCCTTTATGCCTTTGAAAAACTCCTTGTTAATCTTCACAGTTTACAATTTGCCCTCTGAGACTGCTCTCTCTTAAAAATAAATAGACTCTGATCCTCCTGAGAGTTTGAAGGGCTCTACATATTGAAAAATTCTCCCAGGAATGCAGTATATCTGGTTGAGGGAGAAGTCTTGTTCATTATTTTGCCCAGGATCACTTATGCAGTTTCATGCATAAATAAGAGAGCCTAAACATTCACCACTTCAACAAATAAATGAAAGCAAAGGCGCAGAGCAAAGTATCACAGTCGTGTGGTGCAGTGTTTTAAGAGCAAAGCTAAATCACTGTAGTAGTATATGATGCATGATTACCAAAGTCTAGTGTTATTTAATGGTACTACCCAGATAGGAAATCTGCACCACATCCCATGACCTGAACACCTGTTTGACTTCTGTTTAAGGAGAAAGTAAGCAGAGAAGTGCTCTTGCCCAAACATTGCATACATAAAGAAACACTTCCATTGCCTCTTTCTAGACTTACAAAGCCACAAAGGCTTCTATAGTTTTGAAATAAGCTGCACTACTTGAGCTAAAGCACTGAAAGTGTCATCTGCAGACAACTTTGCTGCTTTAATAATTTATATGGTTTTATGTTCTCCAAAGTTTATTACTCATGACTTGATTAGTGGCCATATCACATCCTGAACTAGCATCATCCTTCACTAAATCACAAACAGATATGTGTGCTCCACACCTGGTAGATATTGACATTCATCTTGTCACCCTGTTGACATTCCTAAAAAGAGCAAGTGCAAGATAAGAGACAGTATATGGAAGCAGAACAAAGAACATGGAAGCACCAATCAGGAAAAGACCTGGAAAAGTACATGTGTATTCCCTGTGTCAATCAAATTCCAGCTGAACCAAAGGTAATCTGAGCTTCTAAATTTCATGATCTCTGAAGCAGTGAAGCAAGCTTAGGCAAATAATTTCTACAAAGGGTGAATGATAACATAAAGCAGTGAAGCCACAAACATTTCAGATTCAAAGAAATTCACTGGGATTGTCCTCAGGTCTGTCTAACCTTAACACAGAGAGACCAACCCTGAGATAAGATTAAGGAAGCTTTTTTACAAATCATAATGAAACTGATAACTAAACAGAAAGAGCAGGTGCACCTTGGAGGAAAAGAGCAATGTCTTTTCCCAGAGACATCAGACACTTACTGAGATCCTCAGCAAGAAATGAATTAAAGTGCTCATATTTTATTTAAAATCAAATGCTTATGTTTCTCTTTTTTCAGTAGACTTTGTGAGAGAAGGTAATTTGAGAGAGAGTCCTCTTGCTGGTAGATCAGAACTGTCAGCCTCTCATAGCCTGAAATTGGCACCTGAGAAGTGAGTGATTCGGTGGAAGCCAAATTTACATTTGTAACTTGCTTGAATTTCCATGGAAATCTGAACTAAACTGATTTTGCACAAATTTGCATAAAGATTTAGGAAGATTCCTTAACTTTATTCTTCTAGATATCATGCAAAAAGAAACAATTTCACAAACACTGACCAGTTTATATCATTATTTCTGTATCTGATTAGTTAGTCCAGAATGAAGGCAAGACCTTCTTTGCATACTTCTGAAGTTATGAATCTGTCTGAGCAATCAGTGCTGTTTTGTTTTCAAGTGTGCATCTCAGTCCCTGGGGTGATGGTTTCTGACTTGTGTGTCTGCCAGCTTAACAACAAAAGCAATTGTTTTCAGAAAATGAAGACACTGAGCATATTTATCTATATTTAGCACAACCACAAGATTTGCAAGCCTTTTCATTCCTTGTGAAATAATTATTCCTGTGTCACCACTCATACATTAATGGATGTTTTGTGAAACCAGATTAAAAAAATGTAGCAGTGCACAGTGCTGAGATATTGAGTTAACTCTGAACTTGTTATTTGAGGCCCTAAAAGCCACGTAGGTACTTCAGAACTTGGCTGTATGTGGGTTTCCCAGCAAATCCAGCACCCTGCAAGGTGTGCTCACACTATGATATTTCTTATAGCACAATAACTCTGTGTCCTGGGTGGATAAGTGTCCCTCTATTCCTGAACAGCTCAAGTTGGTGAGAGGAGTTTAGTTATCCTTATGAAACAGCACTGCTATGGCAACATTTTCAAAACAGACATGGTATTCTCAATGGCAGCTGGTTTCCACTCCAAAAGCAACAATTGGTCTGCATGAGATCTGGAAAATATACAGGGGTAATGGGTCCTTCCTACAGTGGTTGCCATCAAAAAACTCATAATCTGTTAGCAACTCTGCCAGAGCAAGACAACTAGAGTGCCTGACTCTATGGGTTGTAGCAACAGTGACTGTAATAGCTGGTCTGCTGCATGGTTAATGTGATGTAATCTCTAACACTGAATACATCTGACTACCTGTAAAGTTGTAGCAAACTTTGCTATAGTGTAGAAATAGAGGAGAGTGGAGAATACTTTACTGCAGTAGGATAGAAAAGAACAATGTGAGTCAGTGGAACATCTTTCAACTAATTATTCTTACCTGTCCTCGTTCATTTTTGCCCTTCAAGAAAAGTGTTACTGATGTTTATTTTGGTTTTAAATGTTACTAGGAGTGTTAATGGCTTCCCCAAGTGCTTGCTATAGTACTGCTAAGCTGCAGTTCGAATGATGATTGAAAATTATTTTGGCCAAAGAAGGGAAGGATCTTCCTTTTGTTTTCTGAGATATGTGCTGAGTGTATGGTTACTGGCTTCTGCAGTTTATTTTTCATTTAACAGCTGGACCCAGATATGTACTTTCTGCCAATAGCTGTTTTCACACGGCCCAGGGGAGGGGTTCAGATCACCACAGAGGCTTTATTGTACCTTTCTTCTTGCACACTCGCAGCCCCATTTTACTCTTCAGCAAGGAAGATTTTATTTTGGATTATGGTCCCTCGTGATATTTTAAAATAGCGTAAGGATGATTGAATACTTATATTTATCTTCACTTAGAAAATAAGCTTCAACATTAAATGACTTTGCATCCTTCTAGCACCGGTATTGCAGAGTCCAAGCCTCAAGCTTGGGGTTCTGGATTACAAAAAGAACACAAAATACTGAGGGGGAGTAATAAAGTACCAAAATTATCAAACGTCCAGTACTACACAATTTACATGAAATGTATTTTACCAAAATGAAATGCTTTCCTCGTTAAAATTGTTCTCCTTAAATGGGGCATAACTTTTATGGCTTTCTTGCAGACTGTTGAAAAATGTGTGTATGCTATTTGCCTCAGTGTAGGTGCTCTGTTAATTTTATTGCGTGTCAAGAGAACCAGTGATGACCACTGTATCTGTGTTTAAGGACATGCAGACTAAACTGATTAATTAATTTTCATCAGAGGATGTATTATAATATTCTACAAAATAGTGTGCAAAACCATGAAATACTAGAAGACATAGTGTGCAGTACAATTACTGCATGACTGCAAGTAGTTTCCAGCTCTGTTTTTTCTGGAAAATTGAGCTACTGGCACATAAAGTTCCATATCTTTAAATTGACTCTAGAAGAGCTGCCCCCCCGCCCCCCCCCAAAAAAGACTCTTAAAAGAAAGGTTGCCTGACATAGCTCAGAATGCAGCCTCTAATGGCTCTTCATGAGCTGTAGATAATTTATCAACAATTTCCATTATAATTTCAGTTTTAAGATTGGTAGTCCAGAGGCAGATGTTTCTGTGTACTAAATAACAAAGTGTTTCCTCTACTGGAGAGAACTTTCAGAGAGCAGGAAGTTGTGTCAGGGGAGGTTTAGGTTGGATATCTGGAAAAATTTCTTCCCCCAGAGAGTGGTTGAGCACTGGAACAGCTCCCCAGGGAAGCAGTCACAGCACCAAGCCTGAGAGTGTTCAAGAAGTGTTTGGACAATGCTCTCAGGCACATGGTGTGACTCTTGGGGATGGTTCTGTGCAGGGCTGGGAGTTGGACTTGATGGTGATTATGGGGTCCCTTCCAACTCAGCTTATTCTGTGATTCTGTGAATATTATGAACTACTGCCACGTTAGTACTCATTTTCTAATATTTCCAATTTATCACAGTCCATATATTTTGAGTTTAAAATTGGAAAAAAAAAAATCCACTATGCTTTTTTTTTTTTTGTTATGTAGACTTCTCCCTCTCACAGATCTGTCCAAGATGCAGTTCCTCCCCCATGGTTGCCTCAGCAAGCCTTAAGTCCCTGTGTGCTTTTGACCCTTGCAGCAGGCACAGCAGCAACCAAAAACCTACCAGTCAGCATGAGGTGAAACGAGGAGTAAATATTCCAGCCCAGCAGGATCTGGACTCTGAAGCTGTCCTAGACCTGAACTCATTGGTCTTTGGAAGCCACTCCAGCTTTATGTCAATGCCCAGAATCAGGAAGTGAGTCTATATCAATGTTTCAGTTTTGATAAGGAATGAACTTCTGTAATTTGTCTCTCTCAGCCCTCTAAGGGTCCCTCTGAAACAGTTTCCTGAGTCTATGAGAGGGTGCAGCTGGGAGCATGTTGGCCCAGTTTGTTCTGAGATGAAGGCTAGATGATGATTTGGTGCATGAAGGTGAGATTTTGTCCCCTTCTGGACATTGTGGCATCTGTAAACTCAGAATTATCACAGAAGGATTCCCTCTGGGCTCCAGAAAACAAGGGAGTACTTATCCCTTGAAAGCTGGTATGTGTCTGTCTTTAGACAAACAAGTGAGCAAACAGACCAACAAAATGAAAAGGTAAATATTCTTGATGCTTTTGCTCTTCAAATGCTGCCAGTTACACATAGTCTCTTAAAAGCAAAATATTGCTTGATTAGAACCAAAGACTGATTGAGAAATCATATGATAAGCTACTAATCTATCTATATGATTTCTGTCTCCTTCCAAGTCTTACTTTCTTTTAGTTCAGAGAAAGCCTCTGTTTCTCCCCATTCTTCACTCTTGGCAGCTCTTGGTCTGTTTTTTTTCACCATCTGTCTCTTTTGAACACTATTTTGAGTGTTTTTAGTGTCTCTCACTTTGTAAGATTGTCTCTAGAAATTTGGAATGGGGTAGGATGCTTATAAACAAGAGTTTTAGCTATCATCATTCAGGTTGTATGCTGATTATTTATATGTGAGAAAATGTTGCATTTTCTTATTTTTTGCCCTTCCTAAAGCTGTCACAAATAATGTTAAGGCATATAGGAAATATTGCAGCGTAAATAATAGCTAAGCAGATTTCTTAATTTATTGAATAGGAAGTAATCCTATCTGCTACAGCATTATCCTATGAAATATGAATTAAAGACTTGAAAAAGGAAAAAGAACAGCTGTATAATGTTTATCTATGCTATTCCATTTTAGCATCTTTATTTAAGATGTTGGATTATCATTCCACAGACAATTTGAAATGGGAATTTAATTCGTTAGTTTATAGTAATTATAGCCTGGTAGTAATAGAATTTTTTGTTGAATGTGGTACAGCATAAAGCAATGACAGCTGGGCACTCTATAGAAAACAGGATGTTCAGTATTCTGTTATTAGGATCTGTTGTTCATTATTTCCAACAATATTTCCTGAGCTGATTGTGCATAGTTTCTGCAGCACATAGCATTCTTTCTGACTTCTTCTTTATCTAAGGAGGTCTATCTCAGCAGCTTGTCTAGAACAGTTTGGCTCTACTAATATCAAAAGGAAGAGAGAATAAATAACAGAAAATAACATATAATAAGAAACTTTACCGATCTGATTCCAGGATGTAATGTAATGTATTGATAAATTAAAGAGCAGCAGGCAATACTCTGGATTCTGTTGTCTGTACTAATAAGCTGTTAGTGTGGTCTCTTGTATGGTTGTTGTGGTCCTGAAAGGTGGTTTGGATGAGGACACTCATCTGTAGGATGGAAACTTGGAAACCCAGATGTCCAAAGCTATTCTGCTTTGGCTAGTCTTGGTGCTAGAGATAAAATTCTGGCTGTGTGTAATTTGCTAACATAGGCATAGCCTAAGAGATGTCATAACTACCAAGTTCCAGTCCATTTTCTTGATATTATCTGTTTGACAAAAAAGATGATCCTGTGTTAAGTGGTAGAATTCTTTACAGAATTTAATAAAGCCTGCAACCTTAGAAACATCAAAAACTACCTCCCTTCCTTCCAGGAAGATAATCTAGTAGATTTAACTCTGAAGCTTTGTTAAATCCCCAATTTTTTAACAATGGCTGGTTTTGTAGTTGCATTTTCAATATGGAGAAAAACAAGAACAGAGATCATGTTTATTTTTAATATAAACCTCAGTTACAAAAAAGAAAAAAAATCTTTTTCAACAGTCTTGGAGATGAGTGGAAAATGAAATGAATGACAGGTCCTGTGGTATCATCCCATAGAAAAGCTCTAAATGTTGTTTTTAATATTATTTTCATTTCAAATCAGCTTAATTATAGAGTAGTCAATATGGTTCACCAAATATCTATTATATTGCTGACCTAACAATAAATTTGGGATGTAATATTTCATTGACTTGCCTCCATTTGCAATATGTTACATTATACATTAAATTACAGCATCATCTATACTTAACCTTGTGTACACATGTGCACAGACATACACATTGTGCTTAGTTAAAATAGTCTGTCTCATAAAACATAATTTATAATTAGCAAAATAGTTTTTCTTTCTAGTTAATAAAAAGATACTCTGATTGTATCGAATTAAGCCTCATATAAATGTGAAAATCAAATTAATTAATAAGGAGAAACACTTCATATGAATGCTAAATTATGTTTCCCTCTATTCATTAACAGCTTATGGTTCATTAGGCCATTAAATTTTTAAACTCCAGTCCTTCCTTTATCAGTTTCAACAAAACCATTAAAATTAATCTTTATCTGAGTGCCACAACTCTCCCCTTTGAAATCAGCAGTATAATTATGAATAGTCATTACCTGGTTAATATCTATTACACAAAATCTTTGCATCTCAGTAGTGGTCTAAGATGAAAATATAGAAATATCTGCTTTTAAAATTCAAGGATAATTGTTCCAGCAAAATTTAGTAGTCATATTTAATTTTTAAAATCAGAAACAGGGAAATATTTGTTTAAGCAATTATATTAGGTTTAGAGGGAAAATAATTGAAGTGGCTTAAACTGCAGCCATGGTAAAATGTTACAATACTAGAACCCACATGCCCCTGAAAATTTCTGTTGGCTTTAGCCCTGCTATCAGAGTCTGTTGAGCTATGTGGTGACCTTTATTGCATGTGTGACAAATGAACATGAGCAAGATTGTTGTTAGTGTCTACAAGAATTTATATATACTTTGTAATGGGTATGCTGAAAAAAATGTAACATATTAGTATCAAGCTTATGCATACATGTTATTATTAAAGATCTCTGATTTTATTCCAGCAGAATTTCCTAGATTCCTCTGGTGCTGTTTTCTTGTTGTGTCAGAGTACTGAATGATTTACTGCGGTCATGATATGCAAACTGTGTCCCAGGCTGATGGATTTCTGCTTGAGGTTTTATAAAGGAACCAGAAATGAAAGTGGTAACCACCTCACGCAAGCATCTCAGAACATGACACACATGAGGGATTGCCTGCAAGTGCGCTCAGATTAGGGAGACAACTTCAGCGAAAATTTTGGCACGGGCTTAATTTTGACATGAGCTCAATTTTGACTTGGAGAAGTGGCAAAACCAATGATTAACTGTCAATTATAAAACAACCACCTGGAACATTATTGTGAAGAACAGGAAAGGTGTAAGTATAAAGTCCAGCCTTTAGGAGCATATTTGAAAGTTGTGTTTGCTTACAATAATACCACATCTTGGCAGCCCTTGTTACATCATAGCTCCCAGCATGTGTGGGAATTGTGTGTGTGTGATGCAGTTAGTGAGCCCCAGGCAGTGTACATGCCCCTCAGCCAGAATCCTGCTACCTCTTCTTGAGTAATTTCTCCCTACATGCTACCTCAGATACAGGTCTTTACAATGGTAGGAGAAGAGTGACTACTCAAGAAGAGTGCTTTGTGGTGTCAAAAAATTGTGTTCCTGTTACCAAAGAGGGTGTTGTGGTCTAATGTCCATGACATACACACATGGCCTCAGAAAGCCAAAGGTTGTACTACCACTGGGCAGAGATCATTCTTGTGAATGCTAAATAGTAGGAAAGTTGTAAGAAGAAGGCACATTATAAACCCACTTTATTACTAACCCGTGGCAGTACCAAGTTTGCAGTCATGCTACAAGTAGCTTTACTCTCTGGTTCTAAGGATGAGTGAAAGAAAATTTGGTTGGCAATAACTAGCAACAAGTATTGAGATGTGTATGATGGGCATGGTTGCCCTTCTTAGTCCCCAAATCCAGGTAACAAGCTTGTGTTTAGCATCACTCGCATTACAAAATATAGAATGATTCACATCTTGCTTCACTATCACTTTGGAGTGACATACCTGGTGATAAGAACTTTCTTGGTGCATTTCTGCTCAGCTGAGCACACCTGCCTGTTACTGCCAGTATTCCTCTCAGCTTTGTTTCCTCTGATCAAGTTATGTGTATGAAGACCTGCTTTTTTTACAGGTTCAGTCTTCTGTGGAACACCATTTCTCTTTAAAGAAACCCCTCAAACAAACAGGGAGGAACTTTAATAAAAACTTCTTTAACTAGGGAAGGTATTGGCCTACCTGCTAAGTGTAAACGGACAAGCAGCAAAAATCTTTGATAAGGCAGGACTTGTGGCTAGGGACAAGAATGCCAATGTGTCACAGTTCAGCCACACCCCACAGGTTTTATAAACTCTTGTGGTATTCCCACTGCTAAAGAGCAATTACTGTATGGGTTTCTGTTTTTTCTGCTGTAGACTTTTTTTGTTATCCAAGAGTGTCAAGTTGCCTACGTTCACAGCTGGAGAAGACTCTGTGATGTGGGTGGAAATATTCATTCCCATGAGGGAATGAAAAATAATCCAGAGAAATGGGATTATTGGCACTGGGGAGCACCAGTTCAATTTTAAGGCTTGGTGCCACACAACTCAGTTCGTGGTGTTTCAGCAAGAGCAGGCCTTCTGAGGTGCATTAGGCTGTGCGTGCACAAGGATGCACTGCCAGCTGGTCTGGATTTCCCCATCTATCCAGTTTATGTTACTTAAAGGGGTACATCTAACATGGGGAATCTTGTTTTATTGGTTTTACAGTGTAAGATCATTTTGTTTTGGTGAGCAAGTCTAATATATTGGACTGATGTGTTGACTTACGCAAAAATTATGTCCAGTGTGCCTGAAAACCTAAAAATGACTCTAGAAATAAATTCCATCTGTTTCTTATCAACTGAAAACCAAAGGAGTGAACATTCCACCTCCACCAAGCTCCTGGAACATGTAGGAGTGCAATTTTCATCACTCCCTGGGAGTGCTGATTCCTGGATGAAGGCGTAGCGTTCCCAAGCCTATGCTACCCTGGCAGAGGAGATGTGGGCACCTTGTTTCCCAGAAAAACCAGGAACCAGAGGGCAACCAGAGGAGTGAAAGGGTAACTCTGAAGCATACTGTCCTCATGTTCTGTCCTTAGCCCTTCCATTACAACAAAATCAGTGAGTAAAATTTAGCCTAGAGAGTTGTGGGGGTTTTGTAGCAGCTTAAGTACAAGTAACTTGAAAAAGTGTGAGCCTATTTTTTGTAAGTTAGAAAGTGTTCAGACACTTGGTGACAAGGACATGCAAAAACAAATGGCCTGGGAAAAAGAAGAAGTAGTGAAAGGTTTCTTCTTATTAAAAAAGAATAAAAATAGCAATAGTGGAAGGGATGTATAAAAGCATGGAAGATTTTCAATTTAACGAGAAAGGTAAGAATATGAAACATGAGTTCAGGATGTGCAGGAGTATTTTATACCTGTGTTTTCAGAGACAGTAGCAAGTGAAAATCCTTTCTGGAATTCTAGTTGAAAAAGTGACATTTATGCCATGAAGACATTTAAATTTTCTTCAGCTACTGGGTGAATTTTACTATGCAGATTTAGCAAAAACCTTATAGGTAAAAGTTTGATTTTATTTAATAAGAGTACTGAGAGAAAAGTGAGACACACTAGCCATCTTTAACAACTCCCAAGAGCTCCTTTCCCTGTTGAGTTCGTTTCTGTGGAAAAAGTGAGAAAATATTATGCTTAATCATCGTGAGAGCCTGAGGGCAGACAGCTGGTCAACTAAGGAATAAGCGGCACTATTTGATTTGAAATAAAAGCCCACTTTTCACATTTTGAAAAAGTTTTATTTACCTTTCATTGTACAGGAAGAAAGATTATGTCAGTATAGAAGAGATAATAATTTAGAAATTGTGAAAGTTAAATGTTTAAAAACTTTGTGTTTTTATGCTCCTTAATGACTGTCAGTCTGAATATGATTACAAAATGGTGTGTTAAATACAGTAAGGCTGAGGGAAAAACACTACTTCAAACGTAGAGGTTGATTATTTATTGCACTTTAAGGGAGACTTTCTCCATCCGAGGCAGATATGACAGGTGTACAGATTGTACCTTCGATTTAAACACTGTCTTAAAACAGCACATTATACTTTGTTCTCATCATCATATTAAGTGGCAAAAGAGATTCTTCACTGTAGTTACATAAATTTTAATACATTAAGGTGCTGGTTGAGTTAGAATATTTTGTACTTTGAAAAAAACCAATAATATCCTTTTAATTTTTTTTTGTAGTGTATTGACTCTAGTGAATTGCCTGTATTTACAGAGATATCTTGACCATACTTGAACACCATACCTGAATGAATTATTTAGGACCCACCAAATAGATTAGAACCTGTTTCTTCTCACCTGAGATTGCCTAATTGAGTTTGGGGTGGCCAAGCACAATCCACTTAAGTACTTCAGCTGCTGAGGTGAGCTGAGACTTAGCCTTTTGCTGTTTATGAGTTACCTGAACAGATTATTTCATATAAAGGTTTTCATTCTATTCCTGAAGAGTTTCAAATAAGGAGAAATTAAGTAAAGCACACTCCAGCTATTGCTTATGAGCTAACAGTATCAGGTTATCAGAATGTTTTTGCAGACACTTTCGAAGGGCTCTAAGGAAAAAAAAGTCAAAAGTCTGCCATACAGAAAATTTCATCAAAGTTATTTCTCAAATGTCAGATATGAATTAGGTTTGATTTATTGGATTGTGTTTTAGCAAAACATCTAAGAAAACAGTAGGGTTTCAGATGTATTTTCAAAGCCTGACTACACATGCCTTGGCTAAGAGTCAGTTCAGGGAAGGATATTTTGTGGGAGAATATAGCAGGATTACAACAACAGGTAGTAAAGATGTGGGAAGACTGTGTACTTCAACACAGAAACTTCCAGAAAGGGAACAGATTTGCCAGTACTGAGGAAGCTTTTAGAAAGGGAAAAATGAGGTACATATATTGCCATAGAAACATGGGGCAAATATTCACATCTTGACCAGGAGCACAGTAAAGATACTTCCGGACTGACGGCCATTATGCTATATAGTGCTTTAAAAGTCCAATTATACAAATATTTGGAAAATTTACTTGTACATAGCTACTTCATAGTGCTTTCTACTGTAATTATACAAAGTATGTGTAGCTCATTTCTACATAGAGGGTAAATACAGTAGACATGAAACATACACCTCAGTGGTTTTAATTTTCACTCATGTCATCACTCTTGCAGAAGGAGCCACTGTAAGGAAACCCTGTTACAATGAGCACCAGAGGAGAAACTGCCTGCTGCCTCCAAGGTCCTGACATTTATTCTTCCTTACCTGGCTGCTCCACTTCATCTAGAATGAGTATTATCATGAATTATGGCATATGACATTCCCTCTGTAGATGAACTGTAGCCTGTCCCATTGGCAATCTTTTAAGTGAACCAGTCATCACTTTACTTTTGGGAACTTCCAGAATCTATAAAATGACTTTGCTTTGGGAAATAGCTACATTTTCGTTTTTCATTCAGGACCAGTCACAAAGGAAACCAGAGACATCAGTATGCCATCTTCAATTTTAAAAAGTGCTGAGCAGACAATATTTGACATTTAAAAAGAAATGGCATATCATAAACTGGAAGAGTTAAATGTCATCCCTTTGTTTTTTACCTTAAAGTGGTAGCAATCATATCTTCCAAAGACTAACCCAAGCTTGCAGCAGGCAAAAGAGTGAGGTAGAGTGCTAGAGGTATCCTGTTGTTGGTGCTAGGGGCACCTTTCATTTTCTGTAACATCTTTTATCTATCCCCAAGATTGATCTGTGTACTACTGAACATGATTTGGTTTTTTATATTCTGTTTTTGTGAAGCTTGCTTTAATATTAAGCTATGGCAAACATAAATTACATTTAATAATTTTGCTGAACAAGCATTGAAATCTGTTACACAACAAGCACAAGAATCTAAGAAGCATTTTAAAGCTCTATATTAATTTATTCTAAAATATGGTCATGTCTTACATTAGGTAAAATATATTGTATTGAGTGACCTGTAAGATTTGCTAAACCAAGGAAAAAGGGTTTTAAAATGATGAGAGTTAGGAATAAAGAAAACTATAGCTTTGTACTTCAGATTGCTGTGTATAAGACCCTTTGTAAGAGAGATCTGATTTGGTAATCATTTGATGCACCCAGATGAAGGAAATGAGCAATGTGATCAAACTAAAATTTGAAGAAGTAAATATGAGTATTTATGAGATATCTGGAAATAAGAAATAGCATTGTGATGAAAATATTTTTACTTGCTACTTCAGTGTAGTAGGTTTTGTAGGCGGTTGTCACTTTTGTTGGGTGTCTACTTGCCTGCTGAGTGCATGGGACAGATCCTCCCTAGCACAAGAACAGGAGCATCTGGTGCCTTTGCAGGGACTTTTCTTACAGATGAGATCTGCGATACCTACACTGGCAGGCTTTAATGGCCACAACTCTCAGAAGCAGAGAAAATTTTCAGATCAACTGCTGGAATTTGGGAGTAGAAAGAAATGCTTTATTTCTTATACAACAACATCAAAATTGGATCAGAAAGTAAGTAAAAAAATCATAGATAAAGAATTATTTCTATAAATACTTCATCCTTTACAAGGATAAGTATAGCCTGAGAGGATTTTTGTTTTTGTAGTATCATAAAAATCAGTGGTGTGGAACTGGATTCCTGCATGCAACTTTCCTCTCTGTGACAGATCCCAGATTTGGTATTTTCAAGACAGCATTTCCCTAGCCACTACTATGGAGAACACTGTGTCTTGAAAGGCTCTTGGAGGAATGTGCTTTAACAAAGTTTTCATGTGTTCAATCTCTTGTTTGGCTTTTCACACAAGAGGCACAACCTGGCACAGGAGAGGTCTCGTGGTGGTGTTAAGACTGATGGTAAGCAAACAGGCAAGTTTTTTTCCTATATATAGGCATATTATTGTGGTATTAACACCCATTATAAATGTTTCCATTTGGGTCTATCAGTGTATTAAATCAGGGTCTGAGTTATCGAAATTGCTGATTGCTAGTACTGAAAAGGAAATATTGTAGAATTACCTTGAGTTAGGAAAACAAGTCTTGAGCAGTGAGATACTCCAAAAAATAATGTTTACACTGAAGTCCTGGATCTGAGGTTTCCCCTCAAAGTTTGCAAGTTCTTGTCAGAGTTGTATGTAAGATGTTCTGTAAATCTGCTGTGGGATAATGGATGCTGACAATAGCCTGAAGTTGATAATTTATAGTGGGCAAGTGAGGAGCTCCACAGTCCTAACTTTGCTTATGGTCTCACAGCCTCATCTCGGGCATTCCTCACCAGCCACTGCCCCACAGCAGTGACCCATTCTTCCCCTGGAGGTGATAATTTACTGTCAATACCAGATCTTGTCTCACCTAAGAAACTTGAGTAACTAAAAAATTTCTGTGTATTTCTACATTTCATGGCTTTATAAAGGTTAATCTGATCCTTGCTCTAAGGATACGAAAATTTCTTCACTAAATTTTTTTGCTCATCACACTATTTTATGTTCCATGTTTATAGCTGGGAGTTCAAGTCAATGTCATAAAGTAAAAAACTGAAGTTGGACATTATTTCATCTGGCTATTTCCATAGGTAATATGAGCAAAGGGTGACAGCACTTTGTTTGCAACAAAACCAGAAAATTTAATAGGATAGTAGAGAAATTCTAGATTAACAAATTGTGTCAGCAGGTTTAAAGCTTCACTGATAAGAACAATTCATAGTGCCACTTTATGGATAGACTCATTGTAGGAATCCACTGGGTTAGTCATGGGACTAAGCTTGGTGTTAAGAAACTCCACTCCAGAACAGATTATATTTCAGTCAGTACTGTCATGTTAAATTAGGGCTCCAGTTTGCACTTTCATCCACGTGTCTGATAGTCCATGCTGCTTGCTTATTGATTTTTACTCCAACTAATATCTGGAGCAAACCAGCCAATTTACCAGGTGGAGAAACATAGACACAGAAAACTGAATCTTGCCTTTTCAGGCTGGGGAAACTCCAATCTCAAGGCACAGGGCATAAATATGGGTTATTCTTTGTCATAATTAAATAAATACAGATTAGAAGAGCATAGCAAATCCCCTTGAAAATCCCCACCAAGTCAGTCTGGTATTGTGATTTCTCCTGGAACCATATCTGAACAAAACTCCTCTTTCCTTTTCATTCTCTGCACACCAATGCTTCTGATTTTTACCAAGACAGCAAAAAGTGACAGAACAGAAAACAAATGAGGCTGAAATGTTGCCTTGCTTAACTTCTTTAGAGTGCCCAGGATTATACAGGAGACAAAAAAACCCCCAACCCTCAAGAATTTTAAAACCAGTGTTGATTTCTTTCCAGACATTTCTAAGATCATAACATCTGATTCTAAACAGATCCTGAGGTCAGCAGTGCTTTTTTTCTCTTCAACTAATTTCCTGTATTCCAGTAATTTTGCTTCTTATTCCAGTTAATGCCAGAAAATACAATTGCACAATCTGCAAACGTGAATTTAACTGTACTTTTTCTAGCCCTACAATAGAGCTTCTCAGTCAAGTACATGAATATTTTATCACATAGGTCGATGGGCTGTTGAGACAATTTTTTCCATCTTTCACAGAAAATTGTCCCTTTCTTTTGCATCTCCAAAGTAATCAATGGCTTTTATTTTAGATATCCATGGAATTATTGATTTTCTAATGCACAGTCTCTTGTTAAACTCATTATACCTTCACTCTTACTAAACCGTGGGGACTGAGAAATGGTTGAATGCAGCCCTATTTCCAAGCAATTGCTCAGCTGGAGATGTTGTTAGCAGTACAGCGTGACAAATTACTCAGACTGCCCAGATTATGTATTGTATCCAAAAGAGTTAAGGATCAAAATGACTTCTACTTGATAGTTACTAAAAAAGTTTCCTACAAATATATTTGTAAGAAATTTAATGTTCAATGACAATAAAAATATTTTCTAGGCATTTTGTGGTTTTGGTTTTTTTTCTTTTGTGTGCATAACCTCTTTATGGAAGGATTGAATCTATCCTTGATAATATATAAAATGAAACAGGCTCTGTCCATGTGTGAGGTGTGACTAGAGATTACTGGTTTCTTTAATTTAAAGTCTATTCTCCCTGACCTTTCAACAGGAATGATTTACTCATAATGCTTATATGACTCCAGAGTCTAAAAATACTACTGTAATGTAGATCTGAATTGCAGAATATATGGCGTCAAACAGAAAAATATTGTCCCCTTCAGACTCCATTCTGTGAATAAAAGCTGGGTAAGAGCTCTTTAACACTGTTAGAAAGCTGTGTTCTAGCAGAGTTTTTTCCCTCCTATGAATAAAGTTCATTCAGTGGAAGAAAGGGAATATGATCCTGTGTTCTTTAAAAACTCATCTCTTCTAAATACTTTAAAAGTTAGTGAATTCAGAAAAATCTGGATACATTCTTGTATTTATGCAAATGCTTGTTGTGAGAGTGGGAGAACATTGTCCGTTTTCAGCTTCTCATATCCTGAGAAAATATGGAAGTGAGAAAATGACTTCCCTTTCCTAAAATGATACATTTCACAAAATAACTTTCTCTTTAATTGGAGAAAGCTACAGATATTTTTCCTATCTGAAAACTGAAAAATAAATATATGGAATTTAATCTGGATTCTTTCTCCTTACTTACTACTGACAGACAGATTTTTAAAGAGAATTAGGTGAGAATACACCCTAAAAAAGTAAAAATGCCTGATTTTTTCAATTACAGTATAATTTATTTGGACTAAAAAAATTTTGGTGCACATTTCTGTGGGGAAAATTGCCATTTTCCAGTCAGATTCTAAATGCATATGTTTACATTATGACTTTAGACCTATTTTAGAAGTCACTGAACACTGAAACAATACATTCTTTCAAAATGACCACATTTAAATGGGTAAATTCAGCCTTAGTTCCTGCTCCAAGTACCTCTTCTCTTTTGAAAAGCATCTAAAGTTTAGTGTCAGCCAGCAGCAATCACCAGGAATAAAACACCGGTATTCATATCAATTAGGTGATGTGGATTGAAAAGTCCTAGGAGAAGGGAGCAGCTGGAAATGATCTGGACAAAGTAACTTCTGGATCTGAGTGGGAGCCTAAAATCAAGGAAGGTAGGACATGAAATTTCTATGTCATCAGGTACCCCAAAGTTATTTATTGTTCTAAAAATAAGAAAAATATTTACATGAAAATTACATTTGAGTATTTAGAAATTATTTTTATAACTTGAAAACTTTTTGTTTTCTAAGGCTATAGTTTTCCAGAATATTTTAAAGATATTTGGAAGTTGCATGAGTATTAAATCTTTCTATGGATTGTGAATTCCAATGTTATAAATTGTATTTCAATTAAACAACAATCTTTAATGCCAATGATTTTTTTTATCATAATCCCTAAAAATAAAGTGCAATAAGTGTCTCTTGACTTTGTCCCAGTTAGCCCTAGTATTTTTTTATTCCAGATCTATTGAGATGTTCTTTTCCATTTGTATTGTAAGTTACATTAAAACCTTGCTTCCCATCGTGGATACTGATTTCTTAAAATGTGTTAGTTTGGAAGCCTCCAAAAAGATAAGCCACCTAATTTTGTGATTATTTTTAAATCTAGAGTTGAAATAGCATCTAATGCTCCTTTGAATTATATGTGGTTAAAAACTGTAGGAGTTAAAAACCTTCCCATGCTCTTTGTAGTGCAATTTTAAGTCTGTGATTTAAACTGAAGGAATTAAGCTGAGTTCAAAGCACCAGAATTGCAGAAGTGCTCAGGATAAGTAAACCTCAGTTGTTCAGCAAGGAAGCAAAAGCAGACTAGGAGAGAAGAGATAGGAACAGGAATAAATTAAAAAAGATTTTCCTTTGCATGTTTTGTTCCTTTTTACCTGAAAATAAGTCTCTGTTTCAAAGGCTCTTATGGTCAGAAAAAATAACTTTTGACTATCACAGTTATCAGTTGGATTTGAATTTTGTGTGTCCCATACTCCTAAGGTCCTGGAGTGTAAGCTGCAGGGTGCTGGGGTCTTACGGGCGTTTATGTAAGGGCTACAGCTGGGAATCCTCGATGTGCCTTTTGGACTTTCCTCCTGTTTGTCTCATGCTCTGTTAGGTAAAAGCACATGCCAAGATCAGTGCTTGGCTCAAGGTGGAATGACCAAAAAGTTGTCTCTATTGTTTAGGTAATCCTCTGTCTACCAAACTCTGCAAAAAATAGCTCTGATCATGTTGCACCTGGCAACATTAGCTCCTTAATCTTTTGTGTAATAACTGCAACCAGGCTTCTGTGGGAGCAGCCCAGACACTGAGGTGTGAGCTGGGGTGGAGAAGAGGACCATGGCAAGCCAGGCATCCTGCAGACACTGTGCCAGGAGGCAAGGGCGGGAGATCTGTTCTATAGCCTGAGCCATAGCCCTCATATCAAAGCTTTTTATCACTCTTACAATTTGCTTGCCCCAGCCTGAGCCATGGCCCTCATATCAAAGCTTATTATCACTCTTAAAATTTGCTTGTCCCACAGCTGTGTCATCTGAGTGCTTTGGTGAGGTGAAATATGTAAGTGGTATTCTAATAGAAGTAATGGTGACTCCTGAGCCAGCCCTGAGTTGGGTTTCTGAGCTCCCAAGAGGAGTCAGAGTTCAGCCACGTCCTGCTGGATAGGGCAGGGTTTGGGGTATCCCTTGTCTAGTACCAGATTTTTTCTGGGAATCTATAGAAACATCAGTTCCTGGCTTTTGGTTTTGGCTTCTCACCTCAAAACACAAGTATATTAAAAAACCAACACCCCTCCCCCCCAAAAAAAAAAAACAAAAAAAAAACCCAAAACAAACAAACAAACAAACAAAAAAAAACCCAAAAAACAAAAAACCCAAAACAAACCCACAACAAACAAAAAACATTCACCCCAACAAAAAAGAAAACAAACCGACCGTCAAGAAAACAGACTGTGGGCTCAAACTCCTAGAAATGTCCAGAATATCTTGACTCAAACTGCGCATACTGTTGGCATGGCATAACAAAACTGTTAGGTGGTTACACAGCAAATATAATATTACTGTGAGCTACTATGTGTGTAAATCACAATGACAGCATCCATTTGTTTAAAAAAAGAATTGATGAAAGAGATGAAAGAAAACTTTGCAAAGAGCTGCTGATTTGATTATATTTTTATGGGGAGGGAGGAGAATCCCTGCTATATCAGCACTAGAGAAGTCTATCAAGACAGCCTGATTAATAGGAACAAATATTACTTGAATGTACAATTATAGAAATAAGATGAATTTTTATAGTTTTAGAGTTTTATGAAATGCCAGCTAGAAGATTAAAAATCCATGGTATTAGTTTCTTTCAAAAAATTCTATAGAAGGAAGATTCGCAGTAAGTCATCTCAGTTCTGAGCAAGATGAGAGTAAAATTAAGATACAGTCATGTAATATGAGATTTGGGAAAGATAACATTTTTTTTGCTATGCATACAACATCTTAAACACTGTCTAAGTCTGTACAACATTAAGTAAGATTTATTGACAAATTACCTTGTTTGATCAAATTTTTCTTCTCTGACTAAGGTAAATTCTCATTTTTTACTTGTTACTTTCTGCTTAAAGAGACCTTATTAAACAGCAAAAAATATAGAAAGCATGACAGCAGGAACCTTTTTTATACATTTACAGGGCAAAATCTTTCTACTGGATTTCTTGGTTTATCTGGGTTTGGTTCTGTGTTAAAAAATATTAAATAAAAATTCATTAGCTAAATGTACAAGATTATGGGGCTCATCTGAATTTATTCCTATGAACAAATGGTGAATTTGGATGTGAAATATTTAATGATATTTTGAAGTGGATAATTTCTGTTCTGGGCACAGAAAATTTTACAATACAACAATTATTTTTGCTTGCTATTAAATAAAGAAAATATAGGGAGCCGCTAACTGCTTTAAATATTGCAATAAAAACAATAAATCTGTGCAATATCAGTCTATCTTCAGATAATGAATTATGACAAAATCCTGAGTTCTTAGCTTGCACATCTGTTTGCTGGTGCCATGGATTGCACACCATCTGCATACTTAGTGATTTCCAGCTCCTAAACTTGGTTTCGGTGTGAGATGAGGCACAAAGAGAAACATGTGCACTGTCAGTGGCAACTGAGACAGATGGGAAAGCTGCACATAAAATGCTGTAAAAAACATGCATAATTTGGTGTGAGCGTAACAATTTGGGGGAAAATGAATACATTTATTAATTCTTTTGAAAAACTCATCAGTAAGGTGGTCAATGCACCTGGAGAATACTAATTGGCTCGCACCTGCACCTGCTGCTGGTTATCTTGAAATTATTCTGTTTATAGGGATCCAAAACCTATTAAAACTTTGCCTGTCATGGGTCTGGCTTGACTCTTACAGCTGTCACTGCAGATCTTACTTAACTGTCCCACAGCCACTGAGACTATCCCAGGCATATGCCTGGTATGACCAGAGGCTGCCTTTCCCTGTCTTTCATGGGATGCCTGCAATGTTGTGGCTTGGCATGCAGCAGCAAGAACCCACCCACAACCTCCTGCCAAACACACAAGGTCTGAGCTTAAAATTTTCATCCATATTGCAGCCATACTGCTACGAGGGTGCAAAGTATTCTTAAGGAATATCTATAACTCCAAAAATTTGGTTTTAGAAATGTAACTTGTATGTACCAAGATGAACTGGCTGGATACTTTAGGATGCACCCTGCATAGCCAACACTTTTATTTACTTAGAAGTCTGTACCTTTTTTCTGTGTTATTTTGGCGGAGGACAGACTGTCAGGTTTAATGACCTTGAAAGTTTCAGGGAGGATGTTCAAGAACTTTAGGGTAACATGTTTGCAAAATTGTCGTGAGTGGAAAGATTTTTGTTTTTCAGGCATGCATACTATGGCTAAAAGTGGGAAACATTTTACCAGAAAATAATTTCACTTAAAAAAAGAATCTGAGCTCTCTTTAGAAAAATTGACTGTCTGTATTTGTAGGAATTTCTGTACAAGTCCAAATCTCACAATCCAAACCAGTCACAATTAGTTGGAAGAAGAATTTCACCACCTTCAATCACTTTCATGTATGATGTGACACCTGGGTAGGGTTTTTGTTTTTTTTTAAATGTTGACCCTGCTTACTTTTGACACAGCTGTGAAAGGCATGACAGGTATTTCAGAAGTATAGGAGTATTTTGTTTTTTATATAATAAAAAATATTTGTATGTGATTTCTGTGGGGGTGTTGGTGTGTATGATAGAGGGCTGAGCAGTGATAAACAGCCTGTTAATGCAGCCTGTAAGGGAGCCAGCAACAGCTCCCTGATGAAGAAAAGCACGGCTGGAAAGCAAGTGAAAAACACAAAGCATTTGCAACCTCTCACTCTCGGGAATGGTGTGCGTGTATGTGAAACCACAGCTTGGTCTGCTGCTTGAAAAGGTTGCTTGGGGTTAAGTTCTGCCATATGATTTTGGCATCTGGCTATGATTGCAGTCAATGGGGGTCCTCTGTATGCATCTGAGGGCACAGTATGACCCTTCCTGCTTGTTTTCACTCACTATATTTTTGTATTATGGCACCTCTGAGCAGAGACAATCTCAACTGCTCATTCACTTCAAAGGCCATCTGTAAGGAAAGTTATTCTTGTGTTTCCTTTCGTTCTCTGAGCAGTCCTTAGCTTTCTTTCATGACTTCCTTTCTTATTGATTTATTAAGCTACTAAAGTTCAGATCCCAGTCTATAAAAATTAAAACTTTAATCTGAAAGAAGAAAAAATAACCAAGTAGATAACGGAAGTACAAGATAGTGGCACAAGCAGCTGTGAGCAGACAGAGCGTAGTTCATTTTCAGACATCTTCTGAAAGATAAAGAGCAGTTCAATCAAATTAAAAATGTGGAGAGATTTTCCTTCAAGCCACATTGAGCAATCAAGTCTAAAAAACAAGCCATACTGTGTTCCTGAAGCAGATAATAGTATCAGTGATGAGGTATTACTATTAGGAGTAAATGGCTCCTGTAAAATAATAAACTGATTTAATGGGCCAAATGATGATAAGGTACTCTTCATGGATATACCAGAGGCAGAATTTTTTTCATCAGGAATGGTGTCCTAACTTGATATTCCAACTGCAAAGCTGCAGAAGGCTTGACACTGATGGTAATATTTTGATTACTGTAATAGAAACTGAAGTGGGACATCAGAATTTGTGGCACAATAGAGGAAGACTTAGACATCTTAGAAAAGTTATCTATAGGAATCATGTTTTTGCCTGCAGGTAGCCTACAGGGAATGATAAACAAAAGGAGTATCTGTCCACCCCTGTCATCGGAGCATGCATGAAAAATTAAGGAGCCAGGGAAGGACCTCCATATAAGAGGACAGAGAGAAAGAATGAGGACCCTTGAATGGAGAAAAGCTTTCTCTATTCAAGATTCTCTGCTGCCTCGTGGACAAATGAGGTTGGCCTTGGTGAGCTGTGCACTCTTCCTTAATCTTGTTTTGCATGTTCCCATATACAGTGGAGTGAATTTCTGAATTCCAGGAACTCAGAACCCCTTGTTGTGTCCAAACTCCTATGATTTCCCCATAGCTGGATTGCCATGGGAGTTTCTTGTCCTTTTTCCCAAATGGAAAATGTTCAGAATGAAGTTACCTTAAGACTTCAATGATCTGCTGGGGAGAGAGACACAGGAGGAAGTTGAAGTTTGTGGAGGGAATTGCTGAACAACCTGGTCTGACCTTGTAGCTGATCCTGTTCTGAGGAGGAAGTTAAACTTGAGACCTTCAGAGGCCCCTTCCAGCTTGAACTATCTGATAATCTTATGAGAATAGGATTCCAAGTACATTTTCATGTAACTAAGCTTTCAGGCAGATGCAGGAAAAGTCATCATGTGACTGTTAAAGACACTTTTTTTTTTCTAGAGAGAGCTCAAATTATCATATAATTGAATGATTTTTTTTTTGGTTAAAACTTTAATAAATAGAAAAAAGATGCCATCTTTACAGTGAGCTTTTATATTATTGTATTTTACTATTGTCTATATCCCACTACTGAACAGAATTGTGTTTTATTTCCTCTGTCTCCTTGAAAACGTTCATGTCTGACAGATGTTCATATCAAGAACATGAAAGGAATTTGGGAGTTTTCTAATTATCTGGTGCCACTTTATGTTGGCTTTGGTATTTTTTTTTTCCAGTAGAAGTGAAAGAAGGAAGCTGTCCCAGTAGAAAAGTTCCCTAGTAATATTTTAAAGGAAACTTGCCTCTCAGGATACAATGCTCAGATTCTAGATGACACCGATGGCACTTTCTATTTGTTGGGTCCCCAGTGTACATGCAACATGAAGCAGACTTTGGTTCAAAAAATTACATGGTCCTTGTGAGTTTTTTCTTTGACTGGAATTCCCCAGGAGCTGATGACTTCAATGTAACATTGATTTTATGTGAAAATTTAAAGTCAAAACAACTGGGATCCTTGTTTAAGGAAAAGAAATAAAGCACTAAAAAAATGTAAATACAGATTTTTCCTATAGAGCCCATTCTGCAAATTGGAGTTTTTGACCTTTTTGTTTTTATTGCTTTTCAGCTATAGGAACACTTATTTAAAACAGTTTCTAAAGCCTTGATGAATATAGCAGAAGACTTATTTTTCTTTGGAGGAAATGCAAATATTTTAGTTGCGGTGTTTGTTTATGCAGAGATATCCCTGAATTGAGCAATAATTCAAATAAAATGTTTTAGTGTCCTAGGAATTTTTATTGAAAATTCTTCTGAAACTTTAAAAAATGTCCTTATATATCTTACTATGAGACTAATGACTTTGTGGAAGAAAAAGAAGAGATGAAAAAATACTGTTGAAGGAATTTGGAGAGTTCAAAATAGGTATAAAGGATAAATTTGCCTTCCATGTATTAGTAAGAGAGAGAGAAAGACAAAGTGATTTACTCCCAGTTTCCAAAACATGAGATCCAAACCATAAAACTGTAAAGAACTTAAAGAAGCATCACCTCACCTTTTAAACGTCAACTTTATTTTCTCAGCATACATTTTTCAATGAAAAAATTGCCCATGAGATAGGTAAAAAGCAGTTCTTGACACTTATACTAGCAATTTATTGTCTCATGGGGG
>VXBC01007166.1:19037-29392 GCA_013399945.1 Ploceus nigricollis
AAAAAACCTCCAGAAAATAAAAAAACCACCAACCCTGGGGTTTCCAGCAGGGGTGAGCCCAGCGATGTCCCTGCAGGGGGACAGCAAAGGCAGCAGTGCCAGCCCTGCTGAGCCCTCCAGGCCGGGCACACAGAGAGGGCTCCATCAGTGCCACACTGCCCCACGGGGTCACCTCTGCCCCCAGGTGCCAGGCCAGGCTGGCAGGCTGTTATCAGCCATGCCAGAGTGCTGATAAGAGCCTGAGCCCTGCAGGAATAGCCCTGGGCCTGTCCCAGCAGCCACGCCCTGCCCTGTGCCATGGCACACACCTGCCCGGTGCCACCTGCCCGGTGACACGCAAGCCCCGCTGTGCCACGGCGCCAGCCACGGCTCTGCCACTGCTGCCATGCCACGGCTCTGCCACTGCTGCCGTGCCAGCCACGGCTCTGCCACTGCTGCTTGTTTTGCAAGCTCCAGGGAAGGTTTGGAATGAGTGTCCCAAGGCTGGGGTCTCTCCCAGCACCATCTGCTGACCCCAAAGGAGGGAGATCCCAAACTCTGGTTTTGCTCCATCTGAAGCAGCCAGGAATCCCCTGCTTAAATCTTCTACCAAGTCCCTGAAGGAGAAGGACAAACCAGACAATCTACACTCTGTATGCACCCAACAGCACAGAGCTTCTGTGTCCCCTCCACATCCTTCCCTCAGCCTGCAGCTTTAGGAAAACTGCCTTTACCATGGGCTGGCTGCCACCAGGCTTCATCTGAGGCACTGATGAAGTGGCATTTAGCACGCCAGCCTGTCCTAATTGCTCCCTGTCAGGAGCAGGCTGAAATGCCAGGAGAACTTCCCTTCTCTGCCCTCACGCAAGGTCCAACCAGTCAGACTGGCTCATCAAAAGCAGGCCCAGGGAGTTAAATAAACTCTGGCAGAGAGCAATCAAGGAGGCGACGTGTAAAGCCACAAACAATAACACCACTGCCACAAAACTGAAGCTCTGCCAACTTTAATTATGTTTGGGTTGGACAGGGCATCTTTATTGTCTGCTAATGAAGGCAATAAAATAAATTAGCCCAGGCCTTTTAATATTAAATAAATGTATTTTACAGCTGCCTGGAAAAAAAAAAAAAACCAACTCACAAGGCAGATATAGACTGAACAGTTTTGTGACATGCAGAGTGACACTGGGTGGATAAAAACATCCCAAGCCAGCAGAAGAGTGAGTTAACTTTCCAGAAGTTAAAGAATTATGAGTTTTTCCTCAACAAGCCCTGAAATGCTGCTGGGATGTCCAAATGCTTCCCAAGGCTGCAGTGGCAGGGAAAAAGGAGAGGGTTGGAACTCAGGTGTTGGATCCCATCTTTTCAGCAGCTCTCTAGTTCCAGTTCTCTGCCAAAATAAACCCAGGCAATGGCTCAGGTAGAACTGGGCTCAGCACCTCCTGCAAGCTGTCCTGACACCATCAGCTCTCTCCTTTGGCAATGAATAATCCCAGGTCCCAGCTCCAGGTGCAGAGCCTCACAGTGTGACAGTGTGAGCTCCTGTCCACACCAGGCACAGGAGACATTCCCTGCTGCCTTCTGCTGGTGGGAAAGCTGGAAGCACCTGTCTGCAGACTCAGCCAAACACACTGACTGCCCCTCAAACAACACAACCTTAAGGGCTGTTTTTGTTAATCACCATCATTGTTTCTAATTACAGCAAATCCCACCAGAGTTCTGGCTGACCTTCCAGTGTGAGCCTCTCCCAGCATTAGTGCACAATTCCCTCCAGCTGAGCACAAAAACTGCCAGAGGGACAAAGGGACTCTGCCCCAGGCCCACTCTGTTTGCTCCTGAAGCAAACTTGAGGAGAGTGAAAGTTTTCACTCTCCTCAAAGCAGCCCAGAACACTTCACACATTCAATATTCGCATCCAGCCACGAAGGAGCTAAAAGAGGAGAAAAGTCAGTCAAGGCCAGGGAAAGGAAAAGCCTTTCCAAAGGGAAAGCCACACTGCGGGCATCACCCTCAGAGCACACCCAGCCTCTGGTCCTGGCACAAAGCTCTGCCTGCTCCTCCACCTCCTCATGGTGAAGGAAAGGGTTGTCTGAAGAGGAGACCCTCCTGCAAACTCCTCTGAGCTCCAACACTCCTGCACAATGTTGGCTCTGCTGAAGGACCTGCTCCCAAAACACACAGATGTTCAAACACAGGAGTTTACTGCCAACAGGAGGAACAGAGACAACACATATTTAAATTTTCTGGAAGCAGAAAAAGGCAGCTCACACCTCATGCAAGGAGCAGCCTTTCCAGGGAGGCAGTTTTTGCTACACAGTTGCATTTCCCAGTAAATAAAGAGGCAGTTGAGCAGCAGCCAGCCCAAACCAGTGAAGATTTAGGAGAGATTCACATGTGGAGTCCCAGGGAGGGACTTAGCTCAGCCACAATCACCTGGTAAGTTCTATTAGCTCCAGGTTTCCACTTTTGCTTGGAACAGATTCCCACCTTCTTCATTCCCTGCTCACTTCTGAAACACAGGGTTGTTTTAGAAATGTTTTACTTCACAGCCTAGCTCCACAAAACCAGCTCTCAGAAAAGCATCCCAGTGGACTGAAGTGTTTATCCTACACACACCAAGTTCTTTCAGTCAGCAATAAAACCCCAGGCTGGAAGTCCTGCAGGTGAGTCTTTTGGGGAACTCAAAACTGACACCAGCAGTTTGGTTTTACCTCTGTAAAACCATCCTGGTTATTCTCTACCTCCATGGCATAAAAAAGCAGGCAGGCATCCAGAGACAGGGATCCCACAGTGCCAAGAGCTGGATATGAACTCCCTGCCAACCCCCAGCATCAGTTTTGTGCTGTTGCAGCAGACAGAGAATCACTGTCTCACTGTCTCTATTAACACAATCATCTCTCAGACTGGCCCAGGGTGAAAAAAAAACAAGAGAAAGAAGTGCTTTGTCATAACTAGGAAGTGCTTTTTGCAAGGAGAGCTTCCCTCAGGAAACCAGAAAAAACTCTGCAGGGAGAATCCTGCCACAGACACATCCAAAACCAAAAAGGCTTTTGGAGCTCTTGGCACTCACTTAATCACACCAGCTGCTCTTTGAGCCACTGAGAGGCAGGCTGCCTCCAGCTCAGCATCCTCCTTCCAGCTGCTAGACAAAGGGATTGGGAGTGCAGCAAACAGGATTGGGTTTCCATCCCTGAATTTACTCACTGCTGCTCAGTGCATGGTGGTTTTCCTCCCAGGAATTCTGCTGCTAGAATCCCCTATCAGCCATCCTGCTCAGATTGGCTGCCAAAAGTGGCTTAGCTTTTGTTTCAGACTAGACATCCACAGAGGCCCTGTCTCCTCTCAAACAAGCCAGCTGGAAGATGGATTGACAAGTATGAAATCTGAAAAAACCCACAAGATAGACAGGAAACCACACAGAAAATGAAGAGGTGCTTATTCAAACAGCACAGGGGTAATCAGTGTGGCTTCTTCCACAGAGAGATGCTGAAAGCTTGGGGAGATTTAAAAAGCAAGAGGTTAAATTAAGCAGGAAAAAAAGCCATTAATCCTGAACTCTCACTGCTGCCTCAGGAAGTCTTAAAATCATGAAAGACAAAACAGTGGGGGAAAGTCTCACTGCATGTTTCCTTCGCTTTTCCTCCAGGATCCTTGCAAACACAACACTGAGCTGCTACAGCCCACTGTGTTTTCCTCCCACCCAAGAGCAGAATGGGACACTAGGAAGAGGAATGACAGAAATGGAGAACTAGGACATTGTTACACACCAGAACCATAAAAAAAAGGGACTTTCCAAAACTGAGAAGCAGCAAATCATTACAAATCCATCAGCTTCCTCCCCTGAAGCGTTTCACACCCCAGATGGAATCTCCAGGCAGAGGATGAATGACAGCCCAAGGAGATGCTCACACTTCTGCTCAGGCTACCAGAATATCAGTTGGTTTGAGTCCCTGCAAGAAGAGCTGACATCTGATTTTATTCTGATGTGGAAAAGAAACATTCCTGGAATGCCAAATTTCCTTCACTCCCACATTTTACAAGTGCTTAAAATCAAAGGCAAGATATCCCAAGGAGACTAAAGTTACCTGGAATTTGGACTAAATGTGCCATAAGTCCTTTTGACATGAACTGCATTTAAACACATGCAGAAATGGAGAACTATGACCCAAGGAGTGCCACAAGCACACGAAATCTCCTGAAACCCTGGAAGCACAAATCCTGAGCCCATCCCTCTGTCCCTCTCCTGAGTCCACGTGGGTCCCCCAGGCTACTGAAATCAAAGCAAGCAGTCAAACACCTCTTACTCAGTTCCCAACCATCAGCTTTGTTCCCTGCTGGAGCAACACTTACTCTGCTGCCCTCTCTGAGTATTTATCTCAGAAACACTGCAAAGAAAGGCTGTGTGTGGACACACAAATCCAACCTTATTGAACTTTGCTTGGACCACCTTAAGCTGACCCCTCGCAGCAAAAACCCACCGTGTGTGCCCCCAGAAGCAGCAGTTTGGGTGCTTATCAGGAACATACCTGTGCAGAATTCCTTGTTGGGGTTCTGGGGTACCACGATCCTCCTGTAGACGATGGGCTCTGACTCCAGGATGTTCTCGTCGTGCCGGTAGCGGGCGGGTTTCTCGTTGGGGGTCCCTCGGGAGCGCGTGCCGCTCCTCCTCTCGTAAGTCTCGATCTCCTCAAACACAGCTGCCTTGTCAAAAAGGGCCAGGTTGCCCTCAAAATCGAAATCAGTGTCTGGGATTTCATCAATGTCGTCCCCAAAGCACTCATCGTCCTTGCTCTTCATCTGCCCGTTCTTCAGGCCGCTCTTCTTCGGGGTCACCTGGTTCGGGTGGCGGCTGCTGGATGACCCTAAGCCAAAAGAAAAGCAAGTTGGGAGTGTGTCCTAAAAGGGAAAAAAGCACATTTTGTGCCTCAGCACATCTTGTGGGAGAGGGGAGCTCGGGGTCACAGTCCCCTCACTCAAGGGGTACTCACCATGGAGCTCACCCCTGGAGCTGGCATTAGTCACGCTCAGCTAAGCCAGCAGAAAATAGAACACCAACAGAAAACAGAACACCAACAGAAAATAGAGCATCAGCAAAGAGACTTTCAGGGACTTCCCACCAGCCAGGTTAGAAAAACAGGCTTGCCCACAGTAGCAAAAGAGGTGTTTCTCCAGGTTTTATTTAATCCCAGTGCCACACCAGTGGCAAGGTAATCAGCTGTGACCGAGGAGTTTTCCCATGTTCAGGCAGGTGTGTGACCCAGGCCCTGCTCTGGAATTCCCCTAAATTTCAGAGACTGCTGCAGGTGTTTTCTTCCCTATTCATGATCTTTAAGGGAGAACTTCAAACCCTGAATAGAAAGGATCTCTTTTCCCTCAACCCTGATGTAATTTCTGTGATATGACACGCAGTCCATTGCCTCATTCCTGTTTCACTCTTCTCCTTACCCATTACCTTGTGTTTTGGAATACACTTCTTTCCAATCACAAGTCATTGGGAAAGCCCAAATTCTCTGGAGTGAGACTGATGAAAGTCTCCTCCTTAGGGCTGGAGATGAAGAACTGATGCAAATATACAATTATGAGCTCAACATATCCTTTACTTGCTTATTTCTTCCTTTGTCCTTCAGGTCCAGACAATATTATTCTATTTGTCCTCACCAGTGTCACATTTGCAATTACTAGAAAATATTTCAGGCCAATTCCTGCAGTTACAGGAATCACCTACAGTGTCCAACAGATGGAGTAAGTTATCAAGCCAGAGCTCTTGCTCTACTAAACCATTTTCTGTTGTCTAAGATAATTCCCTTTGTGAGGGATTTATACAAATGAGTTGGAGAGAATCAGTTCGGTAACACAGAAACAAAGAATTTCAAGCCATCCAAGGAGATTTTCAAACATCCCAAAAGATTTGCAACAGGCACAAACTCCACCAGCACCCTTCCTGCTCCTTTAAAAGTCCAGTTTCAGCATGTCTAACTCCAGTCACGCTGAAATGCGATTTGCTGAGGATGTGTACCTGGTTTATTTCCAGTCAGAGACGCATTGCCCCAGCAAGGATTTATTTCAGACAGTGTGGGGCTTGGTTTTTCTCAGGAACTGGTTAATAACTAACCTGAAAGCTTTCCCAGTGCCCACAGCAAGATCCTAAATCTGCCAGGCTTTGCAGAATAACCATTCCCCATTAAGAAAAAAAACTCAAACACCCTTCTCAAACGATAATGCAGCTTTTGTCTTGGAAGGACAGACAGCAGAATCCCAGCACTGTGCTGACAAAACAGGATTTAGGAGAGAGGAAAGGGTAAGGCTTCCCAGGAAGGAGAGTTTCAATAAGCACACTCCAACCACTCATTTATATGTATGGTTTTGAAAGCTTTTGGTACCAACTTCCACTCTGTTCCAGATAAAGGGCTCCCACAGCAAAGGTGACACAAAGCTGGACAGGACTTGGTTTGGAACTAAACTGCCACTGGGGGAATCACAGATCAGCTGCTGCTCTGAAGGAGGAAGATGAGGAATGCAAACACAACAGGCCCAAGCTCTCCCAGCATTCAGGAACTGCAGCTCAAGCAGAAGCCAAGGGACTCTCAGGGCTCAGATGGACAAGCTGGAGCCTGCACTGCCACAAAGGCAAACCCAGCCTGCTGCTCCTGCCAGTGGCAAGAGTTTGTTCCTGTCACACTCCTTGCCAGACCCCTCTGCAAACAGCTCCACACTCCCCTCAGCTGCCCCAAAACTCAGAGTGTGTGTCCAGTGGGACAGCAGCAGCTGATGTGAGCATGGAATGCTGATGGAATAAAGAGCTGCACCAGAAAAGCTGGAGAACAATGGCTGCAAAGCTCCCTGCAGCCACAAAGAATGGGAGCCAGGAGCCCACCTCATCAAAACGTGGTGGCAGCTCCCTGACCCATCCTGAGCCCTGCAAAGCTGCTGACCCACACAGCCCCCAACAGAAGTCACACAGGACGTGGCACAGGCCTCCAGTGAGCTGGGAGCAAAGTTAGGAGCTGCTCCTCTTCTAGACAAATCCTGGAAAAACCTTCCAAATCCTGGAAAAAATGACAGCTGGTTCTGCTCAGGGAAAAGAAAAGAGGCAAAAAAAGGGCAAGGGGAGGAAAGCAAAGTCAGGCTGCAGCAAGGCAGATCTCCTATTCCAGCTGCTTCTGGATCACAGCTCCCAGTGCTCTGCCCTGCATGAGCAGAGCTCCAGTCCAAGCTGGCACACAGAAAAGCACCTCCCTCACAAGATAAACAGTCCTTCCCGGGCTTTTTTTGTTTCCAAGGAATAACAACCCTTTCATGTACAGCACACAAGCAAACAAAGTCTCCAGTGAGCTGGCTGCCTTCCTGAGAGATCCCTGTGGGAGGCTTTGCTGCCAGCCCTGGCACCACGAGCCCGGTGCCAGCACGGCAGCAGAGCCATTGCTGGGAAACCTGAGCTGGTGTTTGTTGTTTATTGATTCCTGTCACACCAGGGCTCCAAAGGGGAATTCTGGCCCTCACTTGGCACGCTAGAGGCCAACAAGAGGTCAACTTTCAGCTGTAGGACCCAAGCTCTGTATGACATCTCAGCCCATTCTTCCCTGCACAAAGCCAGGCCCAATTCCATCCCCCTCCCAAAACTCACACATCACTCACCCACCTCTCCAAATACACACATTTTACAGGTAAAACACCCCTCCGTACCTCCTGTATTCCAAAATGAACCCAAGCTAACAATCTACACCTAGGACCTGCTCAGCCTGCCTCAAAGTCTGTAAAAGTGACCTGTTCTGCTCATGTAAGCCTAACATGAGTTGTTTGTGGGTTGAAGCACTCTCTGCTCACCCCAAATCTACCAGGCATCCTGGAAGGGGTAAAAATATCCCAGTTGGTGGGGGGGGAGAAAGACTTCCAGCAGTCTAGGAATTTCTCCCCAGAAACACAGCCTAACACCTGTTTCACTGGCCTGGCCCACCTTGGTTTGTTTCTTTTGCAAAGGGGGGAAAAATGAAATAATGGAATTACTCTGGATGCATACCAAGGCTTCAATAATTAAATCATGGAAAATATGCTGGATGTACACTGAAATTTCAGAAATTGGATTATGAGGGTCTGGAAAGGAAGATAGCTCAGGGGGCTTTGAGGAAAAAAGTGAACAAAGCCAGTTGTGGCCCAATTTTGAAGATTTTATTAAGAGAAATAAAAATAAGGGATGTGTGACTTTGGGATGCTCTGATTGTATCTTACATCGACCTCATTAATTTGTATTTTTAACAACATAGCCAAAACCCATTTGTAATTATGTACAGGGTGATGTTGTAATAAGTTATAGGTATAGAAGCCTTAAATAGAAAAGCCTGGGGAGATTTAAAAAGCAAGAGGTTAAATTAAGCAGGAAAAAAAGCCATTAATCCTGAACTCTCACTGCTGCCTCAGGAAGCTTTAAAATCATGAACGACAAGACAGTGGGGGAAATCTCACTGCATGTCTCTTTCACTTTTCCTGGAGGATCTTTGCAAACACAACACTGAGCTGCTACAACCCACTGTTTTCCTCCCACCCAAGCATAATATTGCAGCTTGTTTGCAGCTCCTTTTAGAGGAGAAGGCTGGAAGCTGGGCAATCTTCAGAAAGGAAAGACAGCAAAATGAGGAAAGCTTTGGAACTGGCATTAGACATTTTCTACATAGACAGAATCACTAAGATGGAAGAGACCTTTAAGATCATTGAGTCCAAGCCATGCCCTAACACCACCTCAACTAGACCATGGCACTGAGGGCACATCCAGCCTTGTTTTAAGCACATCCAGGGATGGTGACTCCACCACCTCCCCAGGCAGACAAATCCAGTACTTTAGCCCTCTTTCAGTAAAAAACTTTTTCCTAACATCCAACCCAAATTTAAGACTGTATCCTCTCGTTCTGTCAGGAACAAGAGACCAACCCCCAGCTGACTACAACCTGCCTTTCAGGTGGGGTCAGAAATATATTCTATTTCCAAATAACCCACAGGTGGGCCAGGGGAAGTTTGCAGCAAAGGTTGGTGGGAAAGGGAAGCTGCTGGAAGATGCAGGCCAGCCCCACACTCACAGGAATTGTGCCTCCGACGGAAGCCTTTGGACTGGCTCAGCGTTTCCATGTGTCGATCCATGTAGCTCTTGGAGCACTGCTGCTGTGGGGAGATGACAATGTCCTGGCTCTTCATGTCTGTCCTCCTGGGGATGTTCTGTGGGGCACTGCTGGACATGGGCTTCTTCAGCACCTTGCCAGTGCCGTTCTGGCTGGGTCCCACCTGGCAGCCCACCCCTGGCATGGCCGTGTCCGTGTGCTGCGAGTCCCCGCATTGCCTGCTGTCCCCCGGGCCCGGGATCTCCAGGATCTTCAGCTCAGTGATGTCACCTGCCCTAAAAACAGTAGGAGAAAATCAGGAATTTAGCACACACCCCGGCAGGAAAAAACCTCCTGAGGAAAAACTTGGTTGTCCAATGGGATTGTTCTGATGCCATCATCTATTAAAACAAGGGAATAAAAGGATTTTAATGCTCAAACATACACAGACATCAAAATGTTCAAATGAAATGGCAAATCCTCAAAATAACCACTGCAGTATGCCTGCACTGCACCTGGATTATGTCTGAAAGGTTCTGCAGCTGAAACAGGAATCAGTCAAGCAAAAAATGGAAGCAACTGGCCCAGACCTTCGCAGAAATCTGCATTAATTTAACAGTTCCTAGCTAATTAATTGCTCTCAGCCTTGAGGCTACTATTACTTTTAATCCATTTCTGCAGAAAGCCACCCTCAGATCAGTGCAGCTCATGCTCAGACAAGGAGGACACTTCCCATTTCCAAAGAAAAAAAGGCTAAAGAAAACTAATCTAGCACTGGGCACAAGCCAAAAGAACACAAAGCAGTGATTATAAAGACCTCCACTAGCACTGAGTGTAAGAAATAAGCCAGGAGTTGGGCTCTCCGAGCTTCAACTCAGCGTCTGTCCACGTGGGATGAGAAAGCAGAGACTCCACACATCCCCTGCTGTCAGTGTCCCTCTCCAAAATCCAAGGGAAAAAAGAAATAAAGTATTGGCTTTGTGGAGTCAGTGTCAGTGAAAATGAGTGACTCAGAGCCTGAGCTCCAGCGTGCCAGGGAGCAGGAAAACGGGCAGCGGGGAGCGACTCCTGTTTGTGTCTTCTGAGCACAGCGTTACCAGCAACTGCCGAGGGCAAAGCCTGCAAAAAGCACCTCAGCCCCCTCTGCTACAGCAGAACAGAATTAAATTAACATTTTAAAGAGCTAAAAATATAGAAATAAATTATACAAATAATAGAAAAATATTATATGTATATAAATATATCAATAAAAATTCTAAATAAAAATTATATACATTTGTAATGTATTTTATA
>VXBC01007167.1:0-153589 GCA_013399945.1 Ploceus nigricollis
TATAAGGAAGTAATTTATGATTGACTGTATGAACCAACCAGACCTTAAAGGCAGTATAAAGATTATGGTGTAAAGGGAAAAAAATAGTAAANGGGAAAAAAAATAGTAAAACTATTTTTAAAATCTCAGACTTTATAGAAATGTTTTTTTATATAAAAAAAAATCTCAATTTTAAAGAAAACTAAAATAACTGTTTCTAAGTAAAAGTTAATTTTCACTCTAATATCTCCTAAAGTTGTGTCATTTTCATGGGCCTCATGAAAAGGTGAAGTACTTGAAGTATACACATGGGAAGGTGATGGTTTCTCCTGAAGCAGTGGAAGGATCATGGAATATCAAAATGTAATCCTCTTCTGTAAAATGATTACATAAAACACTAGAACTTTTCAACCCTTTTATCCTGAACCACTCAAAAATAGCTGAGCAGCACATTTAGCCCTTCATAAGACCAATGTTCAACTGCCTGTTAAGGATGAGAAGATTTGCAACATCATCTCCTAATTCAATGCATTGGACTGGACTCTGCTTCAATGGAAAGACAATAACATATGCAAAAGTTCTGAACCCTATGTGTCTTCTCCATGGGAACTTCTTAGCCATGAAACTTCAAAATCCTATTCATTCTTAACAATTAAATACTTCTCAGGGTAAGTGACATTAATCTGGTTAAATCTTCTTAAAATGAACAACTTCAGCACACAAATTGAAATCACACCACGCCAGAATATTTCATAACAGGGGAATTCTCCCGGTCACAGCGCAGGTGCCTATGGAAAAGTGTCTTTTCAAAGGATCAAAAATAAGTGTGGGTTTTAATTAATTATGGAACTCCACAGGTATTTCATTCCCAGTGGAATTTAATTTATATTGCAGTAATCCATAACTGCCTGATATGGCCTACGTTGGGATAGCTTCTTCAGAGGATGACTTCCTGCTTTCTCCCAGCATTTGCTTAGAAAGCTAACTGCAGTTATCCAAAAGTTTTTATTGCCATACTGTAACAAAACATTAGGATGAAAAAAATCTTATATGTGTATAATATATTGATTTATTTCACAACATGTGATGTTTAAAAGTAAATGCAGATCTGATTTTATTTAGCTATTGCCTTTGGCTGTGTACAAACCGTCAGATTCAGATTTTAATTTTCTTAGTGAGGCAAACTATTCCTTTAAAAATCATAAATGCATGCTTTTGACCTAACTGCTTCCATAGTAATAAATCATAATATTGCAGGGAATTTAATTACACAGAAATTACACAGAACACTCCTCATACGGAGACTAAAAGTCTCTTTACAAAAATAAAGGAGAAACTAACCTAAAATATAAACAGCCTTGTCTGAATAGAACAGTCAGCATTTCCATGAACTGCTAGCAGGCCTTCAACAGCCTGCTAAATCATATTTCCCCAGCTAGGAAATTAGTGCAGTGTTCTATTATTGGAGACTATGCATCACCACAGCACATGGAATATCTTCATACAAAATACCCACATGAGGAGAGTACATCCATAACCTTGCCAGGTGTAAACTCTTCTTAGTAGACTCCTTTGTGAGTTTGTCTCTTTTGAATCAGTGTAAAAGTATTTCCTTAGATGTCAGAAACAGTTTGAGTCGACGAATGGAATTTAATTTTAATTATTTCTAAGGAGAAAATCCGATATTATTTTGTAGTTGCAAACACATAGATGAAGGGTATTTTAATGAATTAGAATAGCTATGTAATAATTGCCATGAGTGTTTTCAGATTTTTTTGTACATAAGCATTATTTATAACTAATACTAAAGCAGTAGGATCAGCATTTCACTTCATAATTTTTAAATGAAAATTAAACAAAATAATAAGAAGAATTGCAAAATGTTTCTTTTCATGGTTCTTTGCTTTTCAGTGTTATACCTGCTGTGGATCAGTAAATTGTACTATGAAGAAGGTACTAGAATTTAGTGCAAAGCTTGAGCTGATGGCAAAAATTCATATTCATTTTTTTTTCTGCTGTGAGTATATAACAGAAAACACTGTCTCATATGATTTACTTCTCTGAGTTGTTCAAATATCACCTCGCCATAGTTACCTATCAGGGTTCTCATGAGGAGACAAATGGGGAGGACACATATCATCTTTTTCAGATAAACACAGAATCTTTATTTATTTTCAGGAAACTCCATTTGTAATTGTCCTGATTGTTGGTTTGCCCTGCAATATTGCATAGTTATTTTCTTCTGAATGCAGTTTTCCTTAAAACTCTCTCAGATGCACTTTTTGCAGTTATGCTCTTAGCTGTAAGAATTGTAAATCAAGGATTAGAAATATTTTACAGCTGAATTCAGAATTGCAGAAAGTGGAATAGGAAGATTTAATGTTTAGCTCCACAGGTCATTTCACTCTGAGCTCACAGGGTTCCTTTTCATGAAAATGTTTTCATGAAAATGTTTTGCCTGCATGCAAAACCTGAGGGGTCCCCCTTTCACTGCTTTTGCATATCCATCTGCTGTTTAAGAGCCACGAACAATAGTCACTAAGCACCTTGCCACTGCCTACCATGGATATTTTTCATAATACCTGTAAGGTCAATGAGGGTGAAGTTCTAGTTCTAAACATGACATCTCTAAAATGGAAAACATTTATTTTATTGTATGCTGTCAGTCCACTTTTCTTGAGAGTCATTCTTTTATGGTGTGAGTAGGCAGATACTATATTTTCCTACAAATTCCTTATATGTTTGTGAAAAAAAGTGCACATGAAAAAGACATTAAGTCTTTAGTGAAAGTTCTTTTGTTAGCTTTTACTATTTTGCATGCTGAAAATAGAGAAAAGCAGGGTTATAAGCCACCACAGAACACACTGAAAAAGAATATACGCTGAACAAATTGAAGATAATAATTTCTTCCTGACTTTATGTTATAGATTATCTGACTAGAAAAGGGCAGGGAACTTCAAGAAATTAGCTGGCTGGTTTTGTTTTGCGTGTACACAGTGATATTATTATATAAGGTCCAGTGAAAGCTGCTTTCTTCTGTGAGGAATGTCACATAGTCAATTAAAAAAGAGAAGCAAAAGTATATTTACTAACGAAGAGAATGATTGTTACTGCAGCAGAAACCATATACCTCCTATGTAAGCTGCAGGGATCAGTAACAATACTGTCTAGAAGCCTTGAAAGGGAGACTGGGTATAAAGCTAGGGTATCCTCCCAGAGGCAGGAAGAATGCAGATACCCTGAACATTACTGGATTATCAGTGATGAAGAGAGATGGGGAGACTCCGATATGGCCAGAAGAATCCAAATTTATTGTGGAATACCTATGCTTATATACTATTTTAGGAAGGCTAGGAATGTTCTACTACAATGATTGGGTTAATCATCACATAAAAAAACTTATACATTTTACAACATCTCTTGCTTGCAGAGTTTGATGTAGTTTTCTTTTCTGGTAAATCAGTCTGATTTAATCTTCTTGCAATCTTGATTTAATCCTCAAAGTTCTGTTTGCTCTTGCCAAGGCATCCTGTTATCAAATCTCTTATGCTAATAAGGTCCGAGGTACTCTCTGTTTTGTGTGTCCCAATGCTGATCAAGAGAGAAAGCAATGGATGCGAAGGTAAAAAAGTACTCCATTTGGTACAAGCAAACTATACACAGATTGTCTTCTCTTTATTAACCTGCATCAGTTTGCAAAGGTACAAATATTTGTAACTGTGATGCCTCTTTTAGCTATTGTAAATAAGTGTTTGTAGATGTATTTAGACCTTAACCTGATTTGGATAAAGTACCCTTTTTCAAGTTAGAAAATATAGTTTGTTCTTCATCCAAGGCTGTGGAGGATCTTTAAAACAGGCCTGTGGCACAAGCAGTCTCCATTCCATCCAACAGCATACCCTGTGTGAGCCAGGCAAAGCCGCAGGGGGGGCTCCACAAGGGACAAGGCAAGTGAAAGTGTCTTCCAGTGGCTCTCAGTGGCACTGAAACCTCCCTCACATTCATCAGAATGACCTGAGTGTCACAAGGAGAATGTCCCAGGGACTCCAAGCTGTGTCCCAGCGCATCTAAATTCAGCTATTAGAATTTACTAGCAATAGAAATTTGAATTAGATTTATGTCTGATTTCTTCTATTATAGTAAAAATCTAAATTCTCTGGAGGTAAATATTTCCTTACTTCTACGTACCATAAGTACATGATATATAGCTTAGACACACAACTTTCAGACTACTGAGGTTAGCAGAATTCTCATCTCAGAAAGGTCACAGTTATGGAACTAGGAAAAAACAAGCTTCGGTTGCTTTGCTGGTCATCTGTTGAACCTTTAAGTTATATTTTAAAGCTTAATACTGTGATTATGAAGTCTAGAAATTGGTACCTGAGACTTTCCTGTTATTTTTGAAAACGCATTTTAAACAAGAAAGACTTTTAAACAGACAATTGAAAAGGTTTGTTAAAAAATATAAAATAAACATAGAAAAACATACCAACACTCCACATATTTTTTCCCCCCACTTATGAATTAAGGCATTTCCCATGACCTTCACTAATTAAAGGCCTATGTAAAGTTCTGACATTTTGCCTTTCTAAATAGATCTGAAATTCACTTTTCATGTACAACATCCTCAGCAAATAATAATGTGAACAAAATACATATCAAAGTGCCCCCTGCTGAGATACAGATTTATTGTGTTGACACAATATAGATAGTCTTATTTCATCATCATTCATTAAGTATATTTCACTGTAATTACTGAAAGATACTGTATCATCATGGAGCAGTTAGAAATACTTTAAAATTGAAGCACTTGAAGAGGGTGAAAATAACTTTTGGAGAATGAAGAAGCCTGTTTCCACATTTCTAATAGAAGATTATAGCAAGTGATGATAAAATGCTGTTATATTTTATTCAGAGCAGGTGCACATTAATCATCAGTAATTTATAGTCTGCATGACTAATACAATCAGCCACAAAAAAGTAACATTTTATATATATTCTCCCATTCAGCATTCATTTGCAACTTTATTTGTAATTATCAACTACTTTAATCAGAAATAAGCTCCCTATAGAAAATTTCAGAGTCTACAAAATAGACATTTCTGTTTCATATTAGATTATTTACTGAGTTCAGATTTTCAATCATTTATGATATAAAAGGTCTATCGAACAATCTGTGGGCTGTAACTTTCATTTCATGTCAGGTTGGAACTATAATTGTCCTAGTCTTCACCCAGCCATGGGATGAGGGTGGAAGCTGGAGCTGTGTTTGCGTGCCTAGGCTGTTATTCTATAGCACTCACTTCACCACTGGGCGGGTGGAACTGAGGGATTCTCACTTCTGGGAAAAAGGGAGTGTGGCTTTGGCTGGAAGAAAAATACGTGGTTCAGCATGAGAAAATGCAACTGCTGCTGTCATGGCCCTAACAGAGTTCAGTTTCTAAGTTCATAAGGATTTAGAAGCCAGTAGATGGCCTGACAGCTCTGGTTTATGGTGTAGGGATGGTCAGTTTTGGCTCCTGAAATGACTCATTTTCAATTCCTTAGGGGGAATTTGACGAAAATAATTCATTCAAGAGGATAAAATTCAGTAATAGAACACAAAATACTTAAAATATTTACATTAAATTTTACTGTGTTTCCTTATTTAAAATACTGGCATTAAGATACAATTTCCTTGCTTGTAATGTCAGATACATATTTCAAGGCTTTGACTTTATACATGTACATATTATCTTTCTCTCTTATATATTATAATAATGAATAGTTAACGCACAAAACCTTACTAAAGAGGAATAGCATTCTTCATGAAATCTTTGCAAAGTAGAAAAGTTGAAATCATCAACTTCCTTAAAAAACTCAGTAAAAATTTGGTCATGTCTGAGCTATACAATCATCCAGTTATAAAGCCTTCCTCTCCTGTCTTGAGCATCTTTTCACCCCAAGCTTGTTTATGTGCTATGGTCAAATAGAGACAGAAGTAAACAAAATTTAGTTTATAATAAAACAATTTTGCTGTTCAGAGACAAAAAAATAACTGTGGAGCAATACGACAAATACATTGTCATGAAAAGTCTACATTTTCACATTAAAAAAATTAACTTGGCAACAGGAGAGTTTCTGAACTGCACAATTCTTCATGAGGGTACAATGTTTCCACTGATTAATTTCTCTGTAACTTGTTACAAAGGAAAACATTGGATAAATGTGATCAGGTTCCTTTTGTGGTTTTGTTTGGTTTGGTATGTATGAAATTTTCTGAATTAAACTACCAAGGAAATCACAAGACAAGTGCTGAATCACCAGTCAAACACAGATAAGTGCCTTGCCTGACACATTCTTCCTGATCAACACCCATGTACTGGGTACAATTCCTTGAAGCAAGCAAAGCACCTATGACTGCCACTGCAAATGTGGGTGGAAAGCTGAACTGACTAACCTGTTAAAACATTTTAATTCCTAATATCAACTTGCAAACTAATTGTAGGGTCTGTAAATGATCTGCAATTTCCCTTGATTCTGACCAACCATTTTGTGGCTTGATTTTGAAGACAGCCTGCTTCCCCTTCAAAATCTCTGCCTACTCCTTAGAAATCTACTGAAGATTTAGGTACATCGTGTATTTAAAATTAGAAAGACTGGGATAGAAAATGTGAGATCCTATTTGTTGTTACCAGGGCTAATGGGAGCTTGGACTTAGGAGGCCCTCTCCATAAAGCTGCTTCCTTTACATTGCCTGCCTTGACCAGGAGTCACAGGTGAGTCTCTAAGTGTGATCACAGCAGTGGTAAAAGGGACAACATGACTTTTGGTGGGAAAGGCTAAACCACATAGGAGGTTACAACACATCTGCCCCTGGATTCTCTGTGCCTGTAAGTACAGGGCTTCACTGGCCTGAGGAGAAAAACCTCTTTCCACTAAATAAATCCCAACTGAGTAATGCCACTAGAGGGAGAGCTGACCATATTTATCAACAATATCAAACTGCCACATGTGTCTCGGTGGTACCAGTGGATTGCTGAGCGAGGAAGGGGCAAAAAAACCCAAACCCTTTCTATTCCAGACAAAGACCACCCTAATTTAAAAATGCTACAGTTATATGGGTAGGTTGGATTATGTCAATCATTTAGGAGAATGATGGAGACAAAAGTGAAGGAACTTTAAAGAACATTTCTACCCAGTGCAAACAAGACCAGTTTCATTCATTGCACTCCAGGCAAGTATCTATTGACACGTTCCTAAGAATCTCAGTAATGATGACTGGAGTTTCTGGATAGATCACTGGTTTGATGACCAAACAAGACTATTTTTTGTTTAATATTCCTCTGTGATGGAAAGGTGTTTTCTTCCTGCTAACCTACACATTCCTCAGAGCAATCTAAACTCAAGACCTCTCTTCATCTCACAGTGTCTGTGGAAAAGATTTCTTTTCTCTCTCTTGGTTAGCAACTTCTAAAGTTTCTAAGGGTATCATCAGATCTCCCTCCCCTCAGTCTTCTCTTGTGTAAATTATTCTAATTTCTACAACTGGTCCTTACACATGACCATTTCCAGGCTCTGATTAGTCTCGTTGTTCCTCTACTCAACATCCTCTCAATGATCCACACCTTTCTTAAACTACATGCCTCTAAATGCAGCCAGAAACCTTTATATGCACCATTGATTACTGTTACTGGGTGTGCTTCCACACATTTTTCTAGTCAGACTTGCAGCTTGAATAAAAATATTCAAAAATTCACTCCAGAAATGGTTACCCAAATGTTACTTTGCTCTTAATGGGAGTTTGATTTTCTAATGCAATTATAACTGCATATTGGGTAATTACTTCCAATTCCATCTCCAAGTCAAAATTGGAAAGTATGGACCAATAATAAAAGAGATTCTTCCAGAGTCAAATCCAATGGGTATTTTTAAAAGCACATGCTCTCTTCTCAATTTATGCCCTTGTGTAAGAGACGTCAGGCTTTATTTTCATCAAGGTTACAGTGCCTATGACAGTGTATTCAGTAACTGTGTCAAAAGACTCCTCACAGTTTAGTATTGTTTTAATTGCTTCTCCTTTATGCAAAAGGCCTATTGGTTTTGGAAGAAAGGTACATTAGTTTAATCTAGCTAGTTCCTGACATGTTCATTATTTTATTTCCTAGGTGCCCAACAATGTTTTATTCCAACATTCTTCTTCTAGGAATTGACACAAAGTCACGAAGTTAAGCATTCCTCATAGTTCTAGCATTGATTTTTTTGAAAATACAATGATCTCATCAAGTTAAGTGATTATTAATTAGATGGAGCCATTATTCTCTAATTTATTATTTTCCTGTATCCACTGGTGGTTTTAGCTCTGTTTTTGAAAATTTGTTGTCTGCCTGATTAGAGCAAAAGATCCTTGGCAGGCAAATCCTTTTTGCATTTCCTTTGGGAATGTGCCTGAGGAATATCTCTTGTTATTACTATTTTGCAGGTCAAAAGCTGATGGTAAAAGGGGAATAGTCCCACCCTGACAATGAAAACTATAGCAATCAACAACTGATTGTTGATCTTAGGGAACAGTTGAAACTTGAGTGCTATGGGAAGCAAGAATTTGCTTGGATTGGAGCAACTGAGTGAAGGAAAAACTCTTGATGCTGGTGGAAATTCATCATGAGAGGAAAAAAGACTACAGTTCCTAATGAAGAAAGAATGATTTCTGACTCTCCTTAAGGCCACTGGGAATTAGCACTGAGATTTCCAGGAAGGTATCCAATGATTTAGCAAAGAGTGATGAGAATTTGTGGATTTTTTGATACCTAGAATTAAAATCATACTTCCTAACCAGCAGTCCCATCTTACACACTTTAAAAATAACTTGATCATGGTGGGTGAAAGACAAAAATACTCAATCAAAACCAGACAAATAAGTTAGGCCAAAGTCAAATTCCTGCTGAAGCCCCAACAAGCCAACTGTTATTTCTGCTAATCTGAATGGCAGAAGTCTGTGAGTTCTCTAGAACTTCTTCTAAGACAAAAAACCTTTTTCATTTGCACATTTTTCATGCTTTTCAAATTTGTTCTTTTTAAAAACTATTTTAAGAATAACAGGGTATGTCAGCTCATCATTCATTCTCTGCAAGCCACTTTTAACATCAAGAGTCATATTTTAATATAGTATTCTGAAAAGCTCTCCTGGAAAGAGACCAGTTTATTTTTAAGCATGTTTTCTTTCTTTGATTTTTACATTTATAAAAATCATTATTATAGAATTCCTTTCTTTATATTGGTTGAAATCCATTATAAAATCATAAAAATGCTTTTTCTTTTAAACCTGATTCCCCAGGAATTATGATATTTAGGAATTTTGGAAGGTAAGTAATAATCTCTTTTTCATTTTGGCTATGCAAGATTGCCAAAATCTGCTGAAAAGAGCTCAAAATATTTTTGTCTCAGCCAAAGCCAAATCAAAATCTTGTCTGATTTAACCTGAAACTGGCAGAAATGTTTACCTAAATCCAAAGCAAAATGCTTTATTTGCATCTTTTTCCTATTAAAACCCAAGACCAGTCAGAACAATACTTATTGTACTATTGTTTCAGGGGATTTTGATCATGCCTTCTGTAATCTTATTCCACAAAAGCAAGAGTTGATAGTATTTATATGTCTTTGACTTTTCATGTTTTATTTATGTTATCTGTGCATTATACTTCTGGACTACTGTGATATCAACCCTTGGGAAAATTAAACCCTTTTGCTGAATGGACTCCAAAATAGGTTTGGAAAGCACTACCACAATGCTTGTTTACTGAAATATCACCCTTATTACTTTTTTTTTCACTTATTAGTAGGACCAGTGATAGATTTGGCTGCATATAGAGCAAGGATTTCAATTTCTAATTTAAAGAATGATAAACAAGGGAAAGATAAACAGCTCTGCAGGAGTATAAGATAACAGGTTTTTGCCATTTTTGACATTAGTTTCACCATTGCCAATATGGTGAACAGAGGGGGTCAGACAACAGTCAGCAAGGAACAGATGGAGGAAACAGCAGCACGATATTTAAAGCAGTTTAGAAGATTATTACAAAAGTCTGAGGGTCTGCAGTGCAGTATTGGGGAGTGGGGGAAAAGACATGGAGAGGGAACCAACAGGCTCTTTGAATTGCTCACCAGGTGGTTAACATTACCTGTACATGTGATGTGGGACTTATTGCATTTGAGGAAAAACTGATGCATGCCTGGCACGAGTTGCTGGCAACAGGAACGTCTGCACAGGCTTTTCTGACCCACTCATGTTCCAGCAAAAACTTTTCAGTCATGCATTTCTGCAGAGCTTTGTGCCAGTGAGCACACAGGAGGTGACGCTTTCCTGCAGGTACCCAAAATGCAAGATTGGGGCTGACAGCTCCGCTTGTAAAAGGGGCTCCGCGCACTGAAAGTAGTGTGTGCTGATGCTTGTGCCACTTCATCCCCTTGGGATTTAAACACTTGCAGGAGAGAACCATTTACAAATGTGGTCATGTTCAATTACTGTTTTTCAGTTCCGTATGAGGTCATTTTAGAACCAAAGAAAGTCACAGCAAACTTTGTTTAAACACACAAATTAGATTGGTCTTCTCAGTCAATGTCTCCAAGACACAATATACAGAATTACAAAAGGACAAATATTATAGAAACTAGGATGTTAGTCCAGCAATTCTTATGAAAAGAACATTTTTATAATAAAAAATACACCATTGCTTGCACTTCCATAGTGTTTGCTTTATGGGGCCTTTTCCAACAGTTTGGAAGAAGATTGTCTGCTCCAAAATTCTGATTGGAATTTTATTCCCATTTCTAACTCCCGTAAGAATTCCACAGCTTATAGGCCCATTTTCCTATCATTGCAAGTTCTTTGAAGAAATCATAAGTAATATGAAATCCCCTTTATTTTTAAAATTGGAGGTTACTTTAAACTCTCTGTGGTTTTCTTATATTCACCATCACATTTCTAGAGATGGAGAGTTTTCTTCAAAAGCCTTCTTTCCAACAGCCTTATGTTTAGGACTCCTCTATAAATCCTGATATTCTGGCTCATTTGCTATTTTTGAAAAAAAACCTAAACTTGGCAGAGGCTAATTCTTCCAATTAACCATTATTCATAGACTGGCATATAAAAATATTTAGGGAAAAAGAAAGACCAACTGGAATGAAATATTCCAAAGGGTTTTTTTCACCTGTAGGCAGGTTAAAGTAATTATTTCTTTCTGTTTCTGATCCATTAAAAAATAGTAACTACTTGTACTTTGGCAATAAAACAAATAGCTGTTGAATAGATTAGGGGAAAGTCTCTCAAGGCTGTCTCACCATCAGACAGGACACCACAGCTGTTGAGTCAGGAAACGGAAAAATATAAAATAATATCTTGTTTGCTAACAGCATTGCTTTCACTAATGAAGAATAATTTATTATTTCACTGTCAATTGTTCTAAGCAAGTCTTTAAACTGCAAACATAAAATCTAGTAAAAAAAACATTATTTAAAGATTTCTTCCTGTATTCATGATGTAAAGGATCCTGGCCTTGACATTTTCTGTCACAAAAATTACATGAGGTGCGGTGTATCTAAATTATAGTTTAGAAGGTTTCTGTGTTGTTAAAAGAGATTGTAAAAGGCAGACTTAATATCCAACATGTTTTAAAAATTAAGGTGAGTAACAGAAAATACATTGTCTTACTTATCCAGTATCAAAGAAGATTAGGTAATTTTCCTGTACAGTACCTTTCATTCAGAAAAAAGTTTGTTGTTAGAAATTTTTTAAATATTAAATAAGATATGATAACAAATAAATTATTCATAATGTGATTTTACACACAACAAAAGAAATAGAATTGCATCAATTGCATCAACAGCCTTTGAAATCTCACTTACATGAGATCATATGTGAGTGATAAAACAATGCTGAATACAAATGCAGAAAATGCCTGTTAAATTATCTACTTGCATTTGGAGTATACGTCGGCCTGAGGAAGCCAACTCAGTTAAAACAAATTCACCACTTCCTCAAAGGCCTCTGTCATAGATCCTAAGCATATTTGGGATAGACGTTATGACAAAATTTGCAAAATCAAGATAGTTAATGGAATAAACAAGTTCAACCTTATTTAAAGCTCTAAGGATTTCTTGTATTTGTTTGCTTTATGTGGTTTTGTTACTTTTCATTCTTTTTTCAAAGGAGTAGGACCTTTTTCCACCTTGGCCTATAGCTTTCTGATAAAGACCCCCACAGAACACATCAGCTCAGAGTTCTGCACTTGTTGGATGATGGCAAACTAAGCCACAGGAAATCCCTGTTCATTAGACAGGACAACTGAATTCTTTCACGTGCTGTGCTGCTACTAACTCTGTTTCGAGTTTTATTAAACTTTTACAAAAATCTCTGTATAGAACTCCAAAGTATACACCGTGGAATAGCCCTAACAGCAGGAATTAATGGAGGGTCTTAAGTGATTCTTCAGATTCTCACCTGAGAGGCAATAAATTGGAGTTTAAATCAAGCATGTTCATCATTCAGGTCAGGCATCTGAATCCTGACCTCACACAAGGATATTACTATTCATAAGTAAAAACATTAATCAAGCTAAAATACCTTTCAGCCAAGCAGGTAGAAAAATTGAGTTTAAGACTTTTTCTAGTAAATTTTGAAAAATTTTTAAAGTGACCAGGTCACCCAATTAACATCTCTGCTATTTTAGAGGTGGTCTGTCTGACTAAGTGCACAGGATGTCAAAGAATTTATTTCTTGCAGACTCACAAGAACTTGAATACATATACGGAACCTGGAAGTCTGAAAGGCAAAAAAAAATCTTGGGAATTTATATATGCCAGTGAAATGAATTGTAGCCCTTGTTCTCTTAATTCTGGTCATTGTACATGTACAAATTATGAATCACATATTTTATTTCCTTGTGATTTGGAAGAATGCCATTTTTCCATTGGAGTCAGTTTCTTCCCAGTGCCTACTTTTGCTATTTGGATAGAAGGAAAGCTTGCTGCAATTAATCTTTTGTTTAATGTTGTGCACAGGAAACTTCTTGCAGAGTCTAAAATACTGAAAAACTCTAAACTAATTACTTAAAAGTATTTGTTTGGAGAAGCTTAAGCATGTGTCCATAATCCAAAAGAATGTTGAACAGTGTGTTCAACATTTCTTAAAACCACTGGTCTGAATGATCAAGGTCCTTTTGAGATTTTCAGACTGACTTGCTGCTTATTCCCTGTAATCATATTGCTCACTAAGTCCTATTCTTACAAAACACTGTATCTCTCTCATTATTTTTATTAGAAAATAGTTTTGGAACCTCACTGCAGTGATAACTCTTTAGTGTTTCCTAGTTTTCAGGCTAAAGTAATTCTGATGAGTTTTCATACACTTCTTTCAGTGCCTTTTGCACCTTCTTCCAGAAACATATTTTTAGAAAAATTAAATTTGATATGGATACAGACAAACAAGAAAATTCAGGTTTCTTCCCTGCTTCATACTAATTCCACTTTCTCACATTTATCCCAAGCCAAGTTCATCTTTCTGGAATGTCACTGGCCATAACCTTGCAAAGCAATTCAGAACTCATGTCCTTTGTACAATAATCCTGCATGTGCCTACCTCTGCTGAGGTAAATAAGAATTAAATTTATCATCTCCTGGCACTATGAATGACTCATGTTCACAAGATAACTGAATCACTGTTTCATATCCTTCTCTCCAGCTGTTGAAAGCCAAAATGTGCCTACTTTACATCTGTTCTTAGTAACTTTTCAGCTTAAATATTACATTTTATACCAACCACTTTTATTCCAATCCTATTACTTCAGGCTTCAAGATGATCTAGGTATTAGTTATCTTTGAGATCTCAAATGTCCTTTATATTGATCACAGCTCCTAACCCTTCATCCTTAACAAATTCCCTGGCAAACTCATTAACTGAAGATAGCAAAGTTAAACTCCTTGAGGACTCTGTTTAATTATACCTTTATTTGCAATCAATACTTGTCTTTCAGTGCTGCTAGCTTTCCCCACCTTATTAGCTGGCTCCAAAACCATGTTACTATCAAGAATCTAATATTCTCTGTCCTAACTGGTCGTTTCTCATCTCAGACTGAACTTTTGGCAATAGCAGCTTAAAAATGTAATGAGATGAAGCTTTAAGGGAAGTTAATATTTCTTACCCAGTCAGTTCAACTGAGCATGGGCATAAGGGGAAACACAAAAATTGCAACACAGGGAGATCAAACAAGCTCATTTTCTTATTTCTCAAAGAAATAAGAAAAAACCTAAAATTTTGGTTTTTTAGAAAAAAAACATAAATTTTGAGTTTAGTGTCCCAAAATTCACCAAATAAACAGTGTGCTTAATAGAACTCCTCTACCTTTTTCCTAGACTATCAATGGTTTTAAAAAATCTACAGCTAAAAACTTCAGTGAAGCTGAGATCTGTGGTGAGCCCAATAGGGTTCATGACTAAGTCACCCCAATAACGACTGGCTGAAACTCTTGCCCCACAGAGTATGAACACCCTCTCACAGCAATGTTTCAGCTCACAATTCAGGAAAAAATGTGGTAGTGGCCTTGAAAATCATCTATAACTCGGTAAAAAATTCTGAAGAATGATAAGGAATCCTTCAGTCTGGATTGAGGAAAGATAAGTATTATTTTAATAATATATATTGATATTGCAAATTTTTTTTAACAAATGTTACAATGATTACTGCAATGGAGCCAAAATTAAAATTAAAATAACTATGCCTGATTTTATTCCAAGAAAAGGCCAAAACCTAGTAGATGTTTTCACAGCTCTGTTCCAGCCTATTGCCAAGCTGACTGGTGATTACACTTTTAACAAAGATGATGTAGTTGCTAGTTTCATCTACAGAAGGAAATTTTCAGTGAAAGTTTTTTTGAGTAGGAAGGAGGAGAATGATGTTATGCTGATTCACTTAGAGTTTTTGGGGTTTTTTTGGTATCTAGTTTTGTTCAAACTCAACTATATTCAATATTTCTCAGTAAAGGAAGAAGTTTTTTCTTAATAAGCCTTTAAAATAATTTATCTGAATGAAGTATTCAGATTTTCTTCAGTTTATCTCCTTGCATATTTATTCACCATGTTCTACATTCTAAACCTTAGGAAATTACTGAATGGAACCCTGAGAATCAGAATCAACAAAATATTTCAAATAATTAAAAGTTTGCAAGTGGTCTTAAGATATGTTAATTTACACCCAAGCATCAAAATATGCATCAGGAAATTTATTTTTTTCTTCATTTGACTCTAATCTATAGCTACTATTTACTAAAGTTTTCACCAAAACTGGTATATACGGAACCCAAGATACTGGCATTTTCCTCTTCTGAGTATTCGATCCTTTTCACAAGTCCATTTAGACCTGCTGTTTAATCAACACAGAATGCTCCCTTTGACACTTCTCTGAAGAGTGCTCACAATTCCACTTTAAAATTTTCCTTGTCTCTTCATGAGTATTACAGAAAGGGTGATTCCACACAGTATTTCTATTCTGAATGTAGAGATGTCATTGCAAATGAGGAACAAAACTCTTAATATTAGTTTAAAGCCCTTAAAGGAAAAACATGATTTTTTAAAGATGAAGGAAGTTAAGTTTGCTCTGAAGAGTAAACTCTGCAGTAAAGTAAGTGATTTTTATTTAAAAGAGAGACTTTTATATGTATTCAAAGAAGTACTCATTGCATAAAGTCTGATGTTTGAGAGTAAAAACTTTACTTGAGTATAAACTTTCTTGGCTTTGGCAAATTTATGATCCACTCCTGCTAACCATGTAGTGTACCCAAAACAGAAAACAGGACTAAGGCTCTACTTGCTCTCCTTGGACAACCTGGTAATAGTCTACTGATTGTGCAGCTTGTGTAGAACTACAAGTTAGAGCTTCAGGGTGCATTTTTTCTCATGTTCTTTTAGTAACTTAGAGATGAAACCAAGGTGGCACGTCAGTGCTTGGCAAGAGATTGCAATAGATCTCAGGACACTCTTGCTCAGGGGTGGCCTTCTGCTTGTCTGAACGCCTTAAGCTGAGGCTGCCTGAACAGACTGTGCTGTTTCTGGAAGGTTAGTGTTGCAGTACTTTCCAGGTACAAGAAATTACCATTTTTGTCATAGTATGACATCTTGTGGACTGCTAGTAGTACTACCAAAGGACTCCCTGTTCTTAACCTAAATATTACTCCCATCAAGTAAACGAGTACATAGAGTGCCTGTTTCTTTTAAAGCTGACTGGGTCATATACACAGCTGTCATCTATTTATGGATGAAAAACATCTCAGATGATAAGCTTGTGAGAAAGAAGATACATAGGCAAAACCTATTTAATGTACAGCCATTGAGCCCTGTGATGGCAAAGTGCAGGGCTCAGGACAGGGGAGCGTCTTCGGTCCCTCAGCACGCTCCTGGCAGGGGAAAGCTTCCAAGACTGGCACATTCCCATCTTCAGCCTGCTTTTTTTTCTTAACCCAGGTTCTGGCAAGCAGTCAGAAAAAAGGGTAAGGAGCCCTTGACATGTTGTCTGGCAGGCAGGTGGTAGGTCTCTCTTTCCAAACCTCCGAGGAATGAAGAATGGAATGGACAGACAATATTGAAAAGGTTGAGGGATTTTTCATCCTCATGCCTAAAAATGGAGAGTACTCAGGGTTATTTTAAGATTTAGAGCATGACTAGAACTTGCTTACAAGGCATGTGAGCTTGCTTGGTTGTATCACTGGCCCACATCACTACCTCCTGATTAAGAGTAATGGAAAAAAATCTGTCTGATCATTAAGCTCCTGACTACATTTGCATACGTCCCCACATATACTTCATTTAATTCTTTCCTGAGTGACACTTTCAAGGAAAACCTGCTGCTTTATTTCAAATAACAAGACAGCACAGAGTTATGAGCTGACAGAAAAGTTGAACTGTATGAAATCTATACAGTCTTTTTATATTTCTCCTCCCACAGGACCTGAGGCAAATAGTTTTAGCTAAAATGGTTTTTTGCTTTTAGATTCCTTTGTTGCTTTTTGGGTTTGCACACAGGGTCTCCAAATCTATTCGCTCTCTTTCAGGTCACCCATTAGCTCTTCATGTGTAAGAATATATCATACACCCTTCCAAGGAGCAAAAGATTTTGGACAAGGAAAGGAGGCTGTACTTTACAGAAGAACAAAACCAACAAAAACAAACACTACCATCATTTAGATGACACTGTAAAAAGTTTCATGACCAGACACATTACACTGAAATTGTGAAACATTTCACTGTTCATGAAGGTGGATGCTGAGATACTATTTTTGGACTTTTCCTCCATAGCTGAACTTACCCTTAGAGTTTTGATCAAGCAGAGAAATGCAAAAATGCTCTGGGAACTTGGCAGGAGTTTCCTAGTCTAACTGTATGTGTTTCAGGGGGGGTGGAAGTTTTGGCTGGGTATATAATCTATGTATCCTTAATGTAAATGAAGGGAAATTCCAAAACTTTCTCTTCATCAGTTTATTTTTTTTTTCCTAGAGAAAAGATTCATCAGCTTAAGAATGATTTTCAAGCTAAAGTCTCATCAAGTGCAGAGAAAATCCTTCAAAATGAGGTAATATTAGGGGTAGGATTCAGCCCAAGATGAAGACCTCTTTGATAGTGACTACATCTCCAAGCGCTGGAAGCCCAGAGAGTTATCATGCATTAGAAAGCTAAATTCAGCTGTCAGCCTCAAGCTGATTCCCGTGCTGTACTGAACACAGACAAAAGATGTTGTGTAACCTGTTAAGTAGCTGTCCATGCTGTACCATTTTTGCAGACGCATAGATTAAAAAAAAAAAAAAAATCACCAGACTAATGAAGTACAGTATCACAGGTAGGTATCGTCATGAAAGAAAAAAAAAAAGCTTTTTTTTGAGGACATCCTACCAAAGTAATTGTACTCAGCTGAATTTGACCCACATTGCATATCAAGCCTGGCACAAATAAGTATGAACATAAGGAGAGCTAGGAATGATGACGTAAAACACTAAATCTAGCCTTCAGTGGAATCTACCAGCCTCACAGGGTCAAAAGCTGAGCTTTGAAGACTAGGGGAAAAACTAGCCTTTTTCAAATATTTGCAAAACTAGAATGTTATAAAATCCCTTTGATCCCTCCCCTGCCCTAGCCATGCTTTCTAATTCTCAAGTGTTTTCTTATGAAAAGAGGCAAAAAAAATCATGTCCCACAGCTTATACATATTTATTACCAGTGGGCAGCTGAAGACTAAATACTTGTATCTATATTTTAAAAAATGTAATTACTTAAGCATCAGTAAAATGAAAAAAAACCAGAAATATTAAGCAAGAAGTTTATCAGAATTAATAAAAAAATCCCACAATGCATTTCAGTCTCCATTTTTCTTCCTTTCCTTCTTTTTCTATGATATATATTTGTTCTGCTAATCATTAATCCCTTCTGTTCCTGTTCCCAACTCCTGGCTGCAGTTTGCACTGACCATTGAACTTCATCAGGCCAGTCTGCTGGCTGTACTTTATAAAGAACATTATATAATTTTTGCTGTAATTTTGTTGCTACTCCTAGTTGTCTGCTATGTCTATTCTTTGCTTTTGTGGATCTGAACCTGTATTACCATTTCAGAAATAGACTTACAAAAGACCTTGAAAGGGCTGTGTATAGGATATTGATAAATGAGCCGTATGCAGTCTGTAGCTGAGTTGTTTGTGAAAGCAACAGCAAGATATTGATGCAGAGAAGAGGAGGAGTTAGGATGTAGAGAATGCTTAGGAGAGAAAGAAGAGTGCTACTATTTTTTCAATCCAAAGTGTATTTCCTAGATAAAAACTGTCATCAGCTGGTACAAGGAACTATCAATAAGATGTCACTGAAAAGGAAAGCATAGACATTTCCAACGCTAAATTTCCCAGACACCACAACGGAACAGTGCAGAACATTGCAGCAACATGACCAAGCCAAAGTAGCTTCTTGTTCCCAAACAGTTGTAATTCACAGTACCAACCACTTCAGTGGGCAGCATGTTCAAATGTCTGACAATTCTTTCCATGATTAAATCTTTCCTAGTATCCAAGCTAAATCTTCCCTGGCACAACTTCAGGCCATTTATTCTCATACTATCTCTTGCTACCTGGGAGAAGAGATCAACTGCCACCTCACTGCATCCTCTTCTCAGGTAGCTGTAGAGAGCAATAAGGTTTCCCTTAAGCCTCCTTTTCTCCAGGCTAAACTGCCTCAGTTCCCTCAACACTCCTCATAAGGCTCCTTTTTCTAGGCACAAGCTGCCTTAATTCAGTATTTTATCCTTCTGAACAAGTATCAAATGCCAGATGAAGTTCTTAATTTGCTTTTCATTTATATCAGGTCAAAGGCAAAGTTTAACTTTGCATGACTGTGAAATCTATGGTTTTCCTGCAAATTTCTAACATATAAATGTTTGAGACGTTTATAATAGATTTTTTTTTTATTTTTAAAGAGAAAAGCATAGCTTTCTAGAGCTACAGTGATGATAATTGCTACAGCAGCTAGACAATGACTGTTTCTGTCTCCAGTCAAGCAGCAGATTCTAAGTACTGAAGTAGATCAGGAGTACCATATTGATCATTTTTCACAAAAAAAAAAAAAAAAACTCCTCCAAGAAATAGAATTGGGTACACATCTTCTCTTTGACAAGGATATTCAGATATGACAGCAGAAATGTCAGGATTTTTCCCTAAATTACCTTAATCACTCCCATACGTTACACACCATACTTTTTTGTGTGTCTTGGTCAACAAAATTGTATCAGCATTGTTCTAGGCTGAGTAAGGAAGAGATAGCTCTCACACAAACATGTTTTACACCTGAGTCACTTGATGATCAAACCATTCAGCCTTAATTGTTTTAAAACCAGGTCTTAACTGATTTAGGAGGAATGTGGTACTGCTAGTGGATGCCGACCAGACTTGAGTCATTACAAAAGATGTAAACAAAAAGAGTAATAAATGTTATAAGAGGCGCAGAGAATAACCTATGAGGAAAGGTTGAAATAATGGAGCTTGTTTAGTCTAGAAGAGCAAAGACTGAACTGGGATATGATAACAATCTGCAAGTATGTATAATGCCCTTTCTATGGAGGAAAATGATCAACTGTTGTCTATGTTCACCATTGACAGTGCAAGCAATAATTTACAAAATTTGCAACAAAGGAGATTAAAGTTTGGTATTAAGAACAGATCTCCAAAGAGAGCTAGCTAAATAACAGGATTCCTTGTTTGGAAAAGGTTCAAACAGATTTTCAAGAGTAAATTGAAGTTTTGGACTGATTCAGAATAGTAAAAACAGTACTGCAAAAATTCATAACATTAAGGCAAACGACAATCCGTCAAGAAGGATTAAATGTGATACAATTTATTTTAGAGGGAACATTTTCAGTTGCACTAAAATTCAATTAAACAATTAAAACAGTTTTAACTGCTCAGAAATCTTGGAGAGGCTCTGGATGCCCTGGAGAAGTCTTTTTAATCTTTGCTATTCTTATATGTGATGGAATTTCTCCATATGTGGCATATTTTATGTCTTATTCACATAAATATAAAGTACACAATTACTGACACAGCAGAGTTCTTTAAAATACACTCAGAAGTGAAGCCCTTTAGAATTAAAGGACAGCCTTTATTCTTTTATGCAATATAATGAAACTGCAGGAAATATCTGTATAGTTTGATTACCTTATAAACTAAGCAACTATAGATATAAAGTGACCTTCTTTAACAAAAAAAAAATTGTGCTGGAAGTCTAATTCTATCCACTCATTATCAGGACCTGTGTGTATAAATCATGAGTAGCCTACAAAATGCTTATTTAAACAAAAGTCAGTTTTGCAGTTTATTCCAGAGCACATTGAACTTAACTGGCTTCTCTCCTTTATAAGTAGCTGGGATACATAATGTATACACAAGCAACTTAAATAACTAAACTCACACATTTCCAATAAATACCAAAATAGCAGGTGGTATGTCTTACCTGAACATTTCCTGTCTTTTCCCAAGAAACCATTTATATTCATTTCAGTTGAAGGTGAAAAAAGATTACTTGATAGAATTCTAATGATTAGCTACAGTCCTATATAGACACTTCATAAATCTTTTATTACTTTTAAAATACCATCTAAAAGACAAAAATTCCCACATTTTCAACACAATCGTACAATGTACAATTCATAACTATTAATTCAAACATCTTTTCACCCTGTCAAGAATGGGCAAAAAAAAATTCAGCATCCGACTTAAGTGCTGACAATAAATTTCTTTTATTTAATATGGATATTATTCTTGGAAAGAGACTAGCACCTGAAAGATGTTAAAACAGAGAACAAGGCTGTTAGGACAAAAGTTATGGAAATTAATGGCATATGGGGATGTGCCAAACCAACAGTCCTGTACACTAATTGTCATTACAGTTGGCTGCCCTCAGAAGGAATAAGTTTCATATTTGGAATTCAAAGGCTTCCATTTTGATAACAAATGCAGAAACTACAGTTAGGATTAGTCATTTATGATAAAAACCGGAAGTGTAAGTAGCATCATCCAATCCAGTTGTCCCAAGGAAGGGAACATTCAATATGTGAGAAAATCTTCTCCATAAACCCATCTGAAACACAGTTGAACATGACTTGTTTCCACAATTTAGGTTAAAGTTGGGGAATCTACTTGCCAGATTCAGGAGTTGCTTTCAAGATACTCTGTTGGCACACGCAGCCACAGCAGACATCAGACAATTAAACTAAGGACTTCCCTCAGGTACAGCCATAAGGTGTTCTACCCACATACAGTCTGTTAGAGAACATACCTATTTCTCCTTACTCTGGCTGCTTAGAGAACATACAGGAAAGGAGGGACTGTTCCACTGCTCGAGATCCACATCCATGAATGCATGTCAGCTGTAATTTTCTTCAGCTCTGTGGACTGCAGAGTTTGTAACATAAGGCTGGAGGCTCCATTTGTAACTGGAGGCTTCTGAGGATCTGCCTCTACTTTTGCAACCTCTGACCTCTTACACCGTGTGGCTTCACTTTACTAAGATGTAGGAAGCCCTAAAACACCCCAAAGCCATAGAGATACCCAAAATCTGGAGCAGAAATGAAGGGGTGAAAGGATCTCTAGAAACACTAATATTTTGTCTAAATAGAAAGGTCAATGCATGTTTAAACATTCTGATATATGTACTATGTTTCTATATTAGACAAGCATTTCAGGAAAAGGAACAGAAAGCATAAATCACCTAACCTAAGAGAAATAGAAGTAGTATATTTTACAAAAATTTCAGAAGAGCACAGTGTAAAACTTTATCTTTTGTTTGGATGCTTAAGTATTCCAGTTTTAGCTCGCCATGTTCTTTTCAGGAGCCTTAGTGCCAGACATCACACAGCAACTGTATCTATGTAATAAGAAACGTACTTCAGCCACAAAAGTCAATAGCAGTGTAGTTCTATAGCCAGGCCAATTTTATCAATAAAACAAGAAGGTACAATAATTCAAAGATTTTCCTGAACTTGTAGCTTTCTTATATGCTGGAGATTCGAAAATTGGTCATTCAATAAACTATATTCCATTTGATAATTATGAATTTAAAAAATAATACTCATTTTTACATATATCCATAGGAAAATATTATCATAGATATATTGACCTGCATTACTTTTATTTACTTTCTTTCTACGAATTTTAGTCTTATACCACTGAAGTAAATTGCTAAAGGATATGATTCATAAAGCCAGATAACTAGAGATTATGAGTTTGTCACAGAACTGAGGAAAAGAAATTAAAAATAAAGCCTAGTATGTGACTCCTTTACCAAAATACTCCAAAAGAGACTTCAGACCCACCAGTTTAGATTTAATTATTAAGACATGTAACTACTAAAAAGATAAACTTGGAAGAATCACAAGCAGTTCTATAGAAACATTAGTCCAGTTCTCAAAACAGGAAAAAAATATTGTGAATCAAAAACTGGACAGTATGGATGAAAATATGAAGGGCTAGATGGATGTGTGTGGCAGCTGAATCTTCATTTCCACAAATTTTGGTTAGCCTTCTATAATTGTTTTAATATTATTTTTTTAGCTATGTACATATAAAAACTCTGAACCTCTGCTTTGCACTGCATTCCAAGAATCCCCAGAGGTAGTCTTGTCCCCAAGGATATACACACAGCACCCACAGATCTGTTCCAATTCTTTTGTACTTAGTCAGGCTGACTATTGATGATCCCTGACAGATCAGGAGTTTAAGAAACCTATGTTAGTATTAATTCTACAATGGATTGCCTACAAAGAAGACATGATATTGTGACCAAAGGGTATTTGATAATGCAATTACCAGGCAAATTAGGTAGACCTGTTTTCCAGCTTGAGGAAAGTGACAGACCTGCAACTGTACCTCACTGCTCAGAGAGAAAACTGTTTCATATCTTTCACTTTTGAAAGAATTGAACAAGAGATATTTAAGTTGTTAAAGAGTCAATTTCATTATTAGGAGGAAAAGAATTTATTAGGAGGAAAAAGAAGATTACAAAGATAACATATGTAGAGAATAAATCTGTCACATGAATAAAAAGGAAGGCATTTAACTGAACATTAGAGATAATTTGGACCCTGAATAAGCTGTGGTGCCTTCTCAAAGCTGGAACATGGTTATCCATGAAAGCCAATAAAGGTAACTTCTAATGTGATCAGCAGCAGGAAATTGGAATAACAGCTACTATCTGGAAGCTCAATTCTATTTAGAACTAGGATTCAGGGAAGTAACTAAATTGCAAACAGATGAGAGAAGTTGTCTCTTCAGTTCTGTTATCCATTAAATATGTCTACATGCAAGGCCTATTAAGGTGGCAAATACCAGAGAAGCTTTAGTCAGTGCCTAAAAAAAAAGTGTCTTAGCAGCCTAACCAGTAATGTGTAGGTAGTTACTGATTCATTTCACAGGATTTTGGGACAATATCTGCCTGTAAATACTGAAGGAAATGCCAATTTGATGAAAAACGAAACGTGCCAAACTACCACTCTTTTGGAAGATAATTCACAATGAACAGCACAGGATGTTTTAATCATCATTATAATCATCATGTGTAATCATATTGATTCTTTGAGAATCACCATCAGCAGATGGCTAAATAGTAAATCACTGGTTTTGGGAAAGCCTGTGTTGCAAGGTTCCTTGCAGCTTAGTCTTCAGCTGGACTGGATGAGACTCTGCAAATTGCTGTTCTGCTCAATTCTTAGAACCAGTTGGCCCATGGTCTTCCAAGACTTCCCTACTACTTATATTAATCTATCTATATTCTCTATCTATCTATCTATCTATCTATCTATCTATCTAGCTATCTATCTATCTATCTACCTTTATCTATTAAATTATGTCCTAGAAATCTTCTAACTTCCTTATGAAATATATCCTGCATGACCACTTCTACAGCTGCAGAAACAGTTTCTACTGAATACTTACAAGGTCAGTTTAATGAGGAGGAACCACCTGGGCTGCCACAATGAAATGCAACACATTTAAGAATAAGGGAAGGCCCATTAGAGGCTTATCAATACAGACTCCAATCATCACACAATTTCAACATTTTGCATCTGAAATTGGAAAAAATGTCTTTATCATTTTTCTGAGGGCACAAACTTTATTTTTTCTTTCCTACTCCTTCATAAGCAAAAGAAAGTATCTTAATAAATGGTGGGACCATCTCACTGAAAATTACTGTTCTGAATATTCACTTGTGCTGGTTTAACTGTGAAAGAAACTGCCCACTACTCTGACAAACATTATCACCTGGAATTTCCCATCAGTGCTGATCCAGGCGTACTCTTGCCTTTTATACTAACACTCAGGTTGCTTTGGGAGCCCAGTGATCTGGCTAAGTATTTGTAGTGTCGGTATACACCACCCATAACTCTAAGGTACAAGGTAAGAAATGTTAATGTAGCATGAATAGTGTTAAAGTAGTTTGTGCTACTTCCTTCCCATATGTCCTATATGTCCCATAGGTCCCATATGTCCCATATGTCCCATGTCTGTATGACCTATCCTGTTTCTGAAGCTTTTACTTGCAGACAGCCATATTTTCTACCAAGACTAGATTTAAGTGTGACTGCTTGACTATTTCATGGTGTGGACTACCAGGTTCTTTATCTTCACTCCAGAAAACAAGCCAACAGCAAATATCACAAGTCTTTTTTCTTCTACAAATGTGATTCTGCTGACAGAAATTAAGAATTTGCATATCTTTACCATTCAAACTTGCAAAAACTTTTTCTCCAGTACTTAATCTTAAATAACCGTTAAATCTGCAAAAGTACTTGCAGAAATATCTCCCTACCAAAATTGCTTTACATTTTCTGGTCAATATGTGACACAGATTTTTAAGCTATATTCCTGTACAAACGTTGCATTAAACACATTTAAACTAAAATAAGCAGCTGTGATAAACTACCACTAGATATATAAAAATATTTATAAATTACAAAAGCAGGAAACTTTAACTTTAGAAGACAAGACTGCACATGTATCCTGTTTCTGTGTCATATGTATCACATACCAATAAAGCAATCTGTGCTCCTACATATTTCTTGCCACATGCAGAGAATCCCCCTGCAACTTTTTAGAGATAGAATAATGGTTGTGAAGGTAAAAGTTTATGTACCCGATTCCAATGACATACAATAAAATCTATGCCTAAAAAATCAGGTCCTTAGCATGCTTCTAGAGTATACAGCTCTAACCAGATTCAGAAGGTAGGAAAGCTGTTGATGTCAGGTTTTTAACCAGGTCTGATTTCTTTATAAAATCAGACAGGCTTCTATCACAGATGGCTTGTGGGGCAACATTTTATCAATTCATGGTTTTGTCTCATCCATCTACTCTGATCAGACTACAGCCGCCAACACACAGATACTGCAACTGGCAAGCCAGCCATCAAAGAGCCTGATGTATTTTAATATTTCCAACCCTGGATTCCAGTCTGTGAAAGCAGAGAATAGGAAGCAGGAGGCAGAAAGGTATTTGCAGTGCTCCTAGCATTAGTCAGGGTTGATAAAAATCTTGGCTCTCTCCTGCATTTAAAGCAGATAGATAAATGATAGATGGGCAAATCTTTTCAGATACGACTTTTTTGTTGTTTTCTATTTGTTTAATTATTCTTTACTTTAAATGATTTTCTAAGTGATCAAGTTTTAGCTAGAAAACAAATTCAAAAATGCCTTTTTCAGCCAGTGACTTCAGTGGAATCCAATTTTTGTCTTTGAGCATTAAGGAATTCACATTTCCTGCCTGTTGGAGCCTTTTGAAGGGTTGTAAAATCTCTTGTGGACAGAAGGAAAACATTCTAAATGTGCTTTTCTCAAAGAATTGATTAAAACACATGAAAGAAAAGGTGTGGGTAGGCAGTTGAATCTCTCTGTAACGCCGTGCTACTGCATCAGAAGCCACTCAGAGAAAAAAAAGTCAAGGTTATATTTTTCTCTTCCCTATTTATAAAGAGTTCAAGAGAAACATGCTAGTATGCTCTGATGAAAAGACTAAAGTAGCCAATTTCTCAACAGTAAGCAGCAAGAGCTTTTAAGAATATAAAACCAGAGCTCAATATGGAGACCTAAAGTCAATTTAAAAATAGAATAATTTTCATTCTTTTGCTGAATTCAGCCAAACATTCTTACCATTGACAAATAGCTTGTCTTCTTGACACGTAATTTGAAGAGGGCACAAAAACCCATTTAACTGATGGTATTTAGTGTGCGGTTTCACTCCCACATCCAGTGGTCCCAAAAAACTTTCTGCCTTCTAAAATAAGATTACTGACTTGGTGAGTGAGGAGAAAGCAGAGGTTGTTGCTTATTTCAATTTTAGTAAGGCTTTCAACACCATTTCTCTCAGCTTCCTTACAGACATACAAACTGAGGAAGTGGAGACTGGATAAGCAGACAGTGAGCTGGACTGAAAACTAACACTCAAATCCAGCTAGAGACCAAGCAATTGTGGGGTCCCACAGAGACTGAAATTGGGTTCAAAACAGTTTAATGTCTTCATTGATGACATGGGTGATAGGACAGAGTGCACCCTCAGCAAGTGTGCCGATGATACAAACTGGGAAAAGTGATTGATAAACCAACTGGATGTGCTGCTCTTCAGAGGGATCTCAGTCAGCTGGAAAAATGGGCTGACAGGTGTGTTGGGAAGTTCAGTGCAAGGAACTGCAAAGTCCTGCACCCAGGGAGGACTGGGACACCCCTCAGTCAGACTGGGGGCTGAGGAGAAGTAAAGCAGCTTTCCAGAAAAGGGACCTACACATTCTCGTGGACAAGAAATTGAACATGAGACAACAGTATGTCCCTGCAGAATGTAAGGCCACAACACCTTGGTCTGCATTAGGGAGAGTGTTGTCAGCTCATCCAGAGTATTACCAGAAGTGATTATTGTCCTCTGTAAATGGAGATACACCTGAAGTGCTGTGTCCAGTTCTGAACTCCTCTGGATGAGAGAGAAATGAACATTCTGGAACAGGTTCAGCAAAGGAACATGAAGATAATGAAGGGATTAGAGCATCTGTTACAACAAGAAAAGGCTGAGAGAACTGGCTTTATTTATCCTGGAGAGCAGAAGGCTAAGGGTGGATCTTACAAATGTGAATAAATAAATACCTGATGGAAGGGAATACAGAAAATGAAGCTGGAGGTAAGAGGAAAAGAAGCAAAAGGAACAAGTTTACGTACAATAAATGCCATTTAAAGTTTAGAAAACATTCTTTATCGTGATAATGGTCAAACACTGGAAAAGGTTGCCCAGGGAGGTTGTAAATTCTCTATATCTGGAGACATTCAAAACCAAACTGAAGTCAGACTTGGGATACCTTCTGTAGCTGACTCTGTTTTGGGCAGATGTGTCTGTCTCCAGGAGTTCTCTCCAATCCTCAATCAATCTCTAATTCTTGTTTCTTCTACAGGTTCCTCTGACATAGGAAAACTGATGATTTTTTTGTCTAGACTGTAAAATACTACTCAGTATAAGCTGTAGCAAGCATGAAAATAAGACCATTAGTAGAGCAAATAGAGAGAAGAAATGTTATTGTATCTCACACATAACATGCAGTGGAAACTCAAGATTTTTATATCCAGTTGAAATGTAACCAAAACACTTCAAGAAAGATGCCCTATGGTCCTCAGATGCCAGAGGACTTCCTGGCTACCTGTCCTATAAAATTGTTCGTCAGTGTCAACCAAAAGATACCACATTCATCAATACAGATATTTAAGTGATGAGGTATTGGTTTCTCAGGTTGTAGCATACTGAAAACATGTCATGAACAAGGCTTTAGCAATATGGTCACTCTTGAAGAAAAAAATTTAACTAGGGTGGAAATTAGGACCTCTGACTGCTTCTTGCACCATCAAAAAATAAAATCATCAAATGAACCACAAAGTAAGATTGTTTTTAAGTGAAAGCTTTTTTGTAAGTCAATGTCATCATCTTAAGTGTGCCATTATGAAAAACTTGGCTGCATCACTTGTAAGTAAAATTTTTAATTCGTTAGATCCAGAACTTAAAACTTCTTTATGAAGCTGTGCTGTGGCTCGTTTGAGCACCTCACCCAGTGATGACATTAATTAACACAAGGTTTCCTGAGAAAAGCATGCATCACAAACACAAAGCTGCTTAGTAATGCATTATATTAATCAAGAATAAGATTTATTTATATATCTATTTATGACTATCACCATGTATGGATTCTATTTTTAAAATTAAACCTTTAGGATCTGTTGAGAGTGAGGGAAACAGAAATGAGCATGAAAAGAACTGTACTCGTACCGTTTGTATGACTGCAAGCAACAGTAACAGGTTGGGGTTTAATACCATTCAGTGAGTTCACACACAGAACAGAAGTGCTTGAAAACAAGATTGTCATCCCAGCCTGGCAGGCAGGTAAGATATTCAGGTTGTGGAAAGCAGATGCTACAGTACAAAATTCAACAACCGTCAAGAGCAACTGTGCCATGCACAAGGCATTAAGTATGTGAGTTACTGACACATTTTCCCAGAAATGCAGACTCTTTGACTTGAGTTCTTGACTAGATAATCAGTGAAGATTGCAAAGGAAGAGAAAAAAAATCAGACCATTTACCCCATAATTCTATGTAGCATAAAGAAGGTAAGAGATATTAACAAGCCTCCTGAACTGCTTGCATGATCTCTAGATCACATAGAGAGTAATAACTGTTGTATAACACAATTTTAAAGTTTATATGAGAAAAGAAAAAAAAAAGACAATTCTATACTCCTCACCATTCAAGAGGAGGCAATTTTGTTTTTCTTTTCTATTAATGTTGCAGTCAGAGAAAGATGGAGAACTTTGGCACTGCCAGCTGTAAACTTTCTTTGTGATTTCTTTAGTGTACTGACTTTCCACCTTTTCGATTCATTCAGTCTGATGGGCAATGAAGTCTAATAATTCATTATAGAAATATCAGTAGGTGAGACAAAGCCTGTTACTACCACTGTAGGGTTTAAGCCACACCATATCACAGTGCCAGAAGAAGCAATGGTGTAGTTCCAAATTCCAGGTCAAAAACACTTTATCTATCCCTTCTTAAAACTGGTCTTGATATTAGGTATGCAAGGCCAAATTTTGAATGATTATTTGCTAGATCAAGATGATTTATCAGGTCTCCTTGACTTATTATTTACTATACTTTTTTTTGTGGTGATTGAGGTAGTGGATAAATAGCAATTTTAAAACCCCAATTGACAAAACAGAAGAAAAGGTAGGACAATATTTCCAAAGTAAATCCAACAGGATAAAAAGTCAAGTGGTTCTAATGAAGGAGTCTGATTTCTGTGGTTTTCTAGAATCAAGGCAGTAGTTAAGATTGGTTTTGGTGGAGATAGGAGACTGCAGAGAGTCTGGACCATTTTGCATGCCAGCTATACCCTACAAATTTTATATTTTTTTAAGTTTATAAAGGAAAGGTGAACTGGTAGCACGACCTGAACAGGTTTTGTCTCATCAAACATGAACAGGGACAACTTGTTAATATAAGAACATCAAAGATGTTAGAAATGCTTTTATTTGGGGACAAACAGAGGAAAGGAATAGGAAAGATAATGATCATGAGAGAGATCAGGTGGAGGGATATAATCAGTGAGGCTTGAGATTGGATTAGAGGATACCAGATCAGCATCTGTGATGAGGGGAGGGGAGGCAAGACAAAGGGAAGAGGAAAGTTGCTTAACATTTTATCAATTTTCTCTTAGATGATGTTCACGTTTCTTCAAAGAGGAAATTACATTAATTTTTCAAATCTTTCTCTTGTCTATGTCGTGAAAGAGCATGAAAGAGTCTATGTCATGAAAGAGCAGTGTCGTGAGGATAGATAGGGATTTGGGCTTGGAATTTGGCAATATATTTAAGAATAGACAAAGCAAGATCACCCAATTTGAGCTCTCCACAGATTTAAGAAAAACAAGGACAGAAGATAGTTCTGAGAGATTAATTTATAGCTACTTCGGCAGGGTGACTTACAATAAATAGGGAGTTAAGCATTTGCACTGATTAACTATAACAAAAAATTACTATTTTAAGTACTGATGGAGACTATGGGGACTGGGTTGTCAAATGAGATCAGAGTGAAAAAAGAACTCTGATAGTGATGAGCTAGTGGTGATAGGAGGTCAATAAAATTTCATGAAGGAATTGGGATAAAATTGCTGGGTGACAAATAGTTTAGTAAAAGGTACTTTCAGTATGCAGGAGAAATAATCCTCAACTAAAAATAAAGATGGTAAATTGAGGAAACAGTATAGGTCAGATCTCATTGGTCATCTACTTGGAAACTAAAAATCACTAAGCAGTGAACATAGGAGATGATGAAAAAAAAAAAAAAAAAAGAAAACCAGTCACAAAAATTAAAGATTTTTACAGTCTGGTGTTCTACTAAGTTTTAAAATAGTTTTGAGTCACTGTTATATAGTTTCAAAAACCTAATGAGTAAAAAGAGATTAGGTAAGATCACAGTGACAGATGGAGATGTCAACACAGATGATATAATGCCTTAATGTCACTAAATGAACAGCAAGTCTTGATTGAATGAAAACTTTGCAGCAGATGGTGCCTTTATCATTGCAGACGATCCGAAGTGTCGCTATATTACAATTTATAATTTTTATTGATCGGTGGAAAATTTAGTAGTCGATTTCTATAAAGGTTATTTTCTTTTCTGGTGATAGCTCTAAATTTCTAGTATCTTTTGAAATATTTATAACTGCTGCCTCACAGAGAAACCTTTGTCTTCTGTTTGCAGAATTTATAGGAAGCACAAGAGACCTTTATTTGACTGCCTTAGATTATGAACTGAATATAAAAAGATGGAGGGAAAAACTGATATAAGATAACAAGGTATCATGTTATCATATCCATAAAGCTATGGATATTTATTTCCTGGGGTCCTTTATGCTGAAAGCACAAGTTTCCTCTACAGATCCAGCCTTTATGCCTTGGAAGCCTAATCCTTGTTGGAACTAATTTAGGGAGATATTCACAAGGACAAGCTGTGATTTAACAAACAACTTTTTTTTGTTAATCTTCACTCCGGTGAGCAGAGAAAGTGAAAGTCATTCAGAACTTTATTCAAAAGATGTACTAAACTGTACGAGGTCAGAGTTGTTTGACTAGCTGAGGTGCCAGCCAAATGTGTTCTGAAAAGAGGATGTAAGGTTTGGTCTCATTGCTGGCTTTCTCTGGTTCAGTGCTATAAACTCTTGGAATAGCTCACAAGGTTAGTTTGACCTTCTGTTCCTAAGCATCCAAGGAAAACACTAATGACACACTATTCTACCTAGCTTACTGAAGTTAAAGAGGAACTAAAGAATAAGTGTGAAACCTACTGTATGTTTTATTAATTTTCAGTTCCACAGAAGCAGTTATATGCAGAGATGTGTGAGATTTTTAATTTGCTTGTTTTAAAAGTAATGTTTCAGGAATGTAGCTTAGTTTCTTGAAAATAAATTATAGGTTTTCGACTTGCCCATTTTTTAATTACTCTTACTGATTTATAGGTGCTTTTTAGCTCACACCTCTCAATTTCTTATTCTCTAGCTGATCATGTCACTTTCCAAACTAAGAGGTTAACCTCTTTAGAAAAGGAAAGAATTAACAGCAAGTAAATCTGTTTATCAACAATTGTCTTTTCTCATACATTAATATGAAGAGCCATTTTTTAAAACTTTAACAAGACCCTGTTCACCCCAGTTTTGCAAGGCAGTCTATTGTTAAAAAGTATGAATGAAAGAGGCAGGAATTCTGACCTACCATCCCATGCATGAGACTTCCCAAAAAATGACAGAAATGGCAGGATAACTGATATGGAAACAGAGCACCAAGTGCTCTGTGAGGGATATTTCCACAGCTCTAGGCTGTTCCATGTGGTTGTACCCTGGGCTATTTGATTGGAAAAGCAGGGCACTACTAATTGCACAGGAGTCCTCTCCTAGTGCAGTACATCACTTTACCTTCCTTCTAGGAAGGAATACAAAACAACCAAACAGAAGCTATGAAGACCTTAATTCTGATATTGTTCAAATATGAGTGTTCACATGTCAAAGAAACCCTCAATCCTGAATAAATATTTGCTTGAGCAAATAATCTTGCAATTTTTTTCCAATATCAGGAACTTTAGCAAGAATATGCACATAAGAATTTCAAGAATACATACCCAAGAGTTACAGTGTAGTTTGTATCTTAAAGTTATTGTCTATCACAATTCTGGAAAGAATACACAACTTAAAGAGGCTAAGATCAGGTCTCACTAACTCTTCTACAGTTCATTCATTTATTAGTGATGTTACTACCTCCTGACAGCCCATTCTTTTCTCATCAGACTCAGCAAACATCATAGCATTGACTTACTTGGATACTTTAACTTTGCCAGAAGGGAGAAAAAAAATAATTGTTAGTAAATTTTACCATTTTAATTGATAAAAAAAGGAAATGCCAGTACATGCACTGCACTGACCAGCACTAACCACTTATACTTTATGAAGCCCTGCCATACTCTTGTTGAAGCTTACTAATTATAATGTTACCTTGTAAAGTAATCATATCGATTTGGAGTTATTTGCTCTGGTTCTAATTAGTAATGACATTAACAAGAGCTTTTTAAAGAAATTTTAGGCCAAGTTCAAGAAAGCATAACTAATTAATGGATCAAAAGTTATATTTAACCTAGATATTAATTAAACTGTTGTCTTTAAAAGGCAAACTGAAGATTTCTGTACTTAACCTAAAAAAGTTTTTAACTTCTTTGTGGATTAAGGTGATCAGTAATGGGTTTTATCAAGTAATAATAAAATATCTTTAAATATCTACAGAGATTCACTCTGGCTCAATGTGGAAGTTTCTGTCAGCTTCAAACCAGGTGCTGAACCCTTGATGGGAGGTTATATGGTTTATGGGGAACAACAGAGTGAGGTGTAGCCCCTCTCACATCAGTTAGCTCAGCTGGGTCTTGCTAGGATGATGCTGCCCAGCCCTGGGGCTGAAGGGAAGACTGAGTCCTGCCCTCAGAGCTGGGAATTTCACTCTGGGTCACGAGCTGGAGGGTCTGTCCAGGCTGGCAGACAGGGACAGGTGAGCAGGCTCTGCAGAGAAAGTGAACAGTGAGTTTAAGAAGTGAACATTATTTCTGTGTTTTAGAAGAGAAACTGCTGTATCAAAACAGTAAAGGGCAAGTTGAAGAATTAGGTTCATTGCAGGGAAGAAAATAATTTTCTGGAATGATGATTAATGAAATTTAAGGAGAAAATTAAAATGAGATGGCAACTTGTAGAGCAAGAGTAGAGTAAATAATTAAAGTATCTACTGGGATTTTCTGATAGAATATATTGCTGATGCTTGCTTATTGCTAAAATTAATCACTATACTTCCTTCTAGTAATTATTGTAATGGTAATTTTGTTGGGAACCTTTGACAACTGAGAACATGCATAATGTTAAAACGCATAAATACACACTTTCCAAAAAGCCCCCCGAAAATGAAAAAATAGTTTAATTCAGCAATTCTATTATCTGCTTAACATTGCAATTTAGTTACTGCTGCATGTAATTTTTGATAAAGTTTCAAATGGAAGAACATTCAAAGTTTATCTGAAAAATTTTTTAAACAGTCTAAAACAAAAATTTTTAAACATTTTTAAACATTTTAAAATTTACTTATCTAAGGATAAAATCAAAAGGAATTTTCAACTGTGGTTCATTTATGTATTATCCATGTATGCATTCAAATGTGAGCTTTTGAAACACATTTGCTTTGAACAAGAAATGACTGCAAAAAATGTTTTCATCTTGTAAGGTTTTACACTACTTACAATCTGAATTTTCTGTTTCTTAGCCACTTACATCTTCTTTAACAGGATGTGTTGCTTCTACACATTATCTGCCAAATGATTTGGCATGTTTCTAGTCACAGGGAGACCCAAAATCTGCTAGTAAACTTTTGTGGAGTTGGCACCTCTGCATGTTTGCCTGTAAAAATATGATTGCTTCCTTCCTTCATTTATTTATTTCCTGACTTTAATGGTTTTGGTTAAAACATTAGTGCAAGTGCCAGAGAAGTTATTGCTTGAAATGAAAACTGTGATTCAAAAAACCTAGAGGTCATATATTTTATATAATTGAAAATAAATCCTTCTTTAGCTTTAAATATATGTATTCCTATCCTGATAGTTTACAAAATAATTTGTATTTTTGGAAAATAAAATGCAATATGCTGGTGAGATTATTGTATAAAATAGATCCATACCAACTAAAATAAAACCTTTGTCTCATAGAAAACAGATGAACAAAGTTTGTCTTCTTTCACTGTGAATTCATAGTCACAATGAGGCAGAATATAGGAAAGTTCCTGAAGACCCCTACTCACAGGATCAGATGCAGACACGGGTGAAGTAGGCGCTGCCTGGGTAGAGGAGCATTTACTTCCCCAGGCGGTACCAAGAAGATGACACTCAGGATGGTTCTGCAGCCGAGCTCCTGCCTATGAATGTGGAGGTGAAGGAGGAGCAGGATCTGACTGGCCAGATAATATGAGCCCCATTCTGCCCCTGTCTCAACAAGGGTAAGCACAGCACAAGTACTTTGCCCCTCTACCTCTGTAGCTGCAACCTGGAAGTTTTTGCGGGGCCAACTGGGTAAGAGCAAGTGTCAGGGGCAATAGTTAAAAATGAAGCCCACACTTAGAGAAGATGAGAGAGCTTGTAGTGCTTCAGGCAAGAAAAACAATAAATTCTCTCAACTGAATTCCTCTGGCTGTAAATGGAATTTTGTCCTTTTTTTTTTATTCATTCAGTGCTTGATGAAGTCAAGAACAGTTTTTAATTTATTGCTAGTAAATAATCAACAGTAACACTTAGTATTTATTCAATGATCACCTCATTTTCTAAACTGAAAATATCCATGGTACAAAAATTGTAGTTCACATCTTGAATCAAAGGAGTAATACTTCTCTTAAAATCATGATGTTTACAACATGCCAGAATATTTAAATTACTGTTCTGTCTGTATCTGCCATTTCTTTACAAGTTTCATGTTGCTCTGATGTTAGAATGTTTTGTATAAGAGATGCCAGTGTAAATCTTTTCACCTCTTACACCAGTAATTAATTACTTACTAGTAAATTCTGCTGTCTGACATAGGCGATCTCACAGATGTGTGATATAGGTCTCTTTATTATTTGGGTTACAAGAACCAGGCCTCTATTTGGTACTGAAATGCACATATTCCCTGATCTATGGGAGTCTTTTGTGCATGTTTTCCATTATTCACCAAATGTCCTGTTATATATGCACCTTTTTTTAACAGGATAAAATTTTAGACCTCACTCCATGTGATGCCTTTTTTTTTTTTCCATTTTTGCCTCACTTCCATAAGTTCCAACTCTTAAGGACTACATGCATGAAAAGAAACTGATTTCCTCAGAGGTTGTGACCTTTCACGCATAATATAAATTCATCTATTATGATTATAGTGTAGCTATAGTCATTCAGAAGTACTGCAGAGAGCTATTTGACATTATTGTATATAGAGTGAGGGCAAAGGGAGTTGAGCTACAAAGAGAACCAACTGTTTTTATTAATGCACAATTTCATAACTAATCGTTTTGTTGAAGCATAACATACATCTTGGGAAGTGATGTATTTCTGTTAGACATTTGTAAATCTAACTAAGAATAAACACTTCGCTTCAAAGCATTCCTGTGAGGGAATGATCATATTTTAACAATATGCCCAAAAAAGCTTGTCTTGTTGTTCAAAATAGGTATACCTGAGGGAAGAAGTGTATTCTGAGGTATACTCCTGAATATTAGTCTCTATGAACATACCTCACTTTTACTAGCTAAAAATCATGAGATTAGGTAAACACAGTCTACTGATGAATACTTTGGGGATCTGAATTTTGTTATTAAGCAGCACTATAAAACTTGTTTTGCACATAAAACAGGAAAATACCTCAAAGTTTCAGCTTTTGCAGTCTCACTAGATACTTAAATTGACAACAGCAGCTTCAAGACAAAGATACATCATCTGCATCGTCTTGTGCATTGTCCAGGGCCATGGTAAATGATGCATACACATATATCCCATGGGAAAAAGAAGAAAGTCATTAGCTTGGACCCTTTTTGAGTCATCCTGCGCTGAAGGTGACAAATGTTACCTACTCATTTTGGTGAAGCATGTACACTGGGTTAGTACGGCTCAACTGACAGGCAGAAATGTAACAATCCCCTGATTTACTGGAGGTGCTAAACTGGGCTGTCAGACAGTGTCCATATCATGTAGCATTCTTTTTTGGAAGCTAGCCTTACAATCCCATCAATTTCAGTAACCATTTGCTAATAATACTAATCATCTGCCTTGGAGGATGTGCTGGATGTGTGGAACTACAAGAAGAATGGCTGTTGGCATCTCTACCACAGCTGGCCTCAGAAGTTTGACTAAAGCTGTGTTGGTGTGCCCCACTTTCATAATGAGCCTGGTGTGGAGGAAGGATCAGACTTGTGCAATTGCTTTGCACACTGAGGTGTGCCTTCAGTTTGCTCTAGAATTTACCATGTTGCATTGGTCTGTAGGAATACAGGCAAATGCCTTAAAATAGGTTGATTTATGAATTTCAGCTTCAACTTTCTGTATTATATTATAATCTGGAGATTATCACATAGCTGTATTTCAAAGAAGTGATGAAAGAGAGTGATAAAGTGATTTTGTGAATACTTGGTAGAAACTGGAGAACAGGAAAGGAGGATAAAGCATGCAGCTAAGAATCAGTGACACTGGAAAGCAGTCCTATACTTTGAAGTGCAAATTAAAGGACTGTCATTTGAATACATCACCATGTGGGTAACAAATCCTTTCCAAAGGCAATTGACACAATTAAGGGTTGTGTGACCCCACCACACAGAGGTGCTCTCTCCATGCTGGTCTTTTTTCAATCATCTTCCAACCACAGGACTTCCAAAGCTGCTGGTTGAACATAAGAGCAGGATCTTACTCTCTTATTCCCAGTCCATGACAAACCATCATCCATATCTGTAGTATTAATAATATCCAGAAAATTGATTAAAGGTATTATTACTTCTGGTTTATAAGGCTTAAATGTCAAACATTAAATATAAAAAAAACCTGTACAATAATCAGAATGTTACTGGAATAAATTAAAACATGGCATTTATAATATGGAGAACAATTGAAGCCAAAGGTGACAGTAATCTCTGTCGAGGAAGCTGTTACTTCAGAGGTATGTTCTGATGAATTTGCAGTGTTCTTGGCAAGAATATTTACTGTCTGAAAATAAAAATCTGCTTATTCTTGATTCTAGTCTTTTCTCATTCGCATTACCCTCATCACTGCTGTTCACTGATCCAAAGTTTTTATTCTATCAACTTTAACACAAACCTAAATCCATTTATCCTACTATTTTCACCTGTATGAGCTGTACTGATTCCACCTTTCAATTACTAACAGATATGCTGTAGGCCAGCAAGTACCAAACATGACTTTCACATCAGGTTTTACTGGGAAGTGTCAAACCCCTTCAGAATTTTTCAAAAATTTCTCAGTATTACAGAATCTCTTCTAAAGCCTACAGGTGCTAGAATGCATGCACAAGTTTGATACTGTTCTTCTGGTTTATTCATACAAATATCTCAAAAAACTCAGAATTGGCATCAACAAATAAACCTTCATATAATTAATTATTTCTCATTTCAGTGTTTACTTCATCTGGAGAATGAGTCCTTATTGGTCTTTACTGATGGCTGCAGAGAGTCTGACTTTTGATTTCCCCCACTTTCCATTAGTGATTAAGATCTAATTCTCTTTTAAGGAGACCAACTGCGGTTGGAAATTCCATTTCATGAAGCATGAAGGGGATGTGCTGAAAACAGGCCCACCAAGTGAACATTATGGTACCCCTTGGGACACATGGCTTATTTTTCAGACAGAACATAAATTGAACATGTAAAATCTCTCACTGGCAGATACATAGAGTTTCACCAGCCACTGGATTTTGCAGCTTGAATGAAAGTACCTTCCTTGCTTCACAAATTAAATTAGGAACAACCTGATTTTATTTTAAAAAGGGGAAGAGCCATGGAATGGTCTTCAGAACTTAACTGCAGCCCCTATAACATCTGCAAAAACATGGGAACAAATCCACTACTCTTTTATGTGTTCCACGTAAATCAGCTGCTGGCCATCAGGGTTTGGGGTGGTCCATTTAGGCTGTCTTTATCTGCCTAATCTCTCCATTGTACAATCAAGCTAACAAAAACATATCTGGTCAGCAAGCAGTCAGCACGGAGAGGCAGCAAGTGGCACTCAACCGTGGCTTAGTTCTGACTCCCTCCAAGAATGTATCAAAATTCTCTAAAGAAAATTCTACAAAAATATTGTGCAGTTGAAGGGTCAATAGTTGGTGGATTAGCACTTAATTCCCTGGAATAGGGATATAGGAATGAGCTCATTAACAACAATATTTATTCCTGGAACAGGGTATAGAGACAGCTACTCTCCTGCTGCTCAGTTTTGCTTCCCTCCTGCAGTAATTCCCCAAGCCCATACATTCAATTTCCTTTGACCGTGGTGTCATCTGGCAGTAGCTGCACCTTTAGCAGCTGTTGCTGGATGTGCCACACACGGATCCAGCCAGCACACCGGAGCCTTGTGCCCTCTCTGAGGTCCAGTTTTGCTGCTGGGATAATTCATATTCCCCAGATGTTTGTTGCTCCTCTTCTCTTCATCGATCTCCCAACTCTCCTCTGCTTCATGCAGTGTACTGCAGGAAGGAATTTTGTGAGCTCTTTGTAATCTCTTCAGATAAAATCATCCATAATGTTACTTTCCTCATCAAACTGAGCTGACCTCAGTGATTTTCTCAGCATTACTCCTTAGAAGTTCTTCAAAAAATGGGAGCACAGTGTATTCCACCTAGCAAACAGATTAGAAAAATGAACACTTTTTAAGACTAAAATTTCTGTTCAAATTATTAATTTTAAATTAATTAATAATTGAAAATGAGCTAAAATTTATTCTATGCTTAAATGTTAAATTTCAGACTGAAAAACATTTTTATCTCAGAAACCTAAAAAATTCTTCACCATCGGAAAGAGTCTATTAACTTCCAGTATTAGCATTTCTTCTGTTGGATCTTCAGAATTTTGTCTTTATTTCATTGTAAGATCAATTATGAGACAATTTGTTTTCTGATGATAACAAAATATAATTCACCAATTTTTAATTTAAAAATTAGCATTCATTTTTTTTTCAAATGAAAACTGTATTCCAGCAGTTGATCTAAAATTAAAACCTTTTATTCTTTGAGCAGCTACATTTTTTTCTGTAAATTGTTCTAAAGATTTGACAAATAGAGGCTAGGAGGGGCATTCCCACCAAGAGCTCATACAATTACAAAGCCTTATGAGTACGTTTCTTTTGGTGTCATTTGGCAGTAGTCTCAATATGTCATCTTCTTACACACAAGCACCATTTATAAACCAAATTCCTGCATCCTCTCCCTTGAAAAATCAATACTTTTTTTTGGTAACAGCTTCATAAATGTGAGAGAAATAAAAGGAGATTATTCTGCAGTGATTTTTCGTGTATCCATTTGTGTATCCATTTGTGTGATCCTCCTCCCTCTCTGCTGACACAGACCAGTTATACAATGAAGAAAAAGGTCCCAAGCTCAAATCTTCTTGGCTGTGTGTATGGATGAGGAAAATGACCTGTTGAGAAGAGTAGTTTTCACCTCTCAGAAGTCACATGGAGGCAGTTGATTGCAATACATTTCAGATATGTAGGTTAAAGACCTTGTTTTGAGATAGAACTTAATATTGTACTACCAGGTGGAAGGGTTGAATAACTGAGTAAGATTTGAACTCTGGGAAACACTGAATTCAGCTTAATGGAGTTCAAAATGTAGATAAAAGGTAGCTCTGGTTTTAAACTATCAGTGACCCTAAAATCAGAGAACTATATGGCCTATATAAGAAAAGAATTGTGACTTTAGTGAAAAATTAAGTTAGAGAGAAGAAATCTCTTCCATTTGGGAATTACATATATTTTAATAGTAAAAAATGGTATGTGTTTAGAAAATACATCAAGACACAAAATTCAAGAGCTATTAAAACTTTAAAAAGAACATAAGAACCAATTGAGGATGCAATTTCAGTGGAATTAACAGTATTGGGTACAGAGTTAGATATGATTGAGAAACAAAAATGCTTGCGAAGTAGACCTGATGAGCCTAATTATCTGAACCAGGGATATAGAAATAAATACAGGAAAGTTCATACACTAACAGTCAAAATGAAAGAAGGCATATTTGTAATACAATTAAAATACTGAATATCTCTAAACTACACAATATATCATAGTACATCAGAAAACTCCTCAAATATCAGCAACAATTGCCCAGTTTCAACAAAATGTGACAAAAAAAATGGTTCTTTTGGAGGTGCTCCTCACAGGAGCAGGAAAAAGATTTCTCCTCCCATCCTAACCTTCAAAAAATCACTTTGATTTCCTCTAAATTATCAGTTCATTTGACTAGGGGAGATTCTTCCCTATACAACACTGGCACAGTCAGTTCAAGAGCTGAAAGGCAGATTTTAACAACTTGGTGGAGAATGGGACTGTGGGTTGTTTGGTCTCCCAGATCTGAGTTGCCTGTCATTCAGGAGTAATCAAAGCCCCCTGCCTATGTTTGGACTGCTACTGTGGGAATGGCAGTCTGTGTTGTCAGGTTACCAAAATGACTTTAATATTTTGTGATATATAGGATAAGAGAGCTGAGATCTACTGAATATTGGACTGTAATTTGTTCCTTGTAATGGAAACAATTACAAAATAAAAAAAACAAGACAAGAAAACAAAATTGCAGACTAAGCTTATAAGTTCATAGCCATTTTAAGATCATCATCATTTTGGCTAAAAGTGAGGCTGGCTATCTAACCTTTCCTCTCTTCTCTCATTACACAAAAAGCTCTGAGAGTTGCCTGTTTCCTCTGCCTGGTATTAAGAGATGGATTTTCTTATTCTTTGTGTGCAACCCATATAAGGGACACACAGTTGTGCTTTTCCAGCCTTCAAACTCTGCTTCCACTCCCCAACGTGCCCAATATTCCTACTGTGCTTGCTTAACTTAGAAAATTTCTTCCTGCTTGCCTTCTGCCTCCATAACCAGTTAATGAAGAACCACAGGTTGGACTATGTGACCCCAAAGGTCCCTTCCAACTTCAGGTACCCTAAAAAAAATCAGTAAATTTCACACCTTGGGAAAAAAGTGCTTATAGTCATTTTATTCAATTCAAAAATATGGAAAAATGGCACAGTTCAATACAAATCGTAGTATTACATCTGTAACCCAGAAGTAGTTGAAACTAAAATTCTGAATATAACAATTCTGGTAACATTTTGTTTGAATGGTACCATATCCACCAAGGGCTGGCTTATTTTATTCATGCACATGCAGATTGTCCAAAATTTCACCTATCTCTTCTCTCCAGTTTATTTGCCCAAGGAAACAGAAATTCAAAGGTGGATCATAACTGAGTCAAACCACCTTACTCTTCCACCCATACTAAAATGTAACTACACATTTCCTTTTTAGATGGAATTTGCAACCAAGCTACATTTGACCCTTTGACAAAGATTTTTCAGAGTATGAAGCATGGTGCTTTTTCCTCCTAGAGCATAGTAGTCTTATCTTTTCTGTGTAACAATTGTGCAGCCAAAATGTAGGCTCATGATAAGAGCTTGTCCAAAATTACATGCAGCTTCATGCTTTGAAAAAGTAACAGAAAAAAAATTTTTCTACTCTATTGTAAATATTCTGGACTTTTTCCTGTCATTAAAAATACGTTTATTAACTGTCTATTCTTTCTAAATCTGAACATCCACCAGTATTTTTATTTCATAGTATGATTGTATTATCTAGGACTACTGAGCCAATTTCACCTGTATGCACATCCATTTTCCCTGAACCATATCCTGAACTTTTTACAAGAGCCAGCTATAAGCTGCAGCACTGAAACATGGGATGCTCATATCCCAGGTCAAGGATACACAGCTCAAGCCTATATTAATAAACATGAAGTCTCTATTGCTCTGGGTGACTTAGTACCAGTTGTGTTACTGAGGCTGCAGATATCAAGCTTGAACCAGATAGTTTTCATTTTTCCTCTGCCACCAACTTGCTAGACGGAGTTCATTACAGCTCTTGCCTTACAAGAAGTTTAAAATATTTTGGGATTCCCAGGAACTAAAAAGGTTTTTAAAAAAACATGTTATTGGAATGCATTGGCTGGATCTATGATCCTTCAACAGCAGACAGCCACCAGGCACTATAAAAGAAAAACTCACTTTCTTCTAAGCAGGATTCTTCAAGTTCTTACTTGAACAGATATCCTGCTTAAACAGATGCTTAACTCCCAATACATTGTATAAACTTTGTAAGGTGGTTTTGCAGAGTCATTTCTGTTTAGCATAAATAGATGACTGTCTCATGCCTAAAAAGCTGTAAATGCAGGTCACAGGAGAAAAGGACTGCATGGATTTATGACAGTGACAAAAGAATTTTGAGTCAAGCAGCAAAACAGGAAATTATACAATTTTTTGTTTTAATAACATTTCCCCTTCCTTCAGATGTTAAGTGTGTAGCTAGAGAGAGATAAATCATTTTGCCTGAGATACTACATCACTTTGCAACAGTACCTTAGGTCTGCGATCAAATAGCACTTGAGAGCATTTCTGCATATAAAACTATAGCTCAATTTTTTTCTTTTTTAACACTAAAACAAACAGATGTGTTTCTTTTCCTCCAATTGCCTTCAATGTTCACTGTTCTATTTAGGTCCAATCTGCTGCGTGTTTCAAAGCTGCATTTGAAACTCATGAATTAGCCACACTACCATGTGAAGGACAGTTTCCTGATGGTGGGAAAGAGTTTAAAAGAATGACAGCTCCCAAGATTTAAGTGGTGCTGCAGGGTGTTAAGCTCCATAGGAGATTTTGAACATGTCAGAAGTGTCAGGTACCTTATATTCATGGACAATTTCACAAAGGACTTGATGGTGCTGTCTTTACGTTATTAAAGGCAGAAGGAATGACGTGGTCACCAAGTTTAATGACTTCAAAGAACTGGACCTGTCACGTGGGCTGCTACAGAGCTATTTGTATTAAACTATTTTAAGGCAAACATTCTTGTCAGTATTTGCTATTAAATTGTTTAACAAAGGCCACATTGAGCTTTTAGTTAAGCCCTGTAATGTTCTCAAAACACTGAAAATTTGCATGAAAGCCTTGGGGCAATGTGCTAAGTTGATATAAGTTAAAACATCTGCTGCCGGATTTATCCCTGAGTAATTAACTAGACTTGGCATAATGGAAAGGAACAGATTTACCACTCAGCTATAGAAACCTGCTGCAGGGAAATAACTGCTAAACTTCTCTTCTTCCTAATTCTTTTCCAAATATCATAGACTATTCTTTTGTTTCATTAGAATGAAAAGAATGCTGGGTATCCTGTATATCAACACAGAAAATTACAAGTGTGTTTCTAGCATCTTTATTTTTTAAATTCCTTTTTGCAACTCTGCCATATCATATGAAGAAATGTGCAGTCTATTAAAACCACAAGGTGTTCCAGGTTGGGGCTTACTCATAATCTCTAAGTGAAGCTCTCCCACTCGATGTGAAACACCTAACACCCCCCACCAGCAACTCTGGATGTTACATTACTGAATGGACTTGGTTTTTCTCTGTGCAAGCAGCCCACCTTCAAATGGACCTGGTTCAAGTAAAAGAGCTGGGAAACCCTGTCCACAAAGTCTACAACTTTGCCCCCTGATTTGGCAACAAGGAGTATGAATTTGGCAATGACTATGAAACATTCCAAGAAATTGAAGGATTTCAGACTGGACATTAGAGCAACCAGGACTGACCTAAGAGGCTGTCTTTTTCTCCCTTGCTGTGCTTTATTGGGGGATAGCATTGTACACTTATCTAACAGAATGCCTCTCTTCTCCATGGGGTCCAGATAAACATAAATCTACCCAGCACATTTCCCAAAGACATCTGAGAGTTCCTCTGCCAGCATTCTGAGCTCACAGACACAGGCCAGCTGTGGCTTGGAAGCTATAGATCCAATTTAGCATGGCTTTGTGCCCAAACTAAAACATCTTGCCTCAGCAGAGCTGTGTTAATGCCTAGATGACTTCTGGACTGCAAGGGGCCAGCATGGCCCATTGCAGAATGGGCAGGACAAGAGCACTTGCCTGTGTGAGACACGTCTCTGCTTGCAAGTCCCCTGGCTATTCAGGCTAATGGAGCTCACCAGTTCTGTCAGGAGTGCTGCACATGCCAATAAAAGGCACCCTTAGGAATATTCTGCTGCAAACTCTAACACATTGAGAAATTTAGTCTTCCCCAGGCAAAGGAAAGGATTTGGGTGCCAGGTAAGTGCTTAGGGACAAGTGGATATTTGTCCGTCTCATCCATAGTCTTTTGAAGCAGCTGCATAACCTTAGATTAAATTATTCATATTAATTATTAATGCATATTAAATCATTATAACTTTGAATAGGACTTGGGCTAAAAATTCTATTTCTACAGTGTATAAGCTAGCTTGTTCTGCTCAGCTTAATTAGGATATTAATGATGCAAATTTAGAGAACATGTCAAATTTTTAGACAAAACAAAATCTATTTTATGTCCACCCAGTATGTACTGTTGCTGCATATACTTCCAAGACAGTGTATGGTAGAAATGATTTTGGTTTTCAGAATCTTCCCAGAAAAGATAAACTGAGATTTCCTGCACTCTCTAAATGATTCTGAGTGCAAAGTCAGTTGTAGGAGTGTAGGGGGTGAATTTTATTTGCCTTTAATTAAAAAAAAAATTAAAAATCATTAAGCCAAACACTCATATGATCTACAAATTTTTTTTTTTTTTCCTCTGGGACAATTCTACTGACTATTTGGGATTTTAATTACAAATTTCAGGTTCAGGCCACAATTTCGGTGGATGAAAAAAAATTAAGAACAAAGACTATAGAAATTTGAATGATGGTGTAATTGCTTAGTACCATAGAAACATAGAATATGCTGAGTCAGAAGGGATCCATCAGGACCATTAAGTCCAAATTCTGGCCCTGCACAGGACACCTCAACAATCACCACAAGCATTTCATACAGGATTTAGATTACTGCCAGAATGTAGTTTGCCTATATGGAGGTGTTCCATCCCTGACATATATTCTATGAATGGGATCAAAGACCCTCACTTGTTAAATTATATTAAACAGATAGAAATTAAATAAATTACAGAAGTTTATTATTTCATTAGGGGCAACACAGTAGTTTGATTAAAATATGGAGGGGTATCATGAAATCTCATGTCTGAATAGACAGAATTAGTTTTCTAAACTGTGCACATGCCCTTCTAAATGGTATGTTTCAGGAAAAAAAAAAGATTAATTGCTAATACACCACGATTGATATATTAGCAGTTGCTGTCATTATCAATTTACTATTTTGAATAACCTTTAAGGGTGCAAAGAACTGCAAAGAATTCAGACATTTGATAATTCATACCAATGCATTCTACTTTCTGATGTTCCAGCCAGGTTTGTAAGAATCATGCTTACATGCAACTATAGAAACCACTGTATCTCAATACTTAAGAGATTGCTCCAAATACATCAATAGAAAAAGCTAGTTAGAACTTGCTAGCTTCTTTTAAGTTACAACTGTAAGTTTGGTAAAATATCATTTTAAAAACAGGATCCATAGGAATTCTTCTATCTGTCAATGGAAACAAAAAAATCCCATAATCCATGTGAAAGATCTTTTTAAACATTGCTGCTTTCTTTTTACCTCATACATGGAAGTACATGAACATTTTGTTACTCCAGTCATAGGCTTGAAAACACACTAAAGTCAGGAAACTTTAAATGAGTGTGTAATCACTTTAGTTAAAGCTTTATCACTGCTTTTGTTTGCATCTCAACTGAGGTATTAATTCCTATTTGATTTTAATAATCCTTAGCTATAGGTGTGCTGAAAGGATACAAACACGTTATTCTGTAACTTTATCTGCTACCAGCCTTCTAACCAACTGGTGGTCTTACAGCAGTATATACCCAAACACAGTATAATACCTTAATTTCCACTGGCATTTTGCCAAGGCTGCACTACTGTTGTATTTCTCTCATCCCAGTGGTTAAATGCTTGGAGCACAGGTTATTTTATTTTAGCCAGTAAGCTTAATAAAATATAAATATTTATGGATGCTAATACAATTCCAACATCTTATCAGGCTGGCCAAAATTTACTCACATATCTGGTTCCAGAGATTTGACTGCAGAACTTGGTAACAGGAAAATGATTGAGTTGATCAGCATTCTAAGAAGGTAAATATGACAATGAGTTTGCAGGAGATCAGTAGTAGTGACCTGCAAGTGAAAATACATTGCTGCTCTGATTCAGTAACATAACACTACACGAGGTACCTTGGAGAATAAAACAGATTACTGAGAAATTAATATCTTACAGAACACTCCTACCAAACCACAGAAAGCATGGCTCTCTTACTGTTCCATATATTTTCACGCTATCATGAGCTTAAAAGCATACATATTGTAAGATACAAATATAGAGATATTTTAAGTGTTTGTTCTATTACTGACCACCATAGAGATGAGGGTTGCTAGCCTAAAACAAAAGTAGTGACTACAACTCTGGGCAAAGTGTAGGCTGTATTACAGAATAAAAACTAAACAAATTATTCCAAGGAGTAAAGCAAAATTGCAGAGCACCAACAGAAGTTTCTTTTTTGGGCCATTGCTCCCTGAATGCCTTAATGGGTTTACATTTCAGGCAGGGAAGAAAGCATGGCCAGGAAATATAAGGAAAGCCCTGTGATCCCATCATCTTGCCCTTAGGCTAGGGAATTCAAGTGCAATCACTCTTTAGCTCCAATTTCTGATGTAGACTGGGAAAAGGAACTGGGGAGGCTGGATTAGGAGGAGAACTTGGGCCAGGGAAGAGAGCAGGGCATCTATCTCCAGGCATCTGTCTTCAGGCTTCTGTGGAGACAGCTGAGGAATCAGTCCACTAGGTGGAAAAGCTTAACCTTCTCTGTCTTCTACATTTCTTATGTAATCAAAGAGAGCTCTGCCATAGCATGTGCAGTCTTAAATGTCTTATTAACCAAAGTAAAGTGAGACGTTGCTTGCCAACTGTGTTTTTCCAATGTCCCTTGGCTCAGCTGTGCACCATCTGTCTTTAAACCATAAATATACTAATAACATTTACCCTTAAAGGCCCTAATCACCTAGGCTTGAATAACCCCAGATCACAAGCTCATATTCAGCTCAAGTCCACTACCCAGACCAGGTGCAGCAAACAGAGATAAGCTCTGTAAGATTTTGTTGATGAGACTATATTCTTCTGAGAGCAGAATGGAATTCAGATAGACTGGCTTTTAAGACATGGTATACATTTTTTGATAGCACGAGTGTTCCCTACAATATATTTTTCCTAAATATTTGTTCCATTAGCATTTAAATATTCAAGCAGCAAAGCTTCCACTGTATTAATTGGGAAATAATTCTACAGAAATCACTACAAAATGAAAACAAAGTTGGATCACGATGTTCCTTTAGTTTTTATGTTTTACCTCATTTGCCATTTTGAAAAAAAAAATGCTCATACAAATGTTAAAAATTTAGGAAACTGCTGAATAACTCAATGGTTTTAATAATATTTTCTTTTTACAGAACTTCACCATCTACTGTAGATCCAAGACATCTTCTGAAGAAAGCAGTAAAGAAAGAAAAATATGAAGTTGAAAAATGTCAAACAGAGAAAACCTCCTTGGTCTTTTATACTTCCCTGTCAACAATTCTAGGACCTGTTTTAGCACAGCTCAGCTTCTGACATGGTAACACTTCCTGTGCAACACACTCGTAGGGGTATATACATCTGCATAAGAGAGGAGAAACAAAGTAAATATCCTAAAGAAAGAATATAGAAGCAGAAAAGCAGGAAAGCTGAAAAAAAACTGAAATAAAAAGCCAGAAGAAAGATTTGCCTTAGCAGAATGTATTTAAATATTTATATTCACTCCCTTTGGAAAAGATCATTGCATCCTCTTTATTGACAGTGAAGCAAGTCTGTCTTCTTCAGCATATGTGCCCACATAACCTCTCTATGATAGTGTAAGCAAAAAGACACAAAAACAGAAAAAGAGAAGCAAACTCAGGGCAATTATCTCCCAATTTTTCAAGCAATACTCCTTTTACCTGGTACGGTTGCAATTTCAGCTGTCTTTCACAGTCCCTAACTTTGCTTTTAGTAGCAAACAGAGCATATTCTGCAAAGAGCACTACCAAAGCTGCTGGACTCTATTATTTTACTGTTCTTAGTAAAATTTACTGCTCTTAGTAATAGTAAAAGTAAAATTTTACTGTTTTTAGTAATACTGTTAGTATTTCAAAGACAACAAATGAAGAAAATGACTGATGGATAAACATTCATAGAAGAGATGGAAAATTAAAGATTTTCTTGAACCAGTGATTGTTTGTTCAGATTTACTGTATTCATTTTGAATATTTTATGCCATCAGGGTAAGAAGTTCTGTTTATTGTACAAATTTCTTAAAATTCCTTACCATTTTAAAAGCAGACTCTAATCTTTCCACCTCTGCAAAGATACAGCAGAAATGTACTCTGAATTCTCCAGACTTCTTTGAAACACAAGTGGTGCCTGACAACAGAATTTCATTTGGAAAGAGCAGTTAGAATATTTAGTATTGCCTAGTCACACCAAAAGGAAGAAAATAAGGGGTAATAACTGAGCAGACCCAAAACTTCAATTAAGGTATTACATATTCTTTCTAGCAGCTCACTTGCATTTCATTGATCTGTTCTGAGGAAGTTAAGAATTTGCATCACATGAACTGTGTGTAGCAAAAAGCCAGCTGTGATTCTCGCATGAGATTGTCACTGTGTGGTGTGCTCAGGGAATTCTGCTTAATAGTAGCACAAAACAGGACACGAGTACAGCAGAGAAACAGAAGTTCCACACACATTACCAAAAGAGGTGTGTGGAACTATTCATATATTGCCCATGAGGTTGCTAAATGATGTGCTAAGAACCACTCTATGCTATTGTTTTTGACTGTTTACCTGTTCATGCAGCGTTCTGACATTGTCCTCATAAGACAATGCAGTTAACCCTGATGATCCAGACCACTGGAGTAATTTGTGTAACTAAAGTAATTGGTTTTCAAATCACATCTGTGCTGCAGAGTAAAACATTTTCTTAAGTGAGGATCTATGTAATCATCCATAAGGTCAAAGGGTCACAATACATGTGTTACTACCTCAGAGCAGGTCTGTCTGAACACTGTGGGCAAGTGCTGCTGAGTGCCAGATGGCACAAACACAATGCTGATGTGATGTTCTTCTCCAGCACACAACCGGAGCTTGGCGCTCTTTGAAGACACACGCCACTGATGTGAGTTAGTGCAAATCTGCCCCCTGCAGTCACCAGCCTCTTGCAAACATGGCCTTCATGTCTTTCCTCATGTTTTATATCAGCTGATCCTTGTCATCGTTCAGATATACAAAGGACATATGGTGTGGATCTCTGGCATGCAGGGACTCAGATTTGGCCAAATGGGAAGCAAGCCATGAAGGACACGGAGAGAAAATGTTACTTTCATCACAAGCCAAGACTGTGGGAACTGTTCTAGACATTAGCAGACCTTTATGTAGAGGTTTTTCAGCATGGAAGAAGATGCATAGCCTATTTCATGACAGCCAAAGTAAATAGTGCTAGCAGGACTCCCTTATTTCTCTATTTTTGCACTAGACATCAGAAACATTTGCCAATGTGATGGTGACTGATATAAACTCGGCGCACAAAAATACCATCTTCATTGCTATTCATTGGCAATATTTTAATGCTGCTGCTGACCCTCTTCTGTAGTAACCAGTCAGGCCGAAGACTGTTTCACATTTCTTTTTTTAGGTAAACCACATGAGGGGAAATCAGGCCAATAAAAACAAATACCAGAAAACTCTTTTAAAATACTAGGCATCTTTATTTTTTACAAAATTATTGAATAGGAATTTTTAGTCATAGCCTGGTTTTCATCCTCAGATAATTTAATGTCACAGTACAGCAAGAATTCCTGGGTGGTTTGCAGTTTGTATCACCCTGAAGAGACATTGTCTTTTCCATTTCTCTGTCCAGCAGTTATCCAGGACTCACATAACTACTCACAGTGAGTACAGCATTAGAGTGATGCTGGGAAAGTATGCAAGTGTCTTAAATATTTTTAAATGAAAAAGAAACATTCACTGTGTTCTGTCAATTTCCGAAAAAGTTAAATTACAAAAAACAGTTCTCTCTCCCTGATCTCCTGTCCCATACACAGCCACTTAGAGGGAAAGCCAAAACTATGAGATGTCTCATTAGCTATTAACTCAGTCATATAGCAGGGATAGTTGGCTTGTTCATGTCTGTCCTGTGTATGGAAAAAAGCTGTCAAGAAACAAACTTAATTTTAATACTTTAGGGAACGAGGGAGGAGAACTGTCATTCAAAATAGTTTTTATAATTTATCCTGGAAGTAAAAAAAGTTTTTGACAGACATACGTTCGCATCTGAAATTTCAGATACATCAAGGTTATCTCTATTCTACCAGTACAGGATCAAAAAAATGTTCATTTTCTTGCAGGAAAAGGTAGGCCTAAAATGTTTTACAGGACTTCCTAATTATAGAGTACAGCCATTGCCAGTCTCCTGAAGTCTTATTTAGAAAGAAACAAGCAGAGTAAAAAGCATAGGCTTCAAGGCCAGAAAGGATCATTAGATTATCCAAATTTTTATGTGTTTCAGGCCAACACATCTTAATATGTTTAGCTACTTACTAAACCTGATAATTTATGAATTATCCTAGTACATTTTTTTGAAAATCCTCCATTTTGAATTCTTTCCTAATGCTCCCAGAGAGTTGAACATACCTCAATAGATTAACTTTTTTTCACATATCATTAGTGGTTTAGGGCCATTCTAAATTTAAATCTGCATAACACCAGCTTCCAGCTTTTAGTCTTTATTGTACCTCTCCATACAAATTTATGAAGTCCCTTTGTGCCTTACTCTTGGGAAAGTAATTAAACATGGAAATCTATTCATTACTTGGTAGCCTTTAAAAATCGACTAGGCAGACTGAGCCCTTTAATTTTGTCATTCTAACATATACTTTCCAGCTGCCAGGCATTTGTATTCTGTCCCTGCTTTCTCCACTTATGCAACAAATCTTGAAGCTGTACAGATAAACTACAGATATGGAGGTAAAATGATAACTTAAACACTGTGATGCAACATATCACAAAGGTAGCACCACTTTTTTTCTCTCAGGAAAAAACTTCTTAGCACACCTAATATGAACCAAGAACTCTTCCCAGGGTTTTCAGGAAGTCATTCTTCATTCTGTATTTATAGTCTGTATTCCATATTTCTACATGTGTAGCCTTAGTTTTACTAATATTAATGCAATGTTAAAGCAGGCCTGTCTTATAAATCAGACTGGATATCAAATAATCCATATGATTATATTTTTGTGATTACTTAACATGACTGTTACCAGCAATAACTTCATAGTTCCAAATCATAAATCAAAAATATTTAATTAGCTTTAAAAGCATTAGTTGATGTGGAGCCCCTTTTCAACAACTCTCCCAATTAATAATGAGTTGTCATTGACACTTCATTTCAGATCAGCCTGTCAGCTGTTTGCAATCTGTCTACAAAGACAAAATGCAGATTATATAGAGCATAGAAAGCAAAATAAAAATGAGAGGAAATTATAAAGTTTATTAAAATGAGAAAAGAGCTCATACTGCCTTCTTAAAAAGAAGATTATTGAATTCACCCAATAAAGCACATAAAACTCAGAAGGATAAACCAGTCTACAGTTTGGGGGAAAAAGTCTGAACGAGTCTTGATTTCATGTTGGTCTCCTAATATAGTCATTGTCAGTTAGGATCTCATAGACTGCAAGGCAGTGAAGTGAATAGACATGCTCTCCTCCCACTTCTAATCTGTTTCTCCAGACTCTCAGCCTGTTAAAACAAACTACACTTCTCTGCTTATTTACATACTCAAGTTTGCTCTGGGAGGTGGTAAAAAGGTAGAGACTATATAATTCTTAGCAAAGGCTACAGCCACAGAAGCACCGTGACTTTTAAAACCAGAATACACTTGCCAAGACACATGGGATCAGAATATCTTAGTTAGAACCTGTGCTGTTACTGGTTTTGCTATGCCCATGCAAGTCTCAACATTTTCTTCCCATTCTCCAGTTCCCCTCTTCCATATGATTACATGTCAAAACATAAAACAAATTAATCTAACTTTTATCAATCGAGTGCTAAATCTTACAGAGTGTGAGTCAAGTCTCAAGGTCACCTCCAAGACTTTTTCTTACCATTGCATTGCTTTAGTTAGCAAGTGACAGGAATTCTATTTAGGAATGACAGATTTACTGTACAGACAGCTTCTTCTAGTGGAAGTTTTCACTAGATTTCATCTTCTTTGAGATATTTTGCAAATATCATGTTGCCAGTTATTATTAGACCTTATGTTAATTTAAAAATAAAAATTCCACTTGACAAAAATATTATCATACATGTGCCTCCTTTGGCTCAAAACTATCAATCATCATGATGAATTAGACATAAGTTATGAGATTTCCATGGAGGAAAGAGTACTGGACCAGTGAGAGAATGTTATAACCCAGCTGTAGCAATAATTCCAAGCAGCTTTTAGGCACTGAAGTCTTAATAAACTGAAACACTTGTTTAAGCCAGATTTATTGAAGCAGCTTCACATAATGTGGTTCTGGTTTAGGGTTTTCTATTCTGGGCACAGCACCAACTGGAAAGAAGCCTTGGAATATGCACTCCCTAGTCCACTAGAGAGTCCCCTGAAAACATCATAGCCTTTTCCTCTGCTCTTCCCTGTCCTCCCATCACATGTATTACTAATGTTAAATAATAACATAGTTCATTATTTTATGATGAAAAAGTAAAATTTAAGCAAACCAAAGGGATTGTGTTTTATTCACCAAAAGAGGATGCATGTTACTAAGCCCACACCTGAGACAGCAGGTTTTTGACAGTTCCCATGTGGAAATTTGTCGTTGCCTTGGATATCTCTGAAAGTTCTTAGTGTTGTTTATTTTGCCTTTTTTTTTTAATAAGGAAAAAGAGAAGTACACTTTAAATTTTCTATTTGCATACTTCATGATACATTGTGTCACTCATTCATGTTATCTTGAACTCCCTTTTTTTTTAAGTATAATTCGCCCTCTATTTCTCCTTCCAGAATGGCTTCTATTTAGATTTTGCATTTCAGTCATTTCCAGGAGCTACTGTCATTTCCATGACCACTTTGTCATAGGTCTCTTTTCTCCTCCCTGACTTACTCAGAGGAGTTTTTCCATTGGTACCTATTTCATTTCTGTTTACAAATTTAAAGGCATATAATATAATTTTGGGATTTCTAACAATCATTCCTTCCTTTCAAACATAAGCCAGTCTGGAATTCATCTCTATTCTTTCCAATAATAATTTATACATGTGAAAACAAAGATTACTTCTCTTGCAAAGCACATTAGTCTTCACCATGCTGTGGGGTCTCCAAGATCTCTTTGAGTCTAACAAGATTCTAGTTCAGTTCTAGTCTAATAAACTAAAAGCAATGCCTGAAATATGCTGCTTTGTATTTTGCTACTAAGTCTCCAAGTTTTTTACTGCTTCTCCAAAAATTAGTATTGTGATGAAAAGATACAGTGTGACCCAATCAGTGTTTCTTGTTATTATACGATGTGGATGAAAACTAAAACGGGAAAGAGGATTCTCTCAAACTGTCTCTATTGTTGATGCCACCAAGTCTTCATGAAAAATGACTGAAAAAAAGTCTCAATCCAAAGTCTTCTCTAAGCAAAGCAGTGACAATGACTCTGACACTCTCCATTAGATTTGCATTGGGCTTGAGGAACAGCTATCCATCCTGGCCTGAGGACATCAGACAGTGGAGAACAAGGCAATTTTCTCAGAACTCTGACACTCAGTTTGGTGTCAGCCTTCAGCCATGAGACTGTATGGATTAACTGCAGGAATTCAAGCAGTATCATGGATACACTTATTTCATTTGGGAAAATGCAATATAACTCCATAAACCGAAAACATCCAGTCTCACCAAGAGCAATTCAGCCCCAGAACAACTTAAAAACACATTCCTGTTGTTCAAGTGAGAATAAAATATAAGCTGATGGTTTATGTGCTGTGTTGGTCTGCTGTACCCTGGGTCTGTGTGTGACTGGGCATGTTCAAACCTTTAAGGTTCAGAAGCAGCCTTTCTATACTTGGTCTCTGTCTCTGGTTTTCACCTGTAAATAAACCATGAGCCTAGTTAATGTGCCCTGAAAGATGGACAAGTCATGTAACAGAGGTATAAGTTTTTCTCAGGATATGGGAAAGATGAAGGAACTCTTCAGGAGCAGGTAACATTTAACACCCTTTTACCCCATCTTGCAAACTTCAGTTTCTGATGTCATCAGTGTCATTTATTGCTTTTCTTTGGGGTATACGAATGGGAGAGACCTCCTAATTTGCAGAATTAACCTATTAGACAAAGGCATCTTTTAATTACCATAATTTAATAAACATAATTCAGTCCTCTAATAAAAAATGCTGAAAACTGCCATTAAAAGACTCTCTCAGAATGTGACGGTGAAATTATTCAGGGTTTTATACTTTCAGAACATCATCCTGACATTTGTCCATAGTCAGCTCCTATGGAGTACATCTTCATACAGACTTTGCAGACAGAGAATTACACCAAGGAGCTAGTGATTGACACTGTATGGGTAAGGCAGTAAGGACGTAGAGATCATGTGAGGAGAAATTATTCCCATTGAAAGCCCTAAATAGCTCAAGTACACAGAAGTTTAGAGACACAAAATCTTAAAGGGGTATTTCCGTATAACACTGCCTAAGCACTCAAAGTGCCATTCAGGAATGTGTGAGTTACATATATCCTCATATCTTCCAGTTGAAGCAGGGAGAACATGGTAACTTAGGGGCATATTTATTGGGAGAAGCAGGGTTCAAAATGGAAAAGAAAGGAAAGGAAAGGCTGCAGTTCGTTTGCTTTCTTAGACCTCTCTTATGACCAAACGCAAAATATTCCCTCTATTTTGTAGAATTCCTCTCTAACGAAGCACAATCAAAAACTGATTAAGCACTTTTGTTGATAATAACAAGTCACTTTGGGTACCCAAGATGAAAGCTTACCTGTAAAATATTCCTACCAGAACTTAAGATACTGAGTGAGAGGGAAACAATGAAAACAATAAATTTGACCTGGATAATCACGAAGCAATGCATATGAGAAAAGTCATGTTACAGTTTATGTACAGATATAATGATGGGCTTCAAGATAACATTTTCTGAGATATGGAAGCGAAATATTTCCATGAAAACATAAATTCATTGTTCAGCTCTAACTAAAGTGAATGTTACAGAAAAGAAATATCAGTTACACAAATTGGAAATATTTAATTTATGTACTATTTAGACAGTGAATTCTAAGGGAGGCAAATGGCATAAATGGAGTTCATATTGCAGAGAACAGAAGAGTACTGCAAAATGTGTTCCGTAAGTAGAAGTGCATGACCATCAGTGAATATTTCAAATAAAATAACAGTTTTGTTTGTAGTAAATGAGTAAGTAATTATCCTTGAACTTGTTCCTTCATACATAAAATGCAAAATTTACCATATTCAATGTAAAAATGGACAGCAATTCCAATGACAGGGCTATTCCTTTTTAGAAGAAATATCTTTAATAGGAGGGAACAAACATTTTCTGATACCGTAAGTAAGCAAATGAATCAACTACTAAAGCAAGGGGCATAATTACTGCACTTCCATAGAATTACAGGAGTGATAAGGACAAATGATCACCAAAGATAAGTTAATTACTCTATTATATTGTGCAATGTAATTACATTAATAACACTCTACATGGATAGTAAAGGTATGCTGGTATGGTTGAAAAAAAATACTCATCCTTGGGTCTAAAATCAAAAACCATGCTATAAAATGGTATAAATTTGTCTGTCAAAATATTTAAGAATTATCATCTTAGTGAAGCTACATGAAAGCTTCACAAATTATTTTCACTGTGTTCTTTCTTTGGTGGACTTTTAAAGTTAATGGCTTATATTTGATTTTATTATTTTTTAAATGCCTGTCTGTGAGCAGAGGATAAGGCTTTCATATTCGTGGAGACAGTGAGGAGGTAAGACTGGGTGGAAAGTTCAGCTATTGTATGGTTGATGGAAGAGGAAAGAAATTAAATGTAGACCAGCAGCAAATATTAGCCTAATGAATTTAAACTCATACTCCAGAGTATTAAGTGCTGCCTACCCTCACTCCTTTTATTTGTACCTCTCTTTTGCTTCTCCATAGCTATCTTTCCCAGCTCAGGTCCAGTGCAGGTAGCCCCTGGTAATGGGATGATGAGAGCAGTGGGACATATTTCAGGCAGATACTTTCTTTCCCAGCATGGCAGCTATTCATCCTGGTCTGCTGCACCGACCAGTTGTCGCAGCTCAGAGTGTCATGCCAAACCACCTTGTACTGGGTAACTCTGACAGGTCTATAAGCAGCATCTCTATTTCTGCTGACCAGTCCAAACTACTGACTCAGGTGATTAGAGATCCCATGATGGACAAGGAGGATCAGATGGGATGAAAAGGATGCCTGTGAGGTGCTGGTTTTGTTGGCCGTGTTGTAATAATTAGGATTTCTACATCTCCTATGCCTAGTGTATTTATCTATCTAATGTCTCAAATTTACCCATTTCCTCCTGCAGCTGAAAACCAACATCCATTAATAAAGTCTTTTATATATGATCTGAACATATATTCATTTTGTTGTTTTACGTCTCAGTTACTGTCCCAACACTTTTGCTGGTCTTCACAATAAGTGTCCAAGGTGCATCTTGCAGTTAATCTTTTCCACATTTTTTCTTATTCTCATTTTTGGTGTCTTCCATGGTATAATTTTCTTTTTAAATCTAATGTCTCATTCCATGCTAAAATTTCAGTTTCTGACACTTACAAGGTGTTCATACCATCACTTATTTCCTATGTGGAAAATATTGGGTTCCTATGTGCAGTGTTGGGCTATTCTAATTTTTTTAGAAAAGCCCCTCTACAATGAGAGACCTCATAACAGGAAGAGTTCCTCATAGAACTCTTCTTGGCCGTCTTGCTCTCTGCTGTTAAATCTCCAAGTGATGCATTTAGACAGCTGACAATGGAGTCATTTTCCACTTCACCAATCAACAAAAGTTCATTGTTTTCGTGTGCACTTTCCTCACACTGTTTTACTCTGTGGATTTAACCTCTCTGAGATGAGAATAGGGTCTCTGTCCTGCATTTGAATAGCATTCAAAGCACAGACTAGGAAAACTTTTACAATGTTGTGATAAAAAATTAAGATGGTCTCAGCAATAAAGACAAAATTGAACTTTGGGTTGTAGTCTCCATTCACACAGATCCAGGTTAAATTGCTGTTAGCCTTATGCTGTTGGCCTTCTCTCTGCAATATGCCAGACCAACAACAGTATTTGCTGACAGTGGTTTTCTTTAGTAATTCAGAAGTCTGGAGCAATGAAGTTTTTTGAAAAAGGTGAACAGTTTTGCAGACTGAAAAACTGGGATGAGGCACTACTGTAGATGCTGGCTCTGTCCCTATTAAATATTCTCCACCAGAACAGAAATTAGACAAAAATTTTGAGCATACAAGGACAACACGGTAATGGGAAAAGCCATAATAAAAAGTATTTCTGAAGTCAAAATATATTTTGATTCAATTGCATGAAAAAAAAATGAAAGAAAATCTGGAAGAGAAAACGGTCATGTGAAAATGTGACAAAACTACAGTTTACTTGAGTGTGTCATCTCCTCTCAGCTTCTGCGGCATTTGGTTCTTTACTGTGTTTCCAAAAACCATCCTCTAGACTTGATTCCTAAAATGTAGGACCACTAACAGTTCTTAGAAGGGCTACAACCAATGTTTCAGGTTAAACAGGAAAGTGACTGTGTTATGCTACTTCATGATTTTTCTGCTACTAACTTTAGCATCCCTACATCTAAAAATCATGATGGAGTATAGTGACAAACACATGTGTAGAGGGGTGGTTCAAAAAGGTTGGGTGTATTTCCAGCTACTTAGACCATATTGAGCATCAAAAAGGGGCCAAACAGAAAGAAGGGATCCATGAAACAAACGTCTTAAAGAATAATTTGTTTCCAGAAAAAAAAAAATCTAAGCCATTTGATTTCTGGGAAAGAACTATGGGGGTTTATTCCTTTAATAATTTCATGATTTCTTTTTTTGCCTCATAAATATTTTAACTTGTCATACTAATCTCTGTTTTGCATCTTTGTAACATATGTGGATCTTCTTTAAGATAGGGACTTGACCATTTTTCAGCTCAATAGAAATAAGATTTAATTATTTTTTCAAAGGTGAAGCTCTTGATTTAGCACATTAGATTTGAGCTCAAAAATTTTATTAAATAACCCAAATTAGGTCTTCTCACTGGAATTTAGATATCACAAAAAGTAATTTTCAGAAAAAAAAATCACAAATACTTGAATTCTTTTCAGCCTCTTGAGGAAAGAAAGAAGAAAATTTTTTTAGACTGAGCAGCTAGCAAACCAGAGTGGAAAAATCAAAGTGGGACTAATGACAAATGCTTTTCTTGGAGAATGATTGCCTGCTCTGAGCCTCATCCTCTCTCCTCTGCTGAAGTGTTTTGGCCAATAATACTCCTGTGAAGCATGTTACTCACAGAGATCCAAAGATATCCTTCTCACCATTCAAACCACTGGGATTTTCAGAATGAATATTGCTTTCAAGATGTATAAGAAGGAGACTTGAAAACTTTGCTCTTACCAAAAGAATATGATGGCAGAAAGTTAGAAAACCAATCCAGTTAACCACAAATACAAAGAATACAGGACAACCTCCTAGCTGGGACTATAGATGGAGTAAGTACTTCTAGAAGCTGTGGGTTGGACTGCTTAGAGCATCAGAGGATACTGCACATCTTTGGTGCAGTAATACACTGAATATATTGAAAGAAGGAAGAAAACCCCTTTGGATAGCAAGGCAGCTCTCTGCTATTTGATGAGGAATCCCAGGGCAAAGTTTTCCTGCTATTCTGCAGTGGGAAAAGTGCTGGGTATAGAAGCTAAGGGGCTCATGAAGCCCACATTGAGGGAAAGAGTAGAGATAATATTTAATCTGAAGGGATTATCTCGAATGGTTAATTAATCTCAAGAATTGTGATTTGAGCATCGTAATCAATGTGTGCTGTCAATTACTCTGTATCTGACTGTAAAACCCCCACTGGATACTCGGTTCTTTGTAAAGCAATCACATGAGCTTTCAATAAAAGAGATAAGATAGCAAATGTATAGCAAATGTGACCAATACAATTTGATTTTAAATAAAAAATATATAGCAGTTGTGCCCTGGAGTCTTCCCAAATATTTAAGGCTGATGTATCAACAGCCAAATTTATTCATTATACCCCTTGGATTTATGGTATTATGCTTTAAAGCATTTTTTCTCCCGTTAGACTTTTTTATTACCATCTTTGCATACTTGCAGATGTTTTCTGTTGTTCACACTAGGTACATGATGCATTTTTGTTCACACCTTATTCAGCTGAAGAATAAATGGCTGAATAAAATTTATCTCATGAAAATGAAACGCTGTAAAATACTAAACCCACAAGTTTGAAGTTCTCATTGGAAGATTATTTCCAGTTCACCAGTAGATTAAATATACATATTAAATAAGTGACCTCTTAATATACTTAAATAACCCCCCTGTAAAATAGTTTACTTTTATGTTCTTTATTCCACCAAAACTGCATTGCAGTTTTCCAGTCTTTATATTTACATTATTTGCAATTCTTTCCATAAGTGCCGGTACAAATGTAACTGATGAAAATCCAGAATAGTCATACAAATGTTCCTGAAAGCAAGGTGCATTTCTGAGCAAATTTTTTCTGATGCACAATAATATATATGTATATATTAACAAAGCTTCATAATATAAAACATCTTCCATGGCAAGTAAAACTTCCCCACTTACAGCTTATTCAGATTTCAGTTACACAGACTTCTGCATTTCAAGTTAGTGCAAATAATGAGAGTAAGAGCCTGAGCAGAACGATGTAAATACAACGGAACAAGAGAAACAGCAAAATTTTACCAACTCCCTGCATACGGTTATAACATTTAATAAGTATATCATTAGTATTCTTCATATACAATGTATTTAAATAATTGGCTTGTCTGAACTATAGGCAACAAATTTACAAAATAAAATAATGTTTCACACAAATATGGAATGTCGGACAAATATATGAAAATAAAATGCATCTAGTAACAAAACATTGTAAATCAAAAAGATAAAAGATGTCTTCTCCATTTTTGAAGATTTCAAGGCACTTTCTTGGCAAATCAGAATTCTCTCCTTGGTAGAAAGTCTGCAAGAGAAAAGGACATGCCATTTCATAACCAGTTTCAAACCAGAGAAGCAGACTGCTTAGCAAAATTCTGTTCATAAACCACAGCTTCCTGCAGATTTTATCAATCATAAGATTAACTTCAAATGCCAGTGGGTCTTGCCCTCCTATGACCACTAATGAGTTTTGCCGTGGCAAATCCTCAGCGTCCGTGCCAAGAGGTTTAACGCATAGAGGTCTGCACGGCTGCACCTTGCAGGGAAGTTCCCCATTCACGTAGCCACGTGCAGTTCTACATTCTGGGTTTCATCAAATGTTTTACTTCCATTTGCAGGAATCTGAGTCAGGAAATGAAAACAAACCCACCCAAACCTCTAAGAGCTGTAAGGGCAGCATGTCCCTGCCCCCGAGCCACCCCAGCGGCTGCCCGAGGTGCGGCGCCTCTCCATGGTGCTGAAATATCCCGCCACGGCTTGCCCGACCAGATCCCGCGGGCAGACGGTTGGCTTTCCCCAAGAAAAAGTTCATTTCGAGGAGGGAAAGACCACATCTTCTTTGTCTACCCGGATATTTACAGATGAGGAAGGAAAATATTTGCATAATAGCACTTCAGCTCTTTTTTTAATGAGGAAAAGGCAGCCTATTTTAGTACTGGCAGGAAAAAGCTTAAAAATAGCTGTCAGTTCTTCAAGTGAGAGAGCCTCTTTCTTCAAGGCAACCAAGAATCTCCAAGACTCTGTCAGTTGTTAAAGTGAAGGAAATTTTCTTACAGGCAACAAGATCTATGGCCATGTCCTCTCTACACTAGTGTGAGGAAAACAGATCACTTGTGCCAAAAGATGAAGTAGAAGCAATCAGAGAATCATGTTAGAAATGCAATGTTATTGAGGGATGAATGTATGTAACTCCTTTGTTGCACTCCCAACTAACAGGAAAGAGAGAGAAACTCCTGCCACTCTTCACCCTTCTCAAGAAAATGTTTCTATTCCAAGAATTAGTGGATATGAGTAAACATGAAAATCTGAGGATGTCTTATTCATGATGGAAACTGTCCGCTGTACTTAGTGGAGGAATGGGGTGAGGGAGTACAGAGACAGCTGGGAAACTCTCGGATCATGGCTCTACTTTTTCCTATAATGTTTTCTCTATTTTTAACGAAGTAGAGAGAAAGCCAGCCTAGATATAACTTTAAGTGAATGCAGTGCACACGAGCTGCTAGCAATGCTTACCATTTAAAACCTTTCTTCCCTATTTTTCATGTCTTTGAATGCATTTTTGGCAGGCAAATTAAAACACCCGGCTTTGCAAATCATAGCAACTTTTGATCTTTTTGTGTTTTAAAGATGGAAATAGTATGAGATAGATGCTTCTGTACTGTGGATATGTAGGCAGATCTTTGACTCATTCTCTTAAAAGAAAAAGAAAAAAATTTGGAACACCAGAAATCTCTCTGAAAGCCCTGATACATGAATCCAGAGATGTAAATGGATACAGAGGAAAAACAGAGACTAAAAAGGTAAAACTGCAGAAAGTAAGAGAGTGGGATGTTTGAGAAAGCTGAGATTTAAAAGAGAATACTAAAAAACAAATAGGAGTTTAAGAACCCCCCATTTTTTTTTTAATAGGGCATTCAGAAAAGGGTTCCTGTCTTGAGTCATGAAAAGGAGATAAAGACAAAGTAACGAGATGCCTAGTCAATCTCTGGTTTGCTGTCCTTGATATATTCAAAACCATCTGCAACACCTGGAAATCAAGAGGCCAAAGAGACTGAAAATTGTTAGGAAGAAAGGAAGAGAAAGAAATTATGTCATTTCTTCTCATAACTGAAATATTGCCATATTCTTTAAAGCACAGCCACCAAAATTAATCCCACCTCCACTGAGAAATCAAATCAGCTAACACTGACTCATATCCTACTCTTCTTTTCTTATTCTTGATTAGTATGAATTGAAGTCTTGATGCAGGAAGAAGTGACATACACAACTCCCCCAAGCTCCAAGCTTGCAGTATTTGTCAGGAGGAGGTGGTGAAAGGAAACCATCTTTAAAGAAATTTAAATTTAAAAAATTCACTGAACTTATACATTTCAGTGATTAATAATAACAACCAGTGTGTGTATTTACAATTAATCTTTGAAAGTATAACCATCTTATTATTTTTCAAACAACAGGAGAAAACAGCTGACTTGGAGATGTTACTTTTATCAGTGACAATGCTGTGTAACTAACATTTGACACGCTATTCATAAACAAGAATAGACTGGTTTCTTCCTCAGACTACTTAGTGAAAACTTTAGCTTTCCACATCTTTATGTTCAGTTTCCTTCCATCATCATGAAGTGGTTATTAACTTTTCAGAAATTCTCAGAAGACAATATGGGAATGAAAAGTAGTCTCAGAAATTAAGTGACAGGTGATCTATGAAGATTGCATTGGTAGACCTGAGATCAAGACATTCTGTTTCTTCCATGGATTAACAACAAAGTCCTCTGCAGAATGGCCTGAAATAAATGTGCTGATGATGTCCTTGGGCATTTTTCTTTCACCAAGCAGACTCCTTCTTGAAATTTTGAACAGGAAGAGGCCACCCAGCGCATAATTATGGACTGCAGTGCCACAAGTGACTTGTAGGAAATTACAGTGGGGCTTGTCAGAGGTAATTGTGCTTCTGTGTATTTCCAGGAGGAGCCAGTCAGTTTTGAAATGCCAAAGCTGCATGTTGATACACTCTGATAATACCACATTTTTGTATGCACACCTGATAACAAGGTATAAGTGTGAAGTAAACCACTAGACCATTCAACAAATAAGAAAATGAGTGGGGAAAATGATACTTACATAGCAAACATCCTAGGACTGTGTACACAAAGGGCTCATTGCTAATCTCGTTAGCAATCTTGCACACCTTTTGTAATCTATAAAACAGAATTACCCACAGCAATAATGAATCTCAGTTGCCAGATATCCTTTAAAAAACTGCATAAAATTAAATGTAAAATTTGTACTTGAATTTCAGACACTCTACACAGTGAAATTGTTATCTGATGGAAATTCACAAAATTATGTGTCCAAGATGCAATATTAGATTGTACCTTAGCATAATCAGCGCTCTAGAGGAAAAGTACAAGTGATGGAAGGAACTAAATTTCTACCAGGAAGTTTCCTACTGGGATATGGAAGACCAGGAACTTAACTGGGAGGCTATTCTAACTATCACTATAACATAGTCAGAAGTCAGGCTGTTTCAAACATTTTATTGTTCCATTTAGTATTAATATTGATTTAATTTCATATTTTTCACATTTAAGTACATCTTCTAATCATCAGACTAAAGATACTAACCTCCCACTTCCAATCCCCCTGTTGTGTGCCCTTGGTTCAAATGACCACTTGGTTCAAGTGGACACTGAGTCACTGCCATCCTTTCTGATATTTGCTAACAAGAAATTCATAGGTGCTAATTTTTTCTCTTGCTTGAGAAGTATTTTAATTAAACATAATATAAATTGTGCCATACAGTAAGAAAGTGATTGCTATCTGGGTTTCAGTTCCTCAGAAAATATTTGTACAGTGTATAACCATGTCAGAAGGAGAGGAAATAACTCATCCGCGGACATCCCGTGATGACTAAGGTGTCCCTGACAGAAAATATCAAACCCCTCTAAAGACAAAGTGAAAGATCTTGGCTATGATCAGCCTGAGTGATAGATAAGGTCAAGACAAATCTGAAGACTTAGCTCTCCTTTTTAGAACAGAACATTTCAGGTGAATGTAATTCATTGACTGCTTTGGATTTGCTTGATGCAAGGGGGAACAAAAACTCTGCTGTGGTTTAAATCACCCTTTTTATTTCACAATTTGCTTTGATTGTTGAACTGAAAAATATGTCCTTCACAACATTCAAAATCACAGTCTTGTTTTTAACTTTAGGAAAAGCTATTTAATTAGAAGGAAAATAATATTACTGTGTCTCTTTAGAAATAAAGTGAAACACTCATGCAATACATAAGAGTCCAAATAATATTCACATGCTCTGGATCCATGTGTCAAGGCATACAACATGCAACATGGCATTTTTGTTGCACAGCATGTAATAGAAATATGCCTTGCCTACTCCTGTGTCTACTTAGAAAGCTATATGTATATCTTTTGAGGATTAGCCATGGATTCCTATATTCCAGCTTCTGATTAGTGTAAAGGCAATGGAGATGAGGGCTGCTCCATCCCCTTTCAAACACTAAATCCTCTGATGTGCTGAGCTATGGTGAGAGAGCATCTCAGCTGCTCACAAACAGTGCTTCTAAGTGATGCAGTCAGAAAGTGCCATTGTTTTTTCACGTTAAATCCTGAAAAGCTTCCAAAGCACCAAACTTTGCCCCCAGTTTGTACTTACACGCCCCTAATGAGATTCACCTTCTCTAATTAAAACACACTGCTTATTTTCCACTGACTTTAATTGAATTGTCCATTGCACTAGAGAATGCTGAAGTAACTTCAATTTAAGGACTTTCCATTTTGGTTTGGGGTTTTTGTTCGCTTTTTTCTCCATTTTATCCAAGAACCTCTGTTTTTCAGTGTCTCTGACAAAACTATATTCAGGCTGTGTTAAAGCAAAGCTTCTGCAGTCTCAGAGAGGAAGGTTGTTTGATGAGAACTGAAAGTATCAATAAAAGAATGATGAATCAAATGATTATATGTTGTTTAACAATAGGCATATAATAGAAAACTATACTCACAAGCTGAAATATACTAAACCCCAAAGATACAACTCTATTATTAAGCATTAAGAGAAGGTAAAGAACGCTTCAGATTATATCTTGCACAAGGAAAGCTAAAGAGAGCAAGAAGGAGAATATCTGCCCTCTGCATAAGCATGCCGTACTGATCTTTTTCAGTGTAGTTTTCATTTCATTTATTTCAGCGTCACTTTGAAGGAACTCCATGATGTTCAGCTGACAGCAAGTGCATTAACAGAAAATCTTTATGTATTAGAAGACCTTGGATATGTTTTTTAATGTAGTGCTAAAGAGAAACTTTTTAAAAAAGGACAAGGACACCAAACACTTAATAGAAAAAGTGTGTTGCTTTCAAGCAAGTATCACAGCTAACATTAAAAAGTACTTTGCTACTTACAGGCTGGCGTTGAGCAGTCCCTTGTGTTGTGATACAGTCGATGGAAGTGCTTGCTACACTCTGAGGAAAATGTGACTGGCCCTGTTTGAAAGTAAGGAGGAGTTAACAACAGTGTCACTGCTCTGCAGCTTCAGTGAATGACAACAACACATAGCACTAAGTTCATTTTTTTCTTGGCTAAAATTGCATTTAGTCTTTTACTATACCTTAAACATCTATGATGCAACGCAAGTATAATAATGCTAGTGAAATAACAGAAAGAAATTCTGTTGCTGCGCCTTTATGCTCATGATATTAAAAAAAAAGAAAAATGACACATTAAAATGATGGGCTGGTTTAGCCTTGAAATTCCAGTAATTCAAAATTAGCAGTAAAATTTCTTATACAGTGAAAAATACAATGACAATTACAATAGAATTTAGTTTGTTCAATAGTTGTCTGCAGTCTAATGTAGAAGGAATAATGCACCTGGACTGAGGATACTATTTGTAAAGATAAATAAAAGCAACATTCTAAGCAAATATGAGTTTCTAACCCCTGGAAAGATGAAGTAATTTCATGTACTAATGCTTTTAATTTGCACATAGATGGTTTATAAAATTCTTAATATACAGTGTGGGTGTTGAGGGAAAAAAAAAATGACAGCTGAATAACATCTAGGAACCTGATCTCCTGTGAAAATAATCCTAGTAAAAAAGCATACAAAGTGCAGAATGCAGGATATGTTTCATCTTTGGCAAGGCAAATCCCTGCATGTCCAGGGTACAGTGTGCTGCTCTCTTCTCTGGATATACAGTGCCATCTGTTTACATTAATATTTGATAAAAAAGGTGTCCCTGGTCATGGCCAGGGTGTTGGTACTAGATGATCCTTAAGGTTCCTTACAACCCAAACCATTCTATGGTTCTATTTTTCTACAAAACACGGCTTTGGCAACTGTAAGAAGTTGCCAAAGACCCCTTCCAAAATCGCTGACAGCCCCAGGAAAGTATTACTGGTGACATTCAAGTTGAAAAGGAGAGCAAAAATGCAATATTTGCATCCCGTAACCTGCTTAGTAAGACTGTCACTGACAACTGGGGATGAGTATCCTGTGGTTTGGAAAGAAAACATTGACATAAAGTGATGTTAAGTGAATAAGGCTAAATTTAAATGTAAATTCAGTACAAGTAGGAGCCCTGAATAAGAATAGCTTGCTTCAAGCAATGCTACAAAATTATTCACATGAAGCAGACTTTGTTGGCCAACTTTCCTTTCAGAGGAAGCTAGGAAGCATTTCTGGGAAAAAAAATACTTGTTTCACAACTTGAAAGATGGTTTATGGGCCTGGTAAAATATATCAAGCTAATTCTCTCTTGATAGTGAAGCCAAACTGCCATGAGCTCCAGAGAAGATTCCTCTCTATGACAGTGAACATACTTGAAGATTAGATTTATTTTACAATAGTACATGGATTTCAGTAGATTTTTTCAGCTACAAATAAGCTTTTCAACAAACTGGAAGAGCAGCCTTTGCAAGTCTAAACTGGAATATTGTTGCCATTTTTTTTATCCGAGTGAGTAATTAAGCTCAAGGAAAAGTATGTGATTTGAAATTATCCAGCATATATGGAGAAAACACTGGCTTTTGTCACTAAATAAATTCCACGTCCCTTCAGATAATATATGGTTTTCTAGCTCTCTTCCCTGTCATCAAAAATAGGCTGTTAATTTTATTGTGCCTTACAAAACACTCTGTGTCAGCTGGCTTTCCAAGCTAAATTGATAGATTACTTTATGACTCACAAGATTATTTATGATTTTTCCTATAGTCAAGGACTGTTACATACGGTTCTTATTTGGCTTTAAAATGTGTCTATTATTCCTGGCATATGAGAAGTGTGCAATAATTTTCTTAACCCTGAAACTGTAAAGACAATGTACTATAAAGATAATGTTGATTTCAGCTTCTCTCTTTTTTTTTTCACAACTCCATTAGTTTAGGATGTCCTAATTCTGAACTAGTGAGGACTGTAATGAAACAGTTTAATTAATGAAGGCTGCTAGAAGATTACGATTGGAACAGAATGACAAAACCCAAAGTTCCACTGTATTTTAAGAAAATGCCTATGGATTACAGGATCGAATAAAACTATGAAAAATAAAATCAAATATAAAACAACAACAGGCAGAAAGCTCCATCACTGAAGATCTTAAGATATATTTAAAAAAAGAGTGAAAAGAAAGAGAGGAAGAGAGAGAGAAAAAGAGAGGGAAGGGAAGGGAAGGGAAGGGAGAAAAAGAGAGAAAGAGAGAAAGAGAGAGAAAGATAGAAAGATAGAGAGAGAAAGAAAGAAAGAAAGAAAGAAAGAAAGAAAGAAAGAAAGAAAGAAAGAAAAAGAAAGAGAGAGAGAGAAAAGAAAGAAAGAAAGAAAAAGAAAGAAAGAAAAAACTTACTGTTGGCAGAAATTCTGAGCCAACAAATAAACTTTTGGTATTTTGGAATGATCCTGCTTTCCTCATTCATTCCAGCTAATCTTACTCAAGTAATTTCAGCAATTTTGATGGCAACTACTCACACAGAAAAGGACTATTAATTTAATGAATGGGTCCAGAGACAGGTCTTCAAGTATTCTTTTTTCTCTTTTTCTTTTCTATGATTTACCACTCTTAAATAACTTCTGTAAAACTCATGGTTGCTTTTCCCTGGTTTTGAGTAATGAAACTCATTCTGTATTCATTACTTAGCTTCCCCAGATTCTTATGTTGAGCTTTTTATGGTAGCTGAGGAGTTTCCAAAGCTAAAAATGAAAAGGAAATGGATTAAGTACTAACATAAACAAATATCTCTTGTCTGTCCTTCCCAGGAGAGGAATATTCAGTGTTGCTCTGTCACATAGCAGAGTTTGAAGATCTATGTTAATTTCTTTCTCATATGGACTGAAAATGATCAGGCTCACAATTACTCTTGTTTACTGCAAGGGTGAAGGGCCAGCTGGCTGTGGCACATTTCCTGTAGATTCTGTTGGGTTTCAGTGAGCCATTGGCAGAAAGATCCTTAAAGTTGTGCTTATCCCAAGGGCTGGAATACACTTCCCCCACGCAAAAGAGACAACAAATACCTTCCTTTCTTGTCAAGCGCTGACTGAAATTTCCAACAAAGAGGAAATGCATAACTATTTCCAATTTTCTTTTTCATGCTCTGATGTCCAACTATTTCTCTAGCTTTTAGTTTCAATACTTCAAATAACCCTGAAAATCACCATGAGATTTGCCATGTCATACTTTGAGACCTTCACTTTTCTGAGTTACAGAAAGCTGGACGTGGAGAGCAAAGAATCAGTGCAAGCACCTTGTCATTGGCAAGTCTTATTGCATATATTCAGAGGGTACAATATTTTGCTCAGTAGTTACAATACAGTCCCAAAGTTAAGTGCATTATACAGCTCCTTAGTTTTCAAGTACTTGGTTGTAATCATCATAAACTTTCATACTTGAAACAGCAAGTTATTTTTATTTTTCATTTACACTAATTTAATTCTTCCTTGTTCTATCTGTTTCCAATATTAAAATAAGTATCCACACGTAGACATCATGAGACAGATGCAAAAAATCTTCCCTGATTTGGTGAAAACTTACATGGCCACAAAGGTCTGTTTCTTAAAAATATATGCAATCCAATGAGAAGTTCTAAAATTAGTGAATGTGAAAATAAATATGGAAACCACAATAGGAGGATAAAAGTTAAACAATGACTTTTAAATAATGTTTTAACTTACCACATTTTGAAAGTTATTTTAGACCAGATAGTTCAGTTGATTATTCAACAAAACTACAATTCTTAAAAACTTTCTAGGTCTAAAATACACTCATTTAAGTTCAGAAATGTTAATTTGGTGTTGAGCCTCAAAAAAATTAGTGGTGTGACATTTGTAGCTACTTAGAGTATGCACATGTGAGAGAACACAAGCAGCTGCCTTACCTGTAAAATGTTTTATGAACTTGTCTTTTAGACTGGAATCTCTTGGAAAAATTTCTGAGGAGAGAAGAAAAAAATTATATTTATGTAGCCTAGGAATTACAATAAAAGCTCTGAAAGTATAATATCCCAAGATGTCTGATGTACAGAGACCAAACAGATTCCCAAATTAATTACAGTATTAATTTTCAAAGTTGTGGGGGTGTGGGTATGTAAACGACATTGTGAAGTATTTCAGGTAATTCCCAGATGAATACTAAATGGTCATCCTACAACACACAATCATTTTCTGACACTAATTTCTGCACATCTTAGGTCTGAGTGGGGCTGTAAGCATAGAAAGATTGCAAATAATATAAATGATCATACTTTCAAGTATGTAAGTACCTGAAGAAATTATGTAAAATACTTAGATAAATACAAACTAAATATTACTTTTTGGATTTTGAAATAATAAGTGCCTGAAGAGAAAATTCTCCTACAAATCATCTAAAATAGACAGGGGCCATGCACATTTTCATTGCAATATTAGTAAAATATGGTCTTCCTCTTCTGTGAAAACTGCTGTGAGTTTTAAAATATTCCCTTTCCATTTATGGCATTTTTTTCCCAGAAAGTACAAGAGAGTAGAAGCCTCAGAACATACAAAAAAATCACAAAGAACAGAAAATGCAACTAACACAAAAAGATAAATTTCCGTTTTCTTTTTTTCCTCTTTTTTTTCAATGGGATGCTGCCTCTGGCTGACAGCAGAAACTTTTGATGCAAGTAAATATTCTCAGAACCAGTACACCTCCCCCCAGCCTCATGAATTTTCCACTGAAAAAACTATTTCAAAATTTTTGGGTACCTGCAGTTATTATTGGAGACCGTAGCAAGCTGCCTGTTATGTCAAATTCAAAGAACCTTTCCTGGCAGTTAGACAAGGAACATTACTAACTTGCAGGATTGGGACCTGCAGTTAAATACATTTATTCACTAAAAATATTTCCTTACATCTAAAGTAATTTTAAATCTTTGCATTCTCCTACACTTTTTATTTCAATTCCCAATCTGAGTTAACATTTAGCTCAGAAGAGAGCTAGTTTCCTTTCATACTATAGGAAGATGTTGGTTATCTGTCAAGATAAATTCTTACCACTGGCTTTAGGCAGTTTCTCAGAGGTCACATGGGTGTATTTTTAGGCTGAGATTTTAAGATAAAATGCCCAAGTCTTACTGCAACTCATCAAGGTTAGGGAACCTACTTTACTTAAGATTCCTTAAATATATCAGTTTTAACTAATTTCTTTTCTCATTGTAGAAGAAATGTTACCCCTTCTCCAATAAACTTAGAATTTTACTGATAAGAAATGTCAGGTAGTTTAAAATTATACAGAATGAAGAAGATAAAAAGGCAAAGTAGGGAAACAGTGTGAGCTTTGAATGAGATGCCTCAAGTGGACAAGTACTGACGAATAATCACTGTCTGGTGAAGGACAGGCTAGGAACTGACCACTCTTGCTCAGACAAAGAACTTTTAGATACAGACACTTGCAAAATACATAGAATTTCCTATGGGAATAGTAGCTGCTTTTTGCCCCATAAAATTCTCTATTTGCCCCATAAAATTCTTTTGTATACAGTCAAAACCCCATCTCTTAATGGCTAGGAGGACAGACTGATGCTCTGCCAAGGAGCTATGCACTGCAAGTATAAAATTGCAGCTATAGCTGTGTTGGCAAGCCTGAGAAGGAACACTGCAGAGTCTGCTTTCCACGAGTAACCCACATTGGCCCAGGGTTCACACCAGCCCAGCCTCGCCTGCCCCAGTAGGGAAATCTAGGTCAGTTGTGTGCTGAAAAGCAGCCGAGTGACACTGCCTGCGTGCCTGCTGCTCCCCCGCTGCGGCTGCTGTCCCTCCGGGCAGCAATCAGCTTTTCAACATGTGCCCACGGTTCAGCTTCCTTCAAGTGCTCCTTTGCTTAATAGTACAGTGCATGTGCCGGGTAAAGCACAATCAGTGAGACCCCAGCCCGGCACAAAAGCAACCTAAGCTCATTTGTATGAGAATCACAGGCAGCACAGGTTACTGGAATGCTTCTGGCTCTAATGGCAGAGGCAACTCCCCCTGAACTATGAATTGCCCAACACAAGCACAGTCATTTTCTCCCCTCTTCCAGCAGTGTAGCCAAGCCCTTCTGTCTGTACACAACTGCGAGTCCGAGGTCTCAAAGACTTAGCATTTCAATCAAACTAATGAACGTCTTCTTTGAATAGAATATGTGTCACTGACTCCTGATCACACTTTGGCCAGAAGCAGGATATCAAGTCCTTGCATACTTCTGACAAGCTTTTCTACAAACCAGTGAAAAATCATCATGAAAAAGCCCCTGAACTAGCTTTTTCTGGCTTCTAACAAGTTCTTAGTTGCTCCAGTCATATTTTGTGTATTATCTATCACCTATTAAGGTGTCCATTTTCACAACAAAGGCTCATATCCTCACAATGCAAGTTAAATTCCTTTGACATTCTAATTTCACAAAAGAAAAGCAGAAGCATTAATATAATAAGATGGATTGGCAAAGTATTACTAAAATCAAAACACTTCAAAGTCACACTGTGAAAAACTAAAAAAGAAACAGGAAAATGAAAAAATAAAATGTTTTAAGTGTGAAACCCACATAAATGGGAAATATTAAGTGGAGAGAGCTTACTCAATCCACTCTTGCCTCAAGACCATATTACACAAACTATTAAAATACAGCCAGTATATATCCTATGGGATATAGTAACATCAGTTTTAATCAGATGGGAAAATAATTAGACTGTGGCATTCATGTGCCCAGGCTTACAAAGTCTGCACTGATCACCACAGAGTTCATCTGGGTTAAAAGGCACTTGAGCTACTGACTCTGTGTTCGTTCTGGGCATAATCTCAGTTTATAATCATAAATAACATTAGTTCTAGGATTTATTTCTTATTTACATTAGGACTTCTATGCGGATCCTTAGATATTTACTCATCTGGGGCAAAATATTGCCTGTCCTTCCACAGACAGCATTGGCCATGGGCAACTATTAAATAGTGCTAAGTTGGATTTGCTATTGGCTCTTCTGTCCAAAATAGCAGAAATATTTATGGTAAACTCTAGGGACAAGACAAATTTAGAGGGTTTTCCAGCTCTGCTTCACAGACAGAATAGTTAAGTTTATAATGCAAAGTTGGTTCTAAACCAATCCATACTGTTAGTTCTATCAAGCTATGACATTTCAGAGATCTCATGGCTTTAGATAAGAGGTGAATAGATCTGCCTGAGTTTTATCCCAGCTGGGATAAATGTAATGACAGGGAGAGCTAGCCAGGTCTGGGCTAGGAATCAATAAGTAACACCTGATCCATCTGCCCTCTCTCAAATTTTGTTATAAATATTCCAAAGTTGATTTAACCACTGTTGTAAAGCTAATTCCCCAGAATATTATTCTTTCAGTTGTTATTCAACACTCAGCAGCTGATAGGAATGTTTAATGTTTCACTAATTTGGGTGAAATTACAGAAAGCTAGGAGATTAAATAAACTACAGCCTGGTCTCAGGTTTGTCCTCAGCTTGCAATTTAAGACATAGTTGCTCCACCTTCAGTGGGTCTTTCCACCTTTCTGTGCCTTCAGTTTCTCTGTGTTTTGTCTGTTCAGACTGCAAAGTTGTGACAGCACATGCTGATTGTTACCCTGTGTTTGCACTGTCTCCCGTATCATGTCACCATAATTATGCCAGGAACATTCATGCCCTAATGGAGTATAAATAAAAAGAACTGTGATCACAGCCCTGAAATAAGCCAACTCCACACAACAGTTTGTTGACTTGGAACATAAAACCTCCACATCCTTATGCAGAAAAAAAATCAAGATCTCTATTTGTTTATGCTCCCAACAACTTTTGTATATTTTTAGTTTATTCAGAGAATTAGTGTCAATTGGACAGCAAAAGGGCTCCACTGGCCAAGGCTGGGCCAATCAGAAACGGCGATAACACCTTTGTGATAACATATTTAAGAAGAAAATAAAAAGAAGTTATTGTGCAGATGTAACTACAGCCAGAGAAGAGCAGATTGAGAACATTGAGAGGAACAACTCTGCAGACACCAAGGTCAGTGGAGAAGGAAGAGGAAGGGGAGAAGGTGCTCCATTGTGCTTGAGCTGAGATTCCTCTGCAGTGGTGGTGCAGACCATGGTGAGGCGGCTGTGCCCCTGCAGCCCATGGAAGTCCAGGGGGATGCAGAGATCCACCTGCAGCCCCTAGAGAAGCCCCACACCAGAGTAGGTAGATGCCTGAGAGGAAGCTGTGAACCTGTGGTAGGCCCATGACAGAGCAGAATCCTGGCAAAGATCTGCAGACCCATGGAGAGAGAAGCCCACACCAGAGAAGGTTTCCTGGTATGATTTGTGACCCCATGGGGACCCACACTGGAGCAGCCTGTCCTTGAAGGACTGCACCCCATGAAAGAGTGGCATACATAGCAGCAGTTTGTGGTTGACTGTTCCCCATGGGATGGGCTCCAGTTGGAGAAGTTCATGAAGAATTGTCTCCAATGGGAGGGATACCATGCTGGAACAGCAGCAGAAACCACATGCAATGAACTGACCTAAAATCCATTCCCTGTCTCTCTCTGCCACTGAGGGGGAGGAGGTAGAGCTGTGAAGAAATGAGGGGTGGGGGAAGGTGTTTATAAGGTCTTACATTACTTCTCATTATCCTGCTCTGATTTTGTAAGTAGTAAATTCAATTAGTATCTCTAATTCCAGCCTGTTTTGCCCATAATGGTATTTGGTGACTGATCTCTCCAGGTTCTTATCTCAACTCATGAACCTTCATTATATTTTCTCTCCTCTGTCCAGTTGCAGAGGGGAGTGAGAGAGTGGCATTGGTGGGTGTTTGGCATCCAGCCAGAGTTGTGCATTTTCTTGTTTTTTATCTGTGAAATGGCAGAAGAAAACTATCAGTAGTAAGATGCAGCTGACTCTTCTATTATAAACCCAGATGCAGGCTTCCAAAACGTTTTGGCATGAAAATAGCATGTGGGTTTTGGTTTTTTGTTTTGTTTTGCTTTTTAGAAAGAACATTTCATGTCATGAAACTGCTTACAACACAGTATATTTTATCAGAGTTTTAAATAAATGTGACATTTTAAAGGAAGACTATCCAAAGTTTCAACTTATACAAAGGCTATATTGGTTCATAGTATACAAATAAATCTTGCAATGGTTGAAATTTCATGCTCCCAAAAATATTGGAACACTGTCAGCAAAACTGTCTCGAGTACTTACACAGACAAGTCACATTTATTTGGATGGAGCTTTTCTTTTCTACAAATTCTCCACCTTGCCTAAAGATGGCAACTCTTGCCTACTGCAACAATACAAGGTGAAACACTACTAGGAGGAGGTTTGCATATTTTCCACAATGTCAAGATGGTTTACTTAAGACAGAAAATAAAATGTTTGGTAATAAAAATGATAATAAAATCTTTCAAATGTAAATTCGTAAAGAATTTTATAAGTTCACAGAAGAATTGAAGCAACAGAGATGGAATTCAACCAGAACAAGATAATAACAAGTAAAGCGATATGCTAGGAAGATGAGTGAATAGAATGACATTGCAATGCCAGGATGAAAGTATCCTCAGCATAATTGTCCCAAATATAAGTGAAACCCTAGAAAAACAGTGCTTTTTAAAAATATANTTTAGATATAGACGTACTGCTTCAGTTTAGCAAAAGATTAAAAAGAGTTTTGCTCAAAATAGAAAACAGTTCAAAGAGCAAAGATAAGGCACCCTAGTGGAGAAAAAATTGTTAATGTTCATTTGATAAGAATTCAGTGAGGTGTAGAGTAAAACATAGGTATTATTTGTGAGAATCATAGATAAAATACCCTGTGAATAAATGGAGCATGAAGTGTGCGCTTGGAGTTCTCACCTGGGTATAACTGCTAGAGGTAGACAGAAACATGTGGTCACCACTGTGGGCAGCTGTGACAGGGAGTGGATCCCCAATCCCTGCCTGGGGCACTTTCCACACTGAGGTTTCACAGTGCTTGGGAGAGCAGCTCCTAGCACAGCCCTCAGCAGCAGATGATGTTAAGCATGGTTGAATCAATTAGCATATTCTTCTTTCTTCAGTACCCCAACCAATCAAAAGGTCTTAATTTCCTCCTTTCATTATTACACTTCAGCTGTGACCAGATTACACAAAACTCTTACTTCTGGGCTCAGGGCTGGATGAAGTCTGAGGACTTCTAGCAGCTTTGGCTAGGCTGAAAAGGCTATAGTTTCTATGCTGATATGCTATTGCTACCAGAATGATATACTTTTTGTTCTGTACACAATAGACATATCAGTATAGACTGAAATATTTTACTGTTTCCTCATGTGGTGTCTGAAACAGCAGAGAAACAGAGTATGCACTTTGTTGAAAATGTGTGACATTTTTATTCCCTACTAAGGGACCACCAATTGATTCTGAGGTCCTTAAGAGCACTCAACATCCTCAGGATGAATCTGTGGTTGTATTACAACTCAGTTCACAGACTAACAGATTTAACACTTTTCCTATTGCAGTCTCCCACAGCGAGGGAAAAAACCCTTTGTGCAAAAAGGAGCATCTCTTTCCATCATTATCAATCATAAATCATTAAACATTTTATATTATTTGTGTTAGAAATAACTTCCATATGAGAAAATATCTTCTTAAATGATGTATATTAATTCTCTTAGACTACTCATCTGCAATTTCTACTACATAAACTGCATTTCTGCTTTTGTTTTGTTCTTTTTCTTCCAGTTTTCCACAATTAAAAGTTTTACAATAATTTCTAATTATCTTAGTAATTTGTTTGTTTATATACCCCCACCCCAACTCACATACCCTGCTTTCCCCCACTAGGTCTGCAATTCATTCCTTTAGACAAGGGAAAATATCTATCTCTGTGTACAGTATTCTGAGAAGTCCGTGTTACTACTCCTGTTAAGTAAAACACACAGTTCCCACTTACTGAATACTTTTGTTTTGAGACTTTGATGTGTACATACTGAGCATAGATGGAAAATGAGTCAACGCTCCAGACAGACACATTCCTTTTTGGATGTAATACTGCTGTTGAAATTCAAAACTTACCAGATTCCTCCAAGTGCTGTGTAATGAAGATTACAATAACTTAGCAATTTTTTTTCATTTTCTGTCACTTTCTATGCTAGCAAGTGAAGAATTATCTAGTATCTCAGTATTTTCTGGGGAAGAAGAAGCCTCAGATAAATCCCCAAATCAACATGGCTTGGATTCACAGAGGTAAGAGTGTCTGCTAAAGAGAAAATCCGAAATTAATATATGACTGCATATCACTGCCATCTACTGAATGTAGAATATGCTGACAGTACTCATGCATACCTTCCTGCTCTGCAAGCAGAGTTTATCAGGCTTCCCATTATCCTGCCTAATGGAAGCCCTTTCAGTTCCCAAAACACATAGTATACTCCAGAGCTTAAGGGTTATACATAGAGTGCAATTAAGAATTCATAATTAATGGCTTGGTCAATTTATCCTCTCAAAGAGTAGATATAAACACTATTCCAATCTCTTTGGACTTATTTGCTGTCCATAAAATTTTTGTTTGGCATTACAACTTTATTTATACAGAAAATTAGAAGGCACATTGTGATATATTATAATACCTCATTAGTCAAGTCCTAAAATGCTAGTTCTGCTCCCATGTCTAATAGATGCTTCCATGTTTAATTACTTGTCCAGGCTTGAAAAAGTGCTTCTAAGGATACTTAAACCAATGACTTAACATTTACTTGCCTCGGTATTCATTCCAGTAATATTTTTCTGATGTGAACATGGCAAATACTACTCCTCTTAAATGCAGATTAATTGATATACCTTCAAATTCTCCCAACTTTAGTTATGAACACAATATCTGGCCTTGTATATATAAAATTTTAAAGTTTTATTCTGGAACATTCACCAGCAACTTGAGTAATGAAGTGGGCTGTAACATCAGGCAGTTTAGAGGTACAATGGAATGACCCCAGAGAAAAAGCCTACCAGGGTCTGCTTTCATAATGGCTGATGAAGTTTACCATGTCAGCCACATTGTCAAGAGTACTACATTAAAAAAATCAGCGTTGTTATTAAGTCTGCTAAAGATGGGTATAAAAGGAAGCACTAGCTTCCAAAATCACAGTCTGGCATTTAGTCACGATTTCTATTTTTGTCCTCTCTTCGCTCTAGAGTAAACCATTCACTCTTATCCCAGAACGTCTACTCACGTTTGTCCCATCTCTCTTACTCACCCTTGTAAGGCTTATCTACATCAGCTGCTCCCTTAAAACCAGGGGCATTAATATCCACAGGGCATTCAGGAGCATAACTGCAATCAATTTGGTTCTACCAAAACTGCAGTACTGCAGATACTGGGCACTTAAAAAAAATGCACAAATTATTGTACAATGGGATTCCTAAAACTGACAAAAAACCCCAAAACAGATAAAGGCACCTACAAAGGGTAGTAAAATGTGAAAATAAGCCCATTAAAAACATACAAAGAGCAAAGGTATACAGCTTTCCTAGTTCTGCATGCTTAGTTTTTTGTCTGTAGATCTATGTGTATATGTCCTCATAAAATTTGTTTGAGGGATTGAGACCTGCACACTACAGATGCAAATCGATTTGAAGTATTTCAAATTTCTCATTATTCACCTTTTGCTTGGAATGGAATATTCATTATTTCTTTTAAAATTTCTAAAAATAGTCTTGAAATTTAATTTGAAGTGCTGCCTTTTCACAGTGACCAGAGTCAAATCCTACTCTGGCTGATGGTCGTTTACTCCCTCTCACTCATCAACACTTCATTCACATAATTGCAAGAGAATTATGGAAGGCATTTTTTACTCAAGTAGTTTTCAGCTTTATTGTTATTGCAGGTGGATCTCAAGAAAACATATGACAAATGTGGGACACAATTTCAATTGGATTTATAGAATTTATTTGAGCAATGGGGCCATAAACTTTAGGAACACTGTTAAAAATAGTATGGAAAATTCTGTACATACTATAATATAAATAGTAACACAAAAGACATTACTTGGATCTTTCTTCAAGAATAAAGGGGTACTTATTTATCTCTAATAACTGATAAACAGGCAAGAGAAGTCTTACATTAGCTAGGCACATTCTATTTATTTGAAAAAGTTTATGAACAAGATTCTTGGATGTGCTTCCTGAAATAGCTGATAGCTGGATTCAATAAATCCAATAGGCTTCAGCCAAATTATTCTAAATGTGAAATACCAATTCAAATTTATTTACCAATTTATGTTCTGTCATCCCCATTGGATCACGGCCTAAGAACACCTAAGAGGGATAATTTCCCCTTAAATCCCTACTACTATGTCTCTCCTGGAGTCCTTCTGATTACACCCTACATCTTACCTAAAAATGATGCAAGCTTGTAAACCATGAACCAAAATTTGTTCTTAAACCTTGAGAAGTGCATTTATTTGCCACAGTGTTTTATCCCTAAATCCTCCATTCTTTGTTTACTGCAAGTCACTAAATGGAGTCAGTTTCTGAATTAATTCAGTTTACTTACTACTACATGCTATGAAGTACCTGGGATTAGAAATTAAGTATCTCAAGCTCCTTGCCACATTTCTGGCAAATCTGTAAGTAGCATCCTACAATTCAGCACTAATTTTTATTAAAAAACTGCCCATTATTTGGGACCTTTTTGGATGTTTCAAACTGTAAAACATCACTGTTTTTAGGAAAAGCAAATGAACTTTGATGTACATCATGAGACAGATAACTTTTAAAGCAATCCATTTTTTTCAAGTTTCTCTTTCTGAAGCACCAGAGCCATAATTGCACTGCTGTCTCAGAAGGCGTTATGTGCTCATTTCTATTCTAAATTTATATTCTAAATTTGTGCTCATTTGTATTCTAAATTTTCTTCACTGCTGCAGTTTTTTCTTCATTCATCTGTGGTAGAAAATGAATGAAGTCTTTTTTGAGAAAGCAAGACCTTCAGTCCTGTAATCCTTGTACCTCTCTATTAAACATCACAGGACATACTGAGAGCAGATTACCCTGGCCAGGGATGCTGTGCTATTGCAGATAGGATCACGGTAGTCTTGCAAGCACAGTCCATCCTCAGCACAATGTGGGATGGACTGTGGGAAACCTGCCTTCTTTCATGTGCAGGAAGGAGAAGTGACACAAAGTCTTCTGAGACAAACTTTTCTTACCAGGTTTTTCTATGTTTCAGGTGAAATCAATTTTTCAGTAAAAGCTTTCACAAAATCAGATCAGTAAGAGTAAACAAAGCAAACACATACTGATTTTATTTGACTTTGCGTTTTCATTTTATTATGCTGCTAACTGGAAATACAGAAGTTCTATCCTTTCCCAGCTTTCTAACTTGAACTCCTAAGACCATCTTTGAGATACCACCACTGTTCATGTGGTCTCAGTTTCCCACTCTCTGTGATCCACATCACCATATCATTCAAGAGTAAAAGCACCTGTGACAATGCAAGGGTGGAGACTAGGAAATTCATCCAGATGTGAGAACAAAAGTAGGAGAAACAGGCATAGGAGTATTTGGTGTTCATCTTGTATCACTTGGAGCACTTTCAGTGGATACAAAACACCTTCCTACCTTGACTCATCCTGAGGTCAATCCTTCAGAAGCTATGGAGGACAACTATATTTAACCAAGGCTCTTCAGTAGCCTTAGAAGCAGAAAAGGTTGACTTGCAATCGGGAGAGGATGTTTACATCCATGGTAAGGACCCAGACAGATACTTTCCCCACTCTTCCCTGTCCTTGCCCTATTCTTGCCAAGCCATTGTCCTTTGCCTTCTCCCCTCCCTTGCATTCTGCTTGGCCTCCACACCTTGTCTGGGCTCTGCTGAGCTGTGAGTGGGAGCAGAGAGTGACAGGAGTAGTTAGCAATCGCTGCTATGAAGACAACTAACGGCATGAACAGTAATTCCAGGGAGGCCTTCCCACCTCAGCAGAGCAATGACTATTTACAGCCTGAAAGGGCTTGCCAGCCACCAGTTCAACATCCTCTTAAGGGCAACAGATTATCCCTAGAGTTGGCTCCTCCAAGACTGGGCACTGAATTGTGGGAAGGACATAACCTGAAGCTGGAGAGAGCTAACCCGCTCAAGCTACAGAAGAAACATTTAATTGTGTCTGAAGTGTCAGGATAGGTGGGCTTGGAATGGGGAGGATAGTTTCTCCTGCTGTGAACTATTCACGTTTTTCAACACTGGGAATATTATGTTCCTCCTCTTCCCCTCAAACTTTGATTTTTCTTTGATTAATTCACTATTTTTGAAGGAAACATAATGGTTCGCTAAGTGCTTAGACACCAAATTTCCATTTCTCAGAAAAAGAAATCACAGCTCAGTTCTGGTTAAAAGACTGCTGTAATGGTATTATCACCACCACTAACTTGAAGAAGCTGAGCCCTAGCTGCAGTATGAATGCAGAAACCAGCATGTAAGAACTGCCCTATCTAAATCAGAATATTTCCCACAGCATCTTCCAAGGATGTCCAGAAATATGATACTAAATAGTTTCTCTATGCTCTGTTCCTTTATAATGTATCAGTTACATGCTGTACCAAGTCATTCATCATCCAGACAGAATTTGTACAAATACATGTCAGTCTATAAATTGGCTGTAGAAGTTTCCAAATATTTTTTTTCTGTCACATGTCTACCAGTATTTCACCTTGTCACTATGTGAAGGATCTTAGCCAGATAATGGAAATGTGTTTCAATTGTTCATGTGAAGCCTTCTCCCAAAACAAGCCCGCTCTTCCTGAATGTAAGATTGTCAGTCAGCTCCAGGTAATTTAATTTCGGTTGTAACTAAAAATTCCTTTCAAGTTTTCAGGTGCTAGTGTCCTTCTTTGGATATCTTCCTCACTCCTATAAAGCCTTCATGATTAAATATGGGATTTTTTAAAATTTTAATAGAGAATTAAAAAATACTAAAGGAAGCATTCATTAGTGTAAGATTAAAAGTGGTATGATTAAAATATTTTTTCCTTTTATTCATAAAAGTAAGAAACATCTCTTAGATGTTCATTATAAGAAAAAAAAAATCTCTGTGAAGTGATAAGTCTTTCATTACTACTGTTTCTCAAGGGGGTATTTATAAGGTAATGTCCTTGAGCTGGGGCACAGGTCTAATTCCAAGACTGGAAGAGCTGTAATGCAAGACTACAATAAAGGGAGGAAAATGAGTGTACATCTCAGTGTATCTCTCTAAGACTGGCAACTGCCAAAAACCACTGTCTAAATTAGGAGTTCCAATTGCTGTGCTTAGTGACAGAATCCATTGTTTGAATGTCAAATTTTGGAATAAAAACCAAGAGCAACTAAGGAAATGGATTCTGTTTAGAGCCTTAGCTTAGGTTTACAGCAATAAACGACAAAGCAGCTGTGTAGAAGCAGCACTTGGGATTCCCGCTGGTACAATTAATCCAGGAGCTGGTGTACTCTCAAAGAACACATTTTTGAGGACTGAAAAATGCTGGAAGGAGAATATGCCCTGATTCTGTTCTCCTTGATTTCCACAGGAGCAAAAACAGGTCCTCAATCTGTGTGTAATTCACATGATCTACTTAGCTAAACAATTAAGTCACAGCTCTGACATCTGATATTTATTTTAAGTTCTTTGAGCCAGATTCTCTTTTCTGAGCCAACCCTTTTTTCTGTTCTGGTGGCACAGAGGCTATAACAACCATGGATTTTCCCAGCTGGAGATTCTACCAACATGAATAAGTCTTTACCTGTCTGGCAAAATCAGCTTTCATGTTATTTCCTCCTCTATTTCACCCTCTGCATCTTTACCATACTCTTATGAGAAGGAGTAAATTACTAGGCCTGGGCTACACTCCTCGTTACCATGCTTCAGATATCCTTAGCCTGTATACTTGCCTCTTCAAATTATACCTATATGGTTAATTTGAAATAATCCTTAGGCTATTGTAACTGGGGTAAAAGCATAGTCTGCTCTGGTGCTTCTTCTATGGTATTTCAGAAGACATACAACTGAGGATCCTTCCAAGGTGTGTTACCAGTGAGATACCTCAGAAACTCTAAACCCATGCACTGTGGGTCACTTCCATCTGTGCAGGCCATGCTTAATAATTTAATCATAGTGCAAGGTCATCCCTAAAGAGCCTCAGTCCAAGCATGCCAACCTCTTAACCCCCATCTCCACTCTCAGAGAGCACAGGCTGAGTGAAAGGATAATCTGAAGGCAGGTTCAACTGAAAAACTCCACACAATCTGAATAGAGTGTTTGTCAACCATTGCCTGAGTGGGGAACCTTATGGCTCCTTCTACATTACTGAAGGGGATGCATGCAATGAGAAGAACTTTAGGTGAGAGTAGTTTAATGGAGATGACAAAAATCAGGATGCAAATAACCCTGCACTTATTTGAGACTACTTTAACCAACAATGCAGTGTGGAACTGATCTGCTGGGAAATGTGAATGCTCACAGAGGGACTGCCTCCTATGTGTGCTGCAGGAAGTAATGGAACAATGCTAAGACATTGCGAAGGGACCACCAATAACTCAAACTTCATCCGCGCCTTTGAATATGCTCAGACTGTCAAGAAATTAGCCAAGATCTGGGTCCAATCTCAAGATGCACTCATATCCTAAGCCCTTATGCCTGTGCTCTTTTTTAATTAACTAAAATCTGGAGCTCTCCACAAGTATATGCCGGTACATAGTGTAGGCCACAGCTCTTCCCCAGTGCCTCACAGTGATTTCAGTGTCACAAACAGATATTTTCACATTATAGACTCTGCCTTGGGCAGCTGAAGAGTCGTCAATTTTGGAGGGAACTGGAAACTAGTAGCAAACAGGTTTACAAAACAGAAGAAAAAAAAAGGAATAAGTATGGAAAGTGTGGTTTCTAAGAAGAAATTAAAGGTCTGCTTGGGCATCTAACTTATTTTGTTTTATCCCCTTTAGCTACCATATAGTTGTGCCCCAATTCTGGGGAGAATTCTATTCTAAGGTGTGAGTTCCAATGAACACTTACAATGTTCACCAAACAGCTACCTACCACATTTATCTTCCAAACACAATATAATGGTCCAAAAAAGTAGGCTCAGAGCTTCATATGCAGAGATTTTTGGCCAAGGAAATGAGTCAACTTGGGAGGTAAACAACATCAAAGAGAGCAACATTTAGAATGCAGCAGCCTCTTCTGATTCAATGCTTTTTAATCAGCCACTTTCCAATAATTCATTAAGACTTGAACAAAGAGATTGAAGCATTGGCTTCTTCTAGGGCTTCAGCCAAGCGTAATGAAATTATACCAGGATATATTTACAAGGTTGGATATCTTGAACTCAGCTGTAATTATGTTTATTAGTAATTCTTCAGTAGCTGCTCAGAAAGCATATTTGTATTAGTTAATCCTTGCCTGTGGAGACCCTTATATTAGCTTGGCAAAAGAACATTAAGAAGGATGGATTTCTTTTTTTTTCCCTCTCAGCAAATCCCTGTTTCCATCAGAAAATGCTGTGGGATCAAGAAATAAGCCAATTGTAGTGTATATGGTTACTTTTCTGCTATTACTATTAGTGATCACTTTAGAAAACAGTTAAAACTAGAATGGATAAAGATCTAGATTAACATATTCTGTTAAGTTTTCATCTGAAATATAAAAAGTTATTTAACAACTATACTTTGCATTATGAGATTCTGGAACAGCACCACATACACACCACATACATACTGTACACAGTACAGAAAAGCACTATGTGCATACTTCATCTTTTTTCTTTTCTCCTCTGCCAGACATGTGAACATGTAAAACACTAAAATACATATTTATCTTGAAAAGTAAAAAAAAAAAAAAAACTCAAAACTATTACAAGTCTGATGTATGAGTTTAAGCAAAAGATCTCTCTTTTAAAAAGAAAATCTAATAAACAGGATGGCATATCCCTCAAACAATTGAAATGAGAAAATGTAGGGTATGATGAAACCCTTACTATTTTGAACACTAAGCTGTGAATATGTACTTCCCCCTTTCCAAGAGGAAAGATGTATTACAATGCTAATTGTTCATTAAACTTACAAAAGGATAATTCACTGAAAATAATGAGACATATAGAAAAGACTGGTCGAACTATTCAAGGCATTATTTACTGAAGCTATCTTTCCCTATTGAAGGGTTTTTTTCTATAACAGAAAACAATTTTCATTAATTTGTCTATTAGCTACTTGGGATCACTAAACTATCAAGATATTTCAGATGATATTTCAGATGAATCCAGAGACTCCAAATTATGCCTGGAAAGTTATTGGAGGGCTCCTGACTGAAGGCAAAACCACTCTTAGAATAAGATACAGACACTACGTATCTGGAAGTATTAAGAGGAAATTCACTTTGTGCAATTCTGCAGGAGTCTATGCAAAGCACTCTGTTTTAGCTATCATGGCTGCTAATAAATGTAGATTCTGGAATATTTGCATGAATTAAACACAAGAACAGCTGCAATACATCAAAGGCAATATATGAAATAGTTGAATCTACTGAATGAAAACTGATGACGTGCTTAACTGCATACAAGCCAAACTCAGCACTGACAAACATAGGCAAACTCTGTTGGTGTGAAAGGAAATAGAATCAAGTTTGCCAGAGCTTAATTAGACCCTGCTTTTTTTTCTAAATATGAATAGGCTCCAGGTTGATTGCTGTGCAAATGGTAATGTTTAACTGTACTTTACATTTCCTGTGCTTATTTTAGAAATGTTTCTATTTCTTTCCGAATTAGAACAGATACAGAACTGTCACATATGGATTAATAATACATCATTTCTGCGTTATAGATACTTTATTCTGAAATACTACTTTAAAGATGTTCCCAGTGATCATATGTCAGGTTTATGCTCAGGCTAAGGTCATTTTACCCTATCATAGTTACATAAGGAAACCGCTTATAAAGCATAACTAAGATCATAATATTTTATGTGAGTGTTACATATAAATGAATCAAAGATAGCAAGCTACTTAGACATACTAATATTGGAGGTTTGATTTTCATAAACAGGTGTAATATACATGCAAATATACATTTCAGTGGGCCAAAAGGTGCTGAGCAGAAAAGACCTAACCTTAAATAAAAAAACAGAAAACATTTTCCATAGTTTGTGACTGAGCAACTTTAACATTTCCCTGATTTTTTAATGCCACTGTGACTGTTATAATATTCTGGCATTCTGAGATAGAGTGTAACTGAAGATAAAGCGCTACCTTTAATACTTAAGAAGTTTTCTATTTATTCTAAGATAACACTTAACATATTTGTAATACTTAATCTCCAGATTTTCTCCTTCTCTCACTTCTTGTTCTGACGGGAAAGAAACAGCTATCCCAGCAAAAAGTAAAGATGGCTTTTCTGGAGGTGCTGCTCAGTTCTGGGACAGTGGACTTCAGTATAAATGTGTAGTTTGGATTTATTTCAAGGATTTCTGACTGCATAAGTGATCCTCCATATTCCCATGCGTCTGAATCACACATCCACACATGGAGTGACATCATCATGTAGGTAATGTAGAGCCACCCCATCCATGAGAAGTAGACCTGAGTGTAAATTTGCTGTACCTTTACCAGTCTTATCCACACAAATTATTTATTTTGTAGCAACCCCTTTTCTGAAAGAATGAAAGTTGCCTGATACCTAGAAAAGTGACTTGGTACTGAATGAAGGGGGAAATCTGTATACGTTAGCTTCATATAGAAACCTGGCACTTAATCATATAATAATGGGAAGCCCAAATTGTGGTACTTTGCTAATTTACTACTGACCAAGAGGTCCATTCAAACTTTAGGTGCATAGTATCAAATGCAAGCAATTAGCCTGCTCTAGATTGCCTTCCGACCCAGACGATTTTGTGGCCCTGAAGACCACAAGAAACCCTCTTATTAGTATCTCTCAGCCATAACTCTTTGTTTATTGTGTAAAAGACAAGTTCTGAAAATCTTTTTCCTAAATTGAAATTTTTGTGACAGCAGAGAAGGCTCTCGTGTTAGGCATGCTATGTCACTAACAGACTAAGAAGTAATTACTCTATCATGATTAGAGTAATAACATCACAGCTATCTCCTTACTTATTTTAATCCAATGGGATTTAAGGGTTTTACTAATCCAGGGCATACATCCACTACTGCCACATATACTGACAAGTATGCATTTTCTAACACTTCATTTCAAAGTCATCATAAAAGAGCAGGTTAAGGAAGAAAAATTATCTGACTGTTTTCCAGTAGGGTTTTATTTTGCTTTTCACTTTATTTTACAGGCTTGAGTAAAAAAGGAGAAAATAATTTGAGTAGCAAAGCCTTAATTAGATTTGTGCTATGTCACTCAGGATGCTGTCTAAAATCTGCAAGGGACATGACAATAATTGCTTTGCTGATGTAACCTTAAATGTTTTTTTTTATGCCAAAGACACAGATTTCAAACCATGTAGTAAGATAAAACGTACTGAAATGCAATTGAACCAACTTACTGGAATTGAGAAAGAAAAACTTAATAGACTTTAAAAAAACATCAACAAGAAACTTACAAAATAAAAAGTTTAAATATTCTTAGCATTCAAAATTGTGCCTTCACCATGACTGGTTTTTGCTTGGCTACATACATTTTAACTGTGTCTTTAAAAACAAAGTATGAGGATCAAAAAGTAGCCACAATTTGTAACTCCAAACAGTATTTTTCACCAGTGTTAAAGCCTATATTAAACAAACACATTTTTAAGCACTGTTTTGGTAAAATCAGTGGAGCACTGCACATCAATGATTTTTTTGCACAAGCAGACATAGTAAAACAGAGGATAATATCAAAATGGCCACTAATCAATCAAATGCTTGGATCCTTCATGTGTTAAATATTGTTTATAACCTAAAGAATTGTGCCCTCAGAATGTAATCAATAGCCAATTAAACCCCTCACTAGAGCAACTGTTTTCCAATTGGCCGACATTAAAAACCCACAAAACTTGAGTAAATAGCCTCTAGGACTTACACAAAAGTAGTAACCTCTAATTCACAAGTGACAAAATGAAGCACTCATCCTTAAATTGAATAGAAAAGCCTAACCATCAACCACCAAAACCAAACATAAGCAAACAACTGAGCTTTTTTTTTTTTTTTTAGGGCAATGTCATGTGAATGCATGCAATGAAAAAGAAGATATTTACCATGACCATCAAAGTGTACTTATTTGGTATGTTTTAAAACAATCCTTAAAAATTATTAATATTGGATAAAGTTCCATTTCAGTTTTGGGGTATTTTTACTTCTGTGAAATGTACTAGATAAACCTCTGAAATTTTTATTTTTCTAAAAAAAAGGTGTTAATAAGGGGGATATTTTCCCCTTCCAAAAACTACTTTTAGGTCACCTGGAGAGATCTTCTTTAAAAATAAAATTATCTAATGCAGACAGTGGCCTTACATATACTTTAGGCATGGAACCAGTCATCCCTTTCTCTCTGCACCCTTTCAGTGGCTCTTTTTGTAGATGGTGCATCTTTCTCGCATATCTCATTGATTATGACGTTTTGCTTATAGCTTTCCACAGTGAAGACTACTTTGCAATTATTTTTATGCTGTGTTAAGCACTTTGGAAAACATAAGCCTTTATAATTCACATTGGTAACTTAAATCACATGTGAGTCGAAAATATCACATCATTCTCATGCACATTGCCCTCAAACCTTATTAAATAAAAGAGGAGTCTGTGTGCCTAGATGTATGGATGTATGTGTAATTCTCTTTTTATATCTTTTTCCCTGTATACATACTTACTTTAAAAGCAACATCATCTCCACACTTGAAGCAGTGTGCCTTCAAGACTAGAGGTTATCTATCAAACAAAAAATGTATTACAAAGCCTTATACCTGTGTACTGGCATTCTCCCACCTCTCAGAGGCTTTCCCTGGCAGACTAACACCTGAAATAACAAACCACAAAAACACAGAGACCTGCCATTCTTTCTTGATAGAAAAATCAAATTGTGCATAATGGAAAGGAAAAAACCATACTATATATATATATACATATCAGCTCTTCAGTTTGCTCACAGGCTCAGGGCAAAGTTAGACTAATACAAAATTCATGCTGCTCCTCAATTACAGATGGTAATGCATGCAGATCTACTTTGAAATAAAACTTCTGTTTTCTTTGCTATTCACTTTGTTGCATATTGGAGAAGTCCTGGTGTACTTCAGAGTCAGTCCTGGCATAATACAGTGAAAATTGTGACATTCACTTTTTTGGGGCCAGAGCTGCACACACTAGTAATTGGGTGTCTTGTCGTGCTAAATACAAGTTTTATAAAAATATTAAATAGGACTAAAACAAAACCCAGAATATCTCCTCATATTGATCAAAGCAATAACTCAACAGAAAAGCTTTTCTGTACGCTGACATCCTATCTTGCTCCTGGGACAGCACAGTGCACTCTGAAATGCTTGCTGCTCAGGGTACTGCAGTTCAATGAGGCTTCTCCCTTTTTGTGCCAGGACAGCACAACGTCTCAGATATTGAGTGCCCTTCACTGGGATGAATGGGAGTGAGAGCAAAGCCCCTTGGAGACCACTTCATTTGAAGGACTACTCTGGTACTTCACTATATTTTAGGTCTCCTAGTATGGAACAACTATGTTTTATATTTGCTCACTCCCTCATCAGCTCTCAGGGTTGGCCCATATATTCTCCAACACGATACGGAAGACTTCTGTCTCATTCTAGATTTCAGATGACTTTTGTTCAGTGGCCTGACTCTACTGTCTGGCAGTTACGTTTGCCAAACACAGAGTATTGCTGTTAAAAGTCATATTGCACAATACACCTAAAAACCCAAGCAGGCAGGGACAGGAGTGTAGCAGTGGTGTGACAGACGGCAAAGCCATCGTAACCATGATTGGTCCAAGCACTGTGCAGAACTGAAGGAATATACAATCTCTGCAGTGTTTGAGACTTCCTTTCATCAAAGGAAATTAAAATCTATCCTGCCCACTTGTATATTTTGGGTGGAACTGACACCTAACCATGGTACAAGCAGAGATAATGGTTCTTTCCACTGAACCTTCTGTAATTTTTATTAACTCTCATCTTCTTCTAAGTCTTCTGAATGCCCAGCAATTCCTACTAACACAATACAGTAAAAAAAAAAAAAAGTGCTAGCTTATTAACAGGAATAATAATCGGATGAGACTTAAGTATTACAAAGAACACTGTGTTATGTCATACCATACATTTTAATTTCTTAGAGACAAAGTTTACATTCCTCAATGGTCTCCTTTTTTTATTCCAGATCTGTAATTACATTCACTGAAGTAGTTTAGTATTAGGCCCAGCAGAATTAGGCACTTCCAGCTGTAATTATCAATACAATTACAGAAGATTTTTTTAAGTGAGGAAAAAGAACAAAACTTTTCTTATGCCTTACATAGGATACATGGGTTTGATTTAACCATAAACTAAAATAAACCTCAAACATATTTTTCAAATCTAATTCATGATGAATAATGGTTAAACTAGCACTACGTCATAGGACAACTTACAGTTTTCTGCTGCTGATGTGTAAGAAATTTTGGCATAAAACTGAACTTATAAGTGCACCCTCAAAGTTTAAATATTTTGAGGGCCAAATTCTCTTCTCTGATATGTTATTCTAAATCTGAAGTAGATATGCTCAGGAGGCTAATTTGAACATACTCGTAAACTCAGAGCAATATTTATCTTCATTCCTTCATGCTTGAAAAATGACTACTCAAAATGTTTTAAAATGTCTTGTTGGTCTCCCAGGACAAAAGGGAAACTTCAGCCCCTTAACACTTATAAGTTCAGATAGCTCCTTTCTCCACTGTGGAGGGCAATATGTAAGGAAAGAATAGTCAAAGCAGATTTTTTTATTTCTCAAGATACTTTAAATCTAATTATATGGAAGCTATTCTGGTTTTGAGGAAAGTGTTTGGATAAATGTAACAAAGAAAATCAAAGAAGAATGACAAACTATTCTAGTTCCCCTGACATGACATCCAAAAATAACCTGAAGCTGAATCTTCTCTTTGTGAAAATACATGTTTTCTTCATAAAAAAAACTGACCACAGTTATGCATCAGAAGCAGGGGATAGTTATAAAAAAGATTACCCATTGAAGAGCTTTCATCACTAAGATTAAAAAACTTTAAGACACTTCTTAGTGAAAAATATAAAATCACACCCAAGCATAAAAACTTCACGGAAATCAGGCAAGTAAAGGATGTTATGACAGAAATTTTAATCCCACTGGATATAATAACTCTAAGGAAGAACTTGTATTTTTAGTGACATCCTACCAGCAATCCTAGAAAATATGAATATTGCTTTTTAGCTAGTTGGAATTTCTTCTAAAGGTACTGTTCAGAGTAAGTGCTCATTCTCATTAATCAGGTCACTGAGAAAAACAGGGACAGATCTGTGTGAGATAAGACTTTTGAACATCTAGGGATAAAAGAGATAAGAAGTTAAGACAGCTAAAGTGTTGGTGAAACTGGTATTTCTATTGCATATCGAAGTGTCCTGCGTCATACAAGAACCATTATACAAATTTTCTAATGGTTAAGAAGCACATGACATGGAATATAACTCTGGTTATTAAGGGGGAAGAAAGACCTAAAGAGTCCTTTGCAGGCAGGTCACGGCATCACACTGTCCCACAGAGCTGAGCAGGTTTGAGTGTGCACTCTCTTTCAGGCATGCCCCTTTGCTCTGTGACAAAATCATATGAAGTAGACCACAAGTCTTATTCCCATGGCATAGCTCTGGCCCAGGAGCTGTCCATGAACCACTTGCAAGCCACATCCAGACAGGGTATCACAGAACAAAACCACTCTTGCTTTCATATCCCCTTTATGCATCTGAACTGAGTGGTAAATGTACAATGTCTGACAGGTAAGTGTTTCACTCTCTTTTTCCTGCCTCATCAAAGACGCCCTGTGGGTGCTAGTGCTTTTCAATTACAGCCTGAACTAAATGAGCAGGACCCCATCAATCCAAGGAGGAGGTCCCATCCTCTCTCAAACCTCACCCCTGGACATGTGCTGTAGCCACTTGCCCTGTGCTGCCCCTAGAATTCACCCAGTGGTACTCCAGGTCAGCTTTCTCACTCTATACAAATAGTTAACCAAGCCCCTAAATGAAATAAAAGAAAGGTGAGTGTGGAGGTGCGGCTCAGTGAGTGGCTAGACTAAAGCTGGAGAGAGTCCTGAGAGTGAGGGAATGAGAGAACAGGAGGGAAGCACATTTCAGTCCTCCCGCTATTCAACTCATTGATAATACAGAGTAGCATCCTCAGAAAAGAAAAAAAGGCAAAGAGAAAACACACAGAAATTGTCTTGCATTCTCTGTTCTGTATACAGCCCTATTCCGGACGCTTTTTGTTTCAAACAAAAGAAGTAATTAGCTGCTCAATTGTCTTTTAAATCAGACACTTGGGTTTGATTTTCAGCAGCTACAGACAAGCAAAATATATAACTCCAGTTTCAAATGCTTGGCTGAGTACTCAACTGAATGCAACAACTTTCCTGTCTGAGGGGAAGATAAGCCTTTCTGTTCAGCTGATGATCAGGTACTACCAGCTGGAGTAAAAAGCTGCCATTAATGTGTTGGTGAGAGGAGTTATAAAAAAGAGTTAATTACTTGTAAGAAAAGCCTTGTCACAGTCCTCTATCCCAAAAAACAAGTACACACCATCATGACAGGTACTAATTTGTATCCTTGGTATTGGTAACAAAAAATGAGATAAATATAAAAATGTGACTATTATTTACACTTTAGATCTGCTCTTTCTGTGCTGGAGAGACAGCTACCTTTGTGGCTGCCCCTAGGACACTGCACCTATGCCAGGGACGACTGAAGAATTTCTCTAAGGGTGTTCAGCTGTTCCTTTTGTGTACAACACAGTTATTAAAAGTAACAGCTAACAGAAAACACAATCCTGCTGTGTATAATACTGATGGGTTTAAGAAAATTCCCTTTCAAAGGTACATAAATATTATGAAATATTTATGCTTTCTATAGTTAAATAGAATTATTTAGTTAAGAGCAAACATCTCCAATGGGAGAGACTGTTGTCCAAACCAGAATTTTTTCCTCAAACCACCTGATAATAGTAATTCTTGCAATAATTATTGCAAAGTATAAACCTGAGACTAATTCTCAGGTTTATGCTACTCTATCTTTCATTCTCTTGAAAAGAAGAATGTAAGACTTCATGTACTCTGCCTTGAAAAACCATTTTACTTCTTTTCTTGAGCTGTGGTCTTGTCCACAGCACATAAAGAATTCAAGCCACAGCAAATAAACAGTTATGACCAGTTATGCTGGTAACCTGCAGCATCTTCTCCAGTCAGCACACAAATCTGTGGCAATCTGGTTTGGGCTGGTTTTCCATAACTACCAGAGACTTTACGGTCTGAAAAAGCAATATCTGGAAGCGCACTGGGACAATACAACCCCTTACGGATGTACAGTTCAACACCTGGAGTTGATCAGGCTGAGAAGTTTCCATGGCCAGAGCATTGTTTACTTTTTGATGGATAAATTTTAGCCCAGTTTTCTTAGAATGTGCAGCAATCTCCCTGCGCAAGTGCCACCCTACCAATATGCTATTCACCTATTAACTTCTCAATTTGTCACTCAACTTCAGGTTTTTCGAAAATGGAACTTAATTTCATTTAAAGCAGGCTACTGAACAGAAAGGAGTAAGTCTACCAGTGAGACTTGAGGAGGACTGCATCTCAGCTTCACCCATTATCAGCCATCAGCCACAAGGGCGCTCTCCAGGGACACAAATCCCTAAGAAACTGAACTTCCTTGGGCTTCCTCAGTTTGGTTTCTCTCCAGTAAGGTCTGTGGCAGGCAACAAGACAAAAGTATTAGTGGGCCACAGCCAGGGACAGCCACTAGATTCTCCTTTTTTGCGGCACTGCACCATCCTAACTCACACACACCCCTCAGGCAGCTCCACTCCAGCAGGAAATGCTTTTGCACGGCTCTGCATCAAGCCTAGCAGCGTCAGTCTCCTGGCCAAGGACAGTGTGACTGTCACCAGGCAGCTGTGCTTGGCCCTGAACTGTGTGAGTATCCCCAGGCAGCTGTGCTTGGTCCTGAACTGTCTCTGCTGTCACTGCCAGGCCTGGCCCATGCCAGTGCTCCCTGCCCCAGTCTGAGCATCCTCCAAAAGGTGAAATAAGCCCCATGCCCATCTGGGTCTGGATCTTCTGCACCTGCCCTGCAAAACTAGAGAAGTGCATCACATGGGAACCAGCAAAGTTGGAGAGGATGTTTAAAGGAGTACGTCCAGAGAGCTGTCGCTCAGATTGGTCATTTATCCTCTTTGTGCAGATCAGAGCAGCAGTCCTAAGACTAGGGAGGAATGGGGCACCCCCAGTTCTGCGCTGCAGTATAGGGAAGTTGGAAGGCTTGCTCTGAGGGGCTGTAGATCAATGGTGGTCGCAGCTGACCTGCCGGCCGAAAGTCCCGAAACCCCAGTGACCCTCTCCTCCCTTCCGTCTCGGAAACCCCACAGCTCCAGCCGGGGAGCGGAGCTGGGCTGTGCTGCCCTCAGGGGGCTCGAACTCAGCAAAGGCAGAGCCCTCGCCGTGGCAGCCCCGGGGCGGTGGGAGGGCATCCCCCGACCCGCTTTCTGCTCGCCCGCTCCCTCCCGCAGCGGGATGCGCCGGCAAAGGATCCGGAGGGGGCTGCACCCCCGGGCTCCCTGCGCGGGGCAGCGCGGCGCCTCTTACCTCCGTGCCGGGCGGCGGCGAAGAGCCGCGGCGGCGGCGGGGCAGCGGCAGCGGCCGTGCGGGGGTCTGTCGGAGGGGCACTGCCGCCGCTGTACCGCCGGGAGATCACCCGGTCCCTCCGCGGCGGGCGAGGCGGCAGCGGGCGGCCGTCGTCACCCAGGGCTTGGAGGAGGATGTCGAGGAGCGCCCCCCGCTCGGCTCCGGCGGCGGGCACGTCCCTGCCCTCGGCGCCCGGCGGCGGCNGAGCCCCCGCGATGGGCCAGCCTCGTCCAGCCCGGGCGGTGCCACACGGGGGGTTCGGGGAGCGAGTACGGACGGCAGTCGGATGGAGTTCAGGGGGGGGCAGGTTACACTGGAAGTGCCGCAAATCAGGGTAGAAAGGGCGAAAACAATTACCACAAGCTGGGGCTTCGAGAGCAGCACTTAATGCCCTAAGTAAGCTATTCTAATTATAGAGAACGGGTAGGATTAAGAGGGAGGGAGGGAAATTCTGTTATTTACAAACTGTTTTCTAGCTGGCCTGCCTTGCAAATCCTCTTGGGCGAAGGAGTTAATCGAAGCCTCAAGGAAGCCGGCTTTCCCCGACGGCTCCGGGCTCTCCCTCCCTCCCTGCCGTGCCGGGGCGCACGGCAAACCCGGGGAGTAACGGGGGAACGACCCGCGGTTCGCTGCCGGGGCAGCGACACCTCCTCGTTCCACGCCAAGATCCCCTCCGGAGAGCCGGCTGGCGGCCGCTTACCTTCAGGCAGAGGCGAGTCCGGCTGGGTGCGTGCGGGCTGGGGAGCGAGGTCCTGTGCCGCCGTCGGAGAGCCCGTGTCCCCGCGGAGGCTCCGCCGGGCGCGGAGTGGGGCGCTCGGTGCTGCGCCCGGAGATGAGGGATGCGCCCTTCAGGGCCATGCGCTTCTCTTATATAGTCCACACCGGCGTACTCATTTGAGTACTATCGACTTTAGGTGGGTGGCAGTCGATGGAGACACCTCTGGTAATCACTCTTGGGCTCAGAGAGGGTCTTTTCTGACAAACTTCCTCCTCCCCGTTTGTCCCCCGGTGGATGGCAACTGAAAGCTGCGTTTGAAGTCACTCTGATCTATTTGTGAAATTAGATTTCCCTGAAGATTGGGGAACGCTTACTAATAAAGCTGCCGGCTCAAGAGATTAAAATGTGCTTTAACTTAGCGGGATTCCCTTGGGAGTACAACAAGGAAACTATTTAATTCCCCCCTTTTTTTATTGAACCAACAAGCCGTGAGCAAGGTCTGAAATGTGTATAAATTTGGTTCTGTTTTGATGTCAAGGAAAGTGGTAGTCTGTCTTTGGCAGGTGAATTCACAAACTATGAACCTCGTAAAAGTTTGCTTCTTCAAAACAGCTTTTTTAATTTTTGACAATGACACTTAATGAAAAGCTCACAAAAAAGTAGTGACCTAATGAAACCATTAAACCCGCAGGTTAAAAAATTTGCCTCCTAAAGCCCTAAATAGATCAACCAAAAATTAGCAAATAAAATCTGAACTTTAAGAGAGAGGTTGCATGAAGGTGGTCTTGACAGATTGAAAAGCAATACACATTTTTCAAATTATACCAGACAATCATTTATGTTGGTATTTTTGTTGCAAGTATAACTCTTTCTCATAAGTTACCACTTAGATATTTACTTAATAAGAGTGGGACAAAAATAAAAAAGATTTGAGATGTCCTGTAAGATGTGAAAATGAGGAATTTAGATTTGAAGATTTAAACTGTTCTGAATCCGTCTGGCACGCAACGTTTCTCTACAAACTTCATCTCTTTCCCCAGGCTCCTTCATTCATACCCTTCTCTGGTTGTCTCAGGCAGCACACACTCTGGGCTGTATCTCACAGGGACTGTGTCATTGCTGGTGATGGGAACCAGCTTCTTCCCCACATCATCCTCTGCTTGGGGCATCCTCACTCACCTTTGGGGGTGTGCTCCCACAAAGATCGGAGATCAAACCATGTTTAACTAATAAAGGGTTACAAAGGGTTTTATCACACTAAATTTTTTTAGAGGTCAGTGTACTGCACTAGATACACTGGTCTGACCTGTGGATTCCCAGGATAACAGAAGCAAGGTGCCATTCTCTTTCTTGCTAGGTGATTTCCTGCTTTTGCATCTTTATTGGGTGCCTATAAGGAGTTTACTTTTGTCGATGGTTAAGTTCAGTGAAGAGGGAAAGGGGAGCACTAATCAGCTGAGAAATAAAGCAGCATATTAATTAACCAGCTGCAAAATAAATCCAAAATTTTCTCTCCATTTGCTCATTTGTTTCTATTATTTTATTATTCTTTTCTTTTGCCCTCAGAGACATATATTAACACCACAGAATGGGACTGAATTTTTCTATGGAACCTACCACAGCATTGCCTTGACTGAAGATCCTCTGCCCAACTTCATTACTAGTCATGGACTAGATTTACATCTTCTAGCCGTAGAAGCAGGTCACAAGGGAAGGAAATCCATGTGGCACTGTTAAAACAGAATAATTTTGCTGCTCATAAAAACCCCAAAGTCTTTATTGGATGTCTGCTTGAAGCAGATGGCAGAATACTCATAAGGATTAAAAGCAGTATTGCAAAAGGCAAGCAAATAGTCCCTCTTTTCTCACCCACATCCCCAGAGAAGATATAGGGAGTCTGCAGACTAGCATGGCTGACTATGTAATCTTGATGGACAACATCCTGGGGCTGCCAATTTGGGAAATTTCTAACCCCTTCAGCAATGATTCTCAAATATGTCACCCCCACGTAGTGGGTTCCTAAGATAAAAATGCTGCTACAAATACTAAGGACATTAAATTTTGTTCTTTAATTTAAATGCTGATTATTTAGGGTTCTGAAGCTTTGTATTGGAACCCAGCTAGGCCCTTTACCGTTATGAGCCACCCAGTTTACCCTTGTCCTTTAGGTCTACTGTAACTTGTTTCTCTCCTTTGGAAGAGCTGTATCCTTCTTTCCTTGGATGGACATTATACCCATCCAGAGGGCAATGAACTGTTTTATAATTAGTTTTAAGTTAGACAAAATAAACAGGTAGGTTACTTGATTTCTTATCCTTTTTTATGTTATCTTTTGGTATTTTCAAAAGAATAATCAAGAAGTCAAGAAAACAAGAGAATGGGTGTCCCTGCTGAGCAACTTGAGAGGCAAATCTATCAGCCCTTGAAGTTACTGCAAAGATTTTCATTCACTTCTATAGGAGTTGGGACAAGTCTTAAAATGAAAAGAACCAATTAGAACCATAGCACATCTTAATCACAACTTTTAAGTAGCTTTTTCAGATTCTTTCTATGTTCAAGAACCTTAAAATCTTGTGTAAAAACAAAACAAACAAAAAGATTTGTTTTCTATTATTGTGCAAAGCCTTGTCTCCTTTTAAGTTGTTTTGATATTTGAATTCCTCAGAGAGCAGTTGAAAGAAGGAAGACCAGACTGCATCCAGAGGATGATGTTTTACTAATCCTAGGCAATTCTGGCAGGATGAAACCCCATTCTCATTGGCCCTTTTGTTAGTAGCTCTAGTGTTTCTCCTCATCATTATATGGAGAAAGAATCTCAGCATGAGATTTACATCAAAGAGACCATCTTAATGCTTCCCTCAGTATCTTATTTAGGAGCAGAAAACCTGTTAGTAGTGAGCCTAAATAAGTCTGGTTATTTGCTTCCTGTAGCTAACAGATTTAAACAGGTACATCACATTATTTTTCCTGCGACATGTTCTTTTTATTTTCTGCTGTGCCTTAGCCACAAGTATGTTTGAAGTTAAAAGCAAACTAGTTATATTGAAAATCATAGGGCTGACAGAGACTCAAGAGATGATCTAGTGCTTTCCCTTGCTCAAGGCAGAGACAACGGTACCTATGTCATCAGGGCTCAGCAAAAAAACTTTTAATTTCTCCCGTTAAGCTCAACACTTCATCACAAATCTATTAAATGAAAAATTGGTAAATGTGGGTTTAGAAGTGACATTTTACCTCGGGATTTACACTGAAATATAAAAATTATCTAAATGTATTCCCAAAGCACACACTCAAATAAAAGACAGGCTAAAGTGATTTAAAATTTAGGTGTCTTGCTGTCTCTACATAAATCTGTCAGCCAAAGATTTCCGTGGCCACTCATCTAAATCAAGAAGAAAAACAGAGAAAACCTGTTTCTGTTGAAGTTCATGGGAATTTTCCTCTTGACTTTGTTGAGCAGGGATTTAATGCAGGGTTGTTACTAAAGAAGAGGTGAAGAAGTGACAAATCACCTCAAAAATATGAATGCATTAGCCAAGGCAGTAAACTATAGATGGCTGTTGTAATTTCTGATAAGTAACAGAGGATTCCAGCTGTTTTCAGATCACAGCATTTCCTTAAAATCGGAGTTTTTACACAGCCATATACATATGTGCCTGTTGAGGCTCAGTGCAGAGGACTTGATCAGATGACCTTTTGAATACTTTTTGCAGTCCTTTGTTTCTGTGAAACTATAGGGTTTTTTGCGAGTGGCTTTTAAGGCACAGGTCATGCTAATGAACTGTCTGATGGGAAGGCCATACAGCTAAAGAAGCAAAACAGTGTCACTAAAAGAAATATGAGAATCAGTGTGCTGTATTTATATCTTAAATGAAAACTTAGTGCATCTCATAACTTGATGTTATTTTTTGAAGAAAAATTTTGGAGAAAAATTCTATTTTTGGTAGAAGTAGCACAGCAGAGAATTGTGGCGTGTTCTTAATTGAATTTTAGATAGCGGCTTCCAGTGGTTATTCTGTACAAAAAACATTTAAGATTTTTTTATGATGATCATGTAAAAATCATCATCTTTCTCATTAAAGAACAAGTTTTATTATTACAAACATATCTAAACATTTTTAGCTACAAAGCTGTAATTATCTTTACTGGCCTTATCATTAAGAAATCCTACAATGAAGTCACCTTTAAGATTTGGAGGGTATTTTGCACCTTCAATTACAATGTAATGAATCATTTTTTTCAGGCCCTTTGTCTCCCTTGTGCTCTGGAAGGCCAAGCTGGAAACATGAAGAAGTTTCTGACACAGAAACTTCAAATAATAACCTGAAAACTAACCCACAAGTTGTTTAACAGGAAGCAAAGAGGATCTAGGGAGAACACTGAGGAGCCGTTTTGTAGGACTATGAAATAAGTCCTTCTATATTCTTTTATTTTTCCTGAAACAGTTTCAGTAGTGAAGGTTTTGTTCCTGCACTGATTGTCTGCAGCTGGGACTGTTCAGCTGAAGGTGGCACATGGGATAAACTACCCAATCTGAGTCTATAGATGTTATTTCACAAGAATCTGACCCAAATAGTTTTTCTCTTAGCCTAACTGATATTGAGAACTTAATAGCAAGAAATGAACATGGCTTGCCTTTTAAATTTTTCCCTGGACAAAATCTTCTACAAGATTTTCAAAGAAAAATAAAAAGACTTCAAAACCTGGACAGATTTTCCAGGACCTGAGAGTTGTGTGCTGAGGACAACTGGTCTCATGGGCTGAGAAATAATTTGTCTGGTCAAGGGACCCTTTGAGTTACTTGCAGTTCTTCACAAGTGCTGTAACATGGAAGGTATGAAGGCAATTACTTGTATTACCATGACTCTGAAGATTGACAGTTTAGCTTATTTTTAGAAGATATCCAATAGTGGCTTGGTTTGTTGTCACCTTTTGATTTTGACCATAACTACATTTAAGAAGGACAAACAGACCCTCCACCACAAGAATCCTGCTGCAGATACCTGTTGTTATCTTACCTCAGAACACCAAAAATAGATACCAAATTGTCCCACTGGTTTAAGCCTTTTTCTTTTGAACCCAGATCCTCAGCTCTGTCAGATGCACTGCAAAAGACAAAAGTTCTTTTTCTGAGGTAATGACAGCTTGTTACACCTGTCATTATAGCTGCTAAAAGAGTTTATTTGCAAATGCAGCAGGTTTAAATTAAATCTCTTGCCTGGCACAGAAGACATCTTCACCATTATGCCCCTTGTGACAGCAAATTCATGACAGCAACTTCCTGACAGCACCAAAAAGCTGACTGGTGAGCAGAATAACTGTGCAGGTGACATGGCTTCCTTGAAGAGATCCGTCTGACCAGTATAAGGACCGTTACCCCAACTTTTCCTTTCAACAACACCAAAGACTGAGTGACATTTTCAGGACTTGGCAACAAAGGCAGTATCAAGACTTAATATTCAAATCATGGAGTCACTGATTCAGAAAAAAAATGTATAATTTCATCTTGCAGTGAGAGCCTTCATCAGGGGAACCTGAACCTAGGGATTTTTGTGGATGGAAAAATTCAAGGGCAATCTTCAATGCAGATGCAGAATCACTCCAGTTGTGCTGCAGCAGAGTGGTCTGAGTTTAGAGCTCACTGACCTCCACTGCTGAAGTAATCAACTTTTAAAAAAGAACAAGAAAATCTGGATGCAAGTGTTGTGTCAGTGATGAAAGAAGAGGCTTGGAAAGTTTTAGAAAAAATGAACTGTAGGGACCACCCCAAATGAAAAAGTCCTCCAGCTTAGGTTCACGTTACTTCCAAAGCAGAAGTTAAGACATTTGATGCCATTCCCTACAGCAAAGATATTTTCTGATTATCTATTACATTAAGGATAGATTTCTACAGTGGTCTCCTGTGAATCCTTGCTGATTTCTTGTCTGATTTCTCATCAGACTGGCAAACTTTCCAGACCTGCTGCATATTAATGGTTTCAATGCAAAAGATTTCTAAGAAGCATTTGTCTTTGTGCCATTTGACAGCTTAGACAAGAACTTTGAAAGTTAACATGGTCTGAATTCAGTGGATTAACTGGTTCTTGGAGGAGCCTCATACTAAAAATGTTAGTGGGGTAATGTTTGTTTGAATAAAATGCACATCATTGTTGATTTGGTAAGAGATTTTCAGCAGGAATTGATTTTTAGACTGGAAGGAGGTAAAGAAAATTGATCTCTGTTTTGCAGGCCAATATGGGCACTGAGACTGAGGGGACATAATCAAGCAGAACACAGCCACATGCAGAGAGAGAAGCTCTCTGAGGGTGGATTCCTGCCTGAAAAAGAGTTGGCCAAGCAATGCTGCTGATGTCCAGAAAGAAGAATCTCAAATAATACTGTTTCTTACTGGTGAGACTGCTGATCAAATTTTGTACTTTAATTGTCAATTCAGACCTCAGGAAGAATAACAAAAACTGAAGAAAAATAAGGAATATGCTTTTAAGTTTGGAAAAAAAAATACTTTAAAGCAAAAGACTCAAGTTTACCAGAAAGAACTTTGAGCTTGGTCTAAAAATACCTACTCAGAAAACAGAAATTTTATGTTAGAAATCTCTTTAATGTAGGAACATGAATTTGTAAAAGACCATCGTGGTCATTCGGTCCACATACTTGAAGCTGTAAGAGTGCAATAAAGACCTACTTCAGACAGAGTACAAAACATGCCCTCCACATGCCCCTATAGACTTCAGATGACACAGTATTATTAAATAGTCTACAGCAAATTTAAAATGCCTGTGACAGGCCAAAAGTCTATAATGTCTGAAGGCACTCCAGGAAAAATGTCCAGAACAATGCCAGAGCCTTAGGGCCTTGAAGGAGTAGGGGATTTTTAAAATAAACCAACCTGAGGAAGGAGATCATCCCCTTGCTATGAATGTCAGAATTTTTCTGCCTACCTGACCTAGAGGAAAAATTTCATGATGACTCCAGCCCTGGTGACTGACTTAAAGCTGAACCTGTGATTATGATACACAGCCAAGCAGCTGAGAATTTTATAAATTACTAATGGATCTTTTTGACATATTGTCTCCAGCTGAGAAAATCTCCAGTGACTCAAAGGGAAGGGAAAAATACCAATCTGTTCCTCCTCTCTGCCTCCTGAGGCAAAGAAGGCATCAAAGGGACACCTACCTAAGGAATAGTTCCTATTTCATCAGGTGACAACATGGGATTAAAGCAATGGGAATGAAATAGGTGAACAGTGTTCCTATATCTGCTAAATTCACTTGGATATAGTAATTGTTATTTTTTAGAGGCTACTTCTCAGTCTGGCACTCTTCTGGTAGTAGGGGCAGTGGGACCAATGGCTTTATCTTCTCCCTCCCCCTTCCTACCCCCCAGATTTCTTATTAAACAAAATAATGGTTCAAAGGAATAATTGATCATAGATTTTCCTTATTTCTTAAGATGTCCATCCTTTGATAAAAGTTGTTTTGTAAAAACCTCTACCAATGGCAGAGAAAAATCACCTTATGATAAATTATGTAAAAGCGTCTTTAGATCAGATAAATAAAAGAAATAAACTGTTTTCTGAAATAAATGTTTATTCTGAAAATAAACTGTTTATTCTGAAATTAACTATTAATTTGTTAGCATCACGTTTGAAATGCTTTTAAGGACCTTGCTATATCCCTGATCCCAACTAAAGATTTTGATTATCATAAGAGGAACTAATAAATTACACATTATATAATTATATGTGGGTTTTTTCTGATAAGTTTGAAAAGAACAAGCATTTAATTTTGCTTCCTTTCTACTGTGTTGCAAGACTGGACTGTTGTAGAACTCAGCTCCAAAATCATATAAAAAAATAAAATAACTAGATCTTCCTAATTCTCTTCAATTTGTCCTTTTCTGTCCTCTTTTCTATTGCACTTCCTGTCATGCTACTCCTAAATCTTAAAACATCACTTAACCTGTTCCTTCTACTGCTTCAGCTTCTCCTTGGTATACATTTTTTGATCCTGCCTTCCTCTTTTCAGCCATCCATCCCCCCCACTTTTTTTTTTTTTCATTTAAAATGACACATGACACTACAGCTGAAATATCAAATGTGTTCACTCATGCAGTTTTTTACATGTCCCTCATATTTCTAACAAACAGAAAGCCATTTACTAAGTTCTTTGTTACCAAGGAAAGGAAGAAGAAACCATACTTAACACATCCAAAATCTCTGCTAAATATTAATTTTTGTCCTGGTCTATGACAACTTAATAAAGAAGTTCAGTAACACTTTTAATGTTTTTTTAATTATTTCATTTTAATAATAATTTTAATTTTGGTGGTGGTGATGTATTTCCTTTATTCTGTGGAGTTCTTTTTCCAAATTGACTTGGACATTTTTAAAAGAATAAAGATTGACTGACAGAAAGTCAAGCTGTGTTAATTACACGGTGTATTGTTGTTGGAGATTATTTTCAGTCTAGTTGAAACTAATATTAAAACTGGAAGTTGTGCTGAGGTTGCACATTCCTTATTCCGAATTACTGCATCATTTGATATAAGTCCTGGCAGTGAGACCCTATGGGAGCAAAGCTGTGCCTACCTAATAGCTTCCACTGGATCCCTTTCTGTTCACCACTGAAGGGCCTCCACAATTCGGGTAGCACACTTGACACCAGTGTCACCTCTCTGTCAAAATGGGACCTTTCTGATACAGAAAGGACCAAATGGAGCAGAAAATAAAGAAAAAAAAACAAGTATCTATCAATCCTTTCCAGTCATGGACAGGATTAATACGAAGCACACCATGATCATAGAGTAATAGAATAACCTGAGTTAGAAAAAAGAGAAGCTGAAATGGCTCAAGTAACCATTTTGAGATGAAATTAGTTCCTAATGGTTGGTTCCCCCACCAGGCCCACTGTATAGCTCACAATTCCTCTTGGAAAGAATATGAAGAAGCGGATACCATGGAGATGTCAGTGAATTGATGGTAGAAAAGGAGAGCAGGAGTGCCTCTTTCAGAAGCCTTGCTGTCTTATGGTGTTCATAAATTTGTGGGTCCAGATGAGACTGTGATGCCCTCTGCCCATCTCAACAACGTTTGAGTGCACTGGACATTTCAACCATTTTGAAAAATGTGTAACAGTTAAAGATAGCCTCATATTTTTCTAAATATAAAAGACCAAGTCAGAGCAATTCATTAGTGCATGGAGAGCAAAAGGAACTAAAGACCTCTGTGAGGGATGCCATGCTCTTCTGTTCTCCTTCCCAGGTCAAGATAGAATTGAGTCAGCAGGAGATGGTCCCAGGACTGCATTCACTACTGCTCCATCTCTACTGTCTCATCTCCTCTTTTCCTTCCTCCACAATTCTCATCTCATTTTCATTGCAAGAATTTGAATATGCTGCTGAGCAAACTCCGCTGGGCTCCTCCCACGCACTCTACTCACCTGGTAGGCAACACCAGGACATGCAAAACCCAACAGAAAGCTAGGCAAAGACTACATTTCCAAAGCTCTTTCTTCCTTACACTTTTAAATAAAAAAAACCCTATTAAATAAATTCTTATCTGCCAGATGTGATTTAGACAGTTTATAAAACACTGTGAAAAATGTGTTACTAAAGCTAGTGGATCTAAGATAAGCAGATCTCCTTGGCCCAGACAAAGACCCTTAGCTGTTTGAGGAGAAAGACTAAGATTAGGGATAGCCTGCCACACTGCCTGCCTGCAGCATATGGGCCTTTACTAAATCTGATTTCAGTAAGTTTAACTGATTTGGATGTAAGCCCGAATAAATATTTGAAGAGCACTTTAGAGTAAAAACAAACAAACAAACCAACCTTTTTTTGCTTTGTATGACAAAGTGTCAGCTCTGTAAGGGAGAAGAATAAATACTGCAGACAGTACTGGAAAAGAAAGAAGAATATGGAAGTCTCTGACAAACGGCTCCAGTGACACAGTCAAAGCACTCCCACTTGGTTTTCTGAAACAGCTACCTATCTAAAGTGAGCTTTGCAGGTACTTTAATCCCTAGCCCAATTTTCCCTCAGTAGAGGATTACTGAAACAACAAAATGATGGAAAACTAAACAAGGACTTCATTGTCCCATTAGGTGCCATTGCCTTCTTCAGTTCTATTCACCTCACCTTTGTCTCTATAATCTCTTTTTATATTGTCAGGTTCACTGGCAGAGACCTCTTTTGCTTTCTATGGAAGGCTTCTTTTCTACTATTATTATTAACAATAATAACACTGAATGAGTCAAGGAGAGAATTTAGCTAGGGAAGATAAGCTAGTGGAGGAGGTAGAAAAAAATTTGAAAAGAATGTTGAGTGAGTGCAGTGAGGAGCAGTGATGCAGGAAGGAGGAAAGATGCAGGGCACAGAAGGGTTAAAAGAGGAGCAAAAGAAAGTCTGAGTCAATGCAGAGTAGGAGGAGGTGATTAAGAAGAAATCAAAAATTGAATGCGAAAAGGAAGGAAGATTTTTCTTAGAGTGAAATCAGAAGGGCAAGGAGAAAGAAATGGAAAGACAGAATAGTCTGAATAGGCAGAATGAAGGAAGTTCTGCTCCACATCTTTTTATAAAGTGAAGAAACTGAAGCAAATTTAGAAGGAATGAAAGAATTGGAATACATGAGGTAGACATGAAGAAAAGAATAGTGGGTTGTGGTAGGAAAGGAAATTATGAAAAGCAAAAATCATGTGTTTGACATAAGAAGGGGAAGAAGATGAGGTATTGGTTTAAATATTATATTCACTATATTTTCCTAGAAAATGGAAGGGAGGGAATTAACGGGAATTTCACAGGGAGAGTTAAGTCAGAATTGAACATCTGAAAATGGGAGTTAAAAAACCCAAGCAAACAACTTTTATAAACTGAGGGAGAGGTGTTTACAAGAGAAATACCACTTCAAATATAATAATTTATGGAGAAAGAGCACTGTCAAAATGTCACCAAATATATACCTGAAACAGATATGGACAGGTCAGATTCTTTTCATGCACTCTTCTCAAATATGAATTGTGCTAAATAGATTTTGGTTGGTATGTTTGTTGGACTTTATGTCATTTACTAGCTGAAAAAAATCCCAAAGCAAAACATTTTCTCTGGCATAGGGCATTATAGAGGAATTTGGTTTGCTTCTGAGGTAAATGAAAGATGATGAACTTGACTTTGCTGTTGTGTAACCAGGGCTGATGTTCCTTTACCTATTCTCTACAACAATGCTGAGCTTTCATAAATTGGCTCTGGGCATTTCTGAAGCATGACACACTTATGGCTTTCTGTGTCTAAAAGCTGAAGACACTGGCTCATCAGGGTTTCCCCCCAGCTTCTTTCCATTCTCTGAGATCATTCCTATCTTTCTGAAATGCCCTGCTTGCTCATATCTTGAAATACCTGAGTGTCTTTTACTATTGTCAGCTTTCAGGACCCCTGTGGCTCTTTTTCAGTTTTTCTTGAGCTCTGTTTGAATATGGTTCTGATACACTGGCACATCCTGGAAGTGTGCTGAGCACACATAAAGCCCATATTTGAGAAGAACACTCCTGTATGCCACAGAAAACTACTTGTTTTACTGAGGAAAATTACTTTTTGTCCCTGAAGAATTGCTGCTCCATCAGAGAGTATGAATTAACATAGGAATCCTGCAGGAGTCCATAAAAAATTCAACAGAAATAATACAGGTTTCCTTATACAAGGTTCCAACCAGCTGGCAGTGGGCTGGGGAGGTTGCCTGCTCCCCATAATCCTGCACTTGCTCCTTTGTGGGAAGAAAAGGAGCTTGGCAGCTAGCAAATCAAGAGAGACACTAGAAGGATCTCATTCCCATGAAAAGTGTCAGGTTTCTGACTTTTCATCCATATCCAGGATGAAATATACACATGTGTGTACATATGTTTATGTATAAGCAAAAAAAGTCATATATACATAGGTCTGCATATATGTACACCTATTTAAAAACACTACTTTTTGTGAGAAATTAAATCCTTATTCCAGTTGACCATAATTAATTTTTGCTGTTGTCTGTCATGAAGTTTCTAAGGAGGCAACTAAAGGCCAAAATAAGGTAAGATAATTTCAGGGGTCCCAGCTGATTATAAAAAATGTCATGATGTTGTCACTGCACATTATCACAATAAAATATCATCCAGGGCATGAGGTTAAATTGATAGAGCAGAGCTTTTTTAGTCCTGCATTAAACAACCATCACTAAATGCTTTTTCAAGCTCTATTAAGTATGAGGAAAATAGGAAGGCAAGAGGAAAAAAAATTAATTTAATTAAATTTTAAAATATATATTTATGTGAAGTAGGACTTCCGTGTCAGCAATATTTGTTCTTACATTCCACCTGTTCCTATTTGTAAGAAAAAACATTCCTCAGTTTGGCAACATTGAGAAAAAAAAAATAAAGCATGAGCTGAGAGGATCATAAACTCTTTCTGAGGACTTTCTGATCCTGGTTCTTTAAATCAAAGGGCAAATTAATGGAAATACTAAAAACCAAACAATAGCAAAGGCTGAAAATTCTGTAATATGTACATCATTGCTTCAGACAGAGGAGCAAGCTCACCATTTTGGCAGCTACTGATGGAGGTGGCTCGCAGAGCCATAGAAATATCCTGAGGATGGTGCTTTCAGCTGGCCAAAAGCACAAAATAAGTGTTTTGAGGAATGCAGTCCTGGCAATCAGTCAGTGGTTTTGTCTAGCCAATGTGCAGAGTAGGGGAGAGAGAAGACCGAGGCAGAGACACACAGGTGTGTACTGTGTGGGTGACCATGCACTGGAACACAGTGCCCAGAGAGGCTGTGGAGTCTCCCCCTCTGAAGATATTCAAGAACCAACTGGATACAATCCTGTTCAATGTTCTCTAGGATGTCCCTACTCAAACAGGGAGGTTGGACCAGATGGCCCACTGTGGTCACTTCCTACCTGATCCATTCTCTGGTTCTGTGTCATTCTGAGTCTGGAAAGCAAAAGTGACTAGCCTGAAGGACAAACAATACAAAGCACAACTACTGCATTTTAGAAAATCCCTTGTATGTAGAACAAGGGGAAATTATAACAAGAAAGAAGTATAAAAGATGTGGGAAACCTCCTCATATGAAGACTTGTTGTCTTGGATATGGAAATCATTCTTTCCCCTAAGCCTTAAACAAGTACAGAAAAATGTTACATTTTGTTTTCTTTTAAAGAAAAAAAATAATTGAATCTTATGTCAAAGAATCCTAGAATATGCTGTATTTTAAGGGACCCACGAGGATCCTCAAGTCCACCTTGTGGCCCTGTGCAGAACACCCCAAGGGTCACACCGTGTGCCTCAGAGCATTGTCCAAACACTCCTTGAACTCTGTCAGGCCTGGTTCTGTGACCACTTCCCTGAGGAGCCCATTTCAGTATTCAACCATGCTCTGGGTGAAAAACTTTTTCCTGATATCCAACCTAAATGTCCCCTGACACAACTTCAGGCCATTCTCTTGGGTCCTCTCACTGGTCATGAGAGTGAAGAGATTGTTACCTGTCCCTCCTCTTCTCTTCTCAAGGAAGTTGTAGACTGCAATGAGGTTTCCCCTGTGTTTCCTCTTCTCCAGGCTGAGCAAACCAAGTGACCTCAGCCACTCCTAATAAGGTTTCCCCTTCAGACCCTTCACCATGCTCTTAGCCCTTCTTTCAACACTCTCTAATATCTTAATATCTTTTTTATATTGTGGAGCCCAGAACTGCTCCCAGCACTCATGGTGAGGCCACCCCAGTGCAGAGCAGAGCAGGACAGTCCCCTCCCTTGGCTGGCTGGTGATGCTGTGCCTGATGCCCCCCAGGACAGGGTTGGCCTTCCTGGCTGCCAGGGCACTGCTGGCCCATGTGCAACTTTCACCAACCAGGACCCCCAGATCCCTTTCTGCAGCGCTGCTCTTCAGCATCTTCCTCCCCAGTCTACACACATCCAGGGTTGCCCCATACCAGGTGCAGAATCCAGCACATTCCTTATTGAACTTCATATTGTTGGTGATTGCCCAGGGCTCTAATTTATCTAGATCTCTCTGAAGGGCCTCTCTGCCCTTTCAGGAATTGACAGCTCCTCCCCATTTGCTGTTGACAGCAAATTTATTGGATAATGGCAAATTAAGAAGATTTTCTTTTTAAAGAGAAATAAGTTCAAACCAAAGTTAAAAATATAATATTTCTTTTATTGACAGTGAATTTTCCTTCTCTTCTGAAATACCTCAATAATTTAATACAGTAAACCTGCAACATAAATATATCCATTGATACCAGCATGCTTTGATCCCCTTAATACTGGCAGGCCTCTGTTGCCTCCCACTCTTGATTTTGTTAACAGTAATTTAAGCAGCAATCCTTTCAAGATAAAAGGATTACAACTATATGAAAATGTTCTCTTACAGAATTCAAACAACCATTCATAAAGCTTGTCAGGCAGCTTTACTTGCCTTGTACTTCCGTAGCACAAGACCCTGAAATCCTTGGTCTGTGCTGATCGGTTTCCTCCTGCAAGCTAGTAGTCTTAAATTTTATTTTAATTTATGGTCCAAGTTGACAAAGTTTTCTTTACTGCTCCAAGCACCTGAAAAACATTCATCTTAAATGAATGAGAAATGAAATTTTAGGGTATTTGAATCACCATTCTGCTTTTACATCAGTTCTCATCTTACCTGGTGAATGTGCAGCCATTGTTTAGAGGAAAGGATGTCAGCTGAAGTAATTCCAATCTATAATTGGAACACAAATATAGATGATATTTGGGGCTTCTGAAAAAATACATCTGTTAATTTTCAAGAGAAACTAACAACCTTGAATGTGTTTAGGAAGGTCTATACACCATTGACTCCAAATTGGAAAAAAACTTCCTTCTTCCAAATTTGTTTTGACTAATTCCCTAATCTATAGTCGCAATAATGTCACTGAAGTATAAATTTACACACAGTAGAAAAACTTATTTTGTGTTAGTTACAACACAACTGCAGTAATGGCGTCACTCATGATAAATTTATATTATATCTTTCTAGCGTAAATAGCTCCAATTGCTAATAAAGTTAGTGACATTGAGCCATTGAGGATGTGTCTAAAATTGGTTTTGAATTATTTATATGTAGGTATGAAAATCTTTTAAACACTGAACATTCAAAATAAAAGTGTTGAAAAACATTACTTAGTGCATTATTACATTTGTTAGTTCTGTACAATTAGTACCCTTAAATATTCAGATATCGAAGACACATGTTTAAGATATTAATAAGGGGTTTGTCACTTACTTTGTTTTGCCTATGATTGATTTCATAGCTGCTGGTAGGGTCAGTTCTCCTTTACGTGTTTAAAGCAGTAGAACTTCCATATAGCAAGGGTTTTCCTTTCTTTGCTCTTAAGACCAGTGTACTAATAATAAACAAAATGTGACAATCAGTGCATTTCTTTTAGAAGATCTCGTGGTGTTTCTTCTCACAAGATTTGTGCCATGAGCAAGGAACTAAATGTAGTGCTCAGTGCCTTTTTTGAGAAGATCTCATGGTGTTTCTTCTCACAAGATTTGTGTCATGAGCATGGATTTTTTTCCCTCAGGCAACCAAGTAATCTCATACTTGGAAATTTCAATTTTTTAATCCTTTAGAGATGTCCTAGCCAGGTGTTTGTTGGAAACAGGAGCACAATCTCATGTGAATCATATAAATGGAGATTTGTGTGGTAAGAGACAAAAACATCCAACTAAGACAAAGAAAACTAGCATAAGAAGTGCACATTTCACATGGGGTAATACTCTCTTTAAAAAAAAAAAAAGAAAACCAAAAAACTTTAACAGCAGCACGTTCAATTTCAGGTCAACTGTGTAATTTCTAACACATTTTCTCAGTGGGATAGTAATGTTAGCTTATTTGTTGCCAATAGATGGCAGTGATCACTCAGTTTCCTTCAGGAATAAAAGTTCTGTAACAAATTAAGTGTCGGGAGATGGGTAGGTATTCAGGCAGATCCTTCTACAAATCCTAAAGTTATTACTATTGGGCATTTAACCAGAACATTTCCTTACTTTCATATGTTCCAATATCAGGTAGTCCTTGGATTAAGGAAACCAAGGAAGCATCTTTTGATGCTTCCTTTCAAGTCAGTTTCATGGCCTGGTGTCAGGCTGAAGTCTTCCCAGTACACTACTCCTCCCTCCTCAGGAGGCACATGGGCAGATGTACTTCCTTGCTGGCTCATATCACAAGATTTGTAGGCACATCTTCCCTGCAGTCTTCACTTTCTGGTTTCTGACATGTCCCTCTTGCTTAATGAGCAGCTGCCAAGGGCAACTCAGCAGGCAGTAGCCACTCTCTTTGGAAAAGTACAGTCAAAAGCAGACTTGATGGACAGGAAGCTTTGGGGTTTGAGAATGGTGAATTGCCTGAATTGTTTGTATCACTGGTGATGCAAAGGATCTTCTCATCTGGCATATGAAATAGATTCAAAGTTTCTCCTGTCACTCACTTCCTGTAAGCAAAACAGAAATCAGCTGGCATTGTTGCGCCAGGAGCATGAAAGCAAGAGAAGAGAACAGCAAATCCTCACCAAGTCACTGGTGGGGTTTTTTCTGATCCAGATGATACCTACTGGGCTTGAGTCCTCTGTAGCTCTCAGCAGTAAGGATGTGTTTTCTTGAGTGACTCAGAGCACACATATATTCACTCCTTCACAAAGATCAGACAGCCCCTTGAATGGTCCAAGTATGCAAATGGTGAAGTATGCAACACATTCAAGATTTTCTCTCTCAGCATTTGCACAGCTTGCCAAGACACAAGGTGACTTCAGCTCAAATATTATCTCTGACAGATGTATCTTTTCCCAAAATATTTCAGCCCATACCAAAACATCTCATAGCTTTGGTAAAGGAGTTAACTATTTTCTTTGTTTTAACTACTTCCATGACCACTCTCAGTTGTTTACTTTCTGCTGTCTTAGAGGAAAATGAACCCTTCTCAAGCATTTTTTGAGACATCAAGAGCCTTTGAATAGACTAATAACCACAGATCCATTAAGGGACTTAGACATTTTATTTCTCCTTTAAATGCCTAAGTCAAATCTCTACATCCTCAAAATACCACACCTATCTGTCACCTAATCATGGTTCCATCTGTAGTCTGAAGGCACTTTTGTTTTTACAGAGTCTTTATATATTTGATGATCAGCCAGACATTGTCACTGTACCAGAGTTCCAGCAAAATTAACAAATTAAGAGCTTCTCTTCCGAGTTGGATGAGACTGTTCTCAGAACAGTATTTGCACACACACCAGCAAAAGAGAAGCAACAATGGCAACATATTTTTGCTTATTAATACTGTGGTGAAAAATGTACTTGGAATTAAGAAAATCAAAGCTAGCTCCCTTTCCTGCTTGAAAATAAAAAGCTTTGAAATTTGACAGCTGCTCCAATCTGTACAGCTGCAAATTCACAGGAATTCACAGGAGGTGAGCACACTTCTCCTCCTTTCTAAAAATTTCCCAAGCCATTGACTCATTTTATCCTTTCAATACCCCTTTTCTCTTCCCCACTACCATTTAGACTGCATTAATGCTTTCTTAACTACAGGACAAACATCATGGATATGAACATCCCAAAAAGAAATACCTATTTTCCAGCCTTGAGATAAATGTCAGACTTCCTAGAGAAACTAGTGATGGCTGAAGATCCATGTCAGAGACTTACAGAGAGACAAAAGAGATGTGTACCTATAGTACTGCAAGTACCAACTTGAATTTCTGCTTCATTTCTAGTACAACTGACTGAGTTTGGATCCAGCACACATTCCCTAGTCACAAAGGTCTCCTCTACTCAGAGAACTAGGTTCTCCAGGTCTCATCTGTAATACTCATTAGCATGAACCAGTATATGTATGAGGAGAACTATTTACCAATTTTGGTGTCTTAGGATGGGAACATCTCGGGGATTTAAGATGGATCATGGAGGGATGAACAGGCATTTCTCACCTACCAAGCTTCTAATGCATTATTGCAAGCACACAGATGGTAATTTTCTCTTTGTGGCTCAGTAATGACTCAGCTGATAGAGTGGATTTTTCATTTAGATCTGAAATATCACCAAAACCAAGCTATTTTGATATTTGCACTCACACACTCATCTGGTCTAGTAGGAACAGATGTGATCTGATACTACTTCCCACAGAAACCAATCTAGTCTCGGTATGCTCAGGAGAACTAATAACTACCGTGGTACAAACAGCTCATGAAATACAATAACAACAATAAAAACATTGTATTTTCAGGATGTCTCCAACATAACAGGCCCAGCTGAATTAGGCAAAATTTGAACCCAAACCACAGAACTTGCATCTAATGTCCTTTATAACATCTCATTCCTTTATTGCACCTGTTTCATAGTTGGTACAAATAATATTCAGCATCATTCCCCATTCAATACTATTCAAAAGGAGAAGAGAACAGAAAAGAAGGGATAGAATCTGAAACAGAAGACAAAGAAAATTAGTGGAATTTTCTCTGCCCTCCTGCCTTGGATTTCAAAACTAATTAGCCAGGAAGCTTATAAGAGAACAAATGTACATACATTGCCTAATTTCTCTTTGTATATAAATCTGTGTTTAATTTCTCATTAGACCTCTTCTCTGCTTTGAGTCTAAAGAATCAGCCAGAATCATAGATCATAGTTTTGACATGTGTTTCACCAGACTTTATTCCAATGTAAAATTTTAATTTAGCTGTGGCCCAGACTTTCACAGCTGACTCAGTGCATGACATCCATAAATAATGTAATTTTTGACACAGATCTTAGAACCATCAAGACAAGATGCCAGGAAGTTTTCTCAGCTCAGAATGCCTTTTTTCATGTGAGCCTTGATTAGTGTCAACAATTTTTTCTTTGACCTTTTTAGAAAAGAGTTCAGACTTCTCACTCCTAAACTCCAGCTAAAGATTGCCTTGATGATATCTTGAGTCTCCAGATTGTGCCAGAAGAATTGCCAGAACAACAGTACTTCTGTTTATTTATGAATTCCACTGGTTTCTCATTCACATCTGAATAATTCCAGAGTCATTACTGCATGCTTTAAATCTGCCTGAGGGTTTTTTTCTTTCAGAAACCTAGTAATTCACCTCATTTTTCGATTTGATACAGTAGCTCTGAAACATACCTGGTCTTCATCTAATTGGCTTCAGAAGAAATCTTACGGTTTTACTGACTTCAAGATCAGAGTGCCAGATTTGTTGCTGTAATCTAAGATAAATCTGAATGGAAAAGAAGTCATTAAGAGTCTTTTAAAATTTTGAATTATTGGAAAAGTAGGAAAACATTATTAGATATTTAATTCTATATTGAGATCTATAACAATCATATATCATAATGCACTTAATATATTAGAATCAATCCATTCATAATAAAGATTAATCAACCAAGATTGGTAATTGAACACAGGGGTCAAACAATCTGTTGCTCTAACCATACAGTTCTTGATTCAGTGAGACATGCACAGAGAGAACACAACAGCAGCTCAGCAATATATATACATATATGACCTATATTTGGGTGAGGAACAGCTCCTATTTAATGAGGTCCCATGCATAACATACATACATTTCTCTCTTTTAAGAGAGAAAATAAGGCAAGAGTAGTTAGTCACTGACAGAAGTGTGTTTTGGTCCTTGGTTGGTATCTCTTTAGAAAAGCAAATAATTCCAAGGTTTTCAAAGATCAGAGCTCCTCTGTCCATCCCTGTTTTACAACAGAGATTGTACTTGAGTTGGAAAAATACTTAATTGTAGCATTAGTTGAGTTAATATAGAAGAGTTGTTGTCTTTTACCAAATGCACCAGGATGGGAGGGAAGGTAAAGTGATACAACATGAGATCAATGCTATCACAACTTTACCAGTCAGGATCATTTCCAGGTCACACAGAGAAGTTCCAGTGGATGCTCACCCTGTTAACTGCAGGTGGTTTAGCTCCTTCAGTAGCTTTTTAAAGATTCCTTTCCTCTTGTGTGTTTTAAGCTAGAATAAAATTTACAGAAGACTTGGGGCTAGGTTTAAATATACTCATTTCAAAGGAATATCTATGTTAAAATAAAAGATCAAATTCAACATGCCATAAAACAACAAAAGCATTTTAATATTTCACCCAAAATTTGTAACCATCGTATTGGATCTGTCCTAGAATAGTTATCTTGGTGAGAACATAGACTTGTTCGATCATGACAGACATGTAATACCTTTCTCTCTTGGTTTCTGACCAACTTGCTATGGCTCTGATTAGAAAAATCTCATTGGTGAACTGCAAACATTTCATGTTAACCCATTAATATTAAAACACAACACAACCTCTTCATAAACAGCAATTAAATCTCAGAAGAATAAATACAATAAATTTCCTGACATATAAATAGAGGCTAAAACCTCAAAATATCTTCTATTAAACCATGAACGGTTCTAACCTACAAAGTTTAGTAAGGGTAAATGCAATTAAGATCACACTACTAAAACAAAATTATCATCTGGAAAAAAAAATTAATTACAAGCGCTAAATAAATTTTGAAAATATTAGATCTAGAGTTGATCAAGTTATTGAGAGTACGAGCTGCTGCAAATAGAAAAAAGGTGGTCAAAACAGTAATACTACAGCTGCAGACCTTAGGGATATACAACTGGATGACAAAAATAAAAAAGGTTTACATGGCTAACATACCAACATTCACTTGAGAATCCAAATGCCCTAAATAGGACTCGGGGAGAAAAAGTAATTCCCTAGTAGGCAATACATCGATTGCCTTTGAGACAAAACATCCCTGATCTACTTCCTTTTGAGCTCTGATCAAGTCTGGTCAAGAGGATGGTCCAGTCAGATGGTCCTTATTTTAGAAAAGAGATGGCAGGAAAATAAGTTTCACAACCATCCCCTCTGACTCACTTCTCTTGCCACTTTCAGAAGGGACCTGTGACAGATCTTCTCTGCAGTCACCCATTGGTAGAAATGTAAATTCAAGATCAGGAAAGGCTTTACAAACATTTAACTATCTGTTGCCCTGACTGTGAGGCACAGAGATAGCACAAGCAGCAGGTACCTAAAGAAACATAGGTTCATTCACCTCATAAAGGAAGGGATCTGCAGTAACATCCAAGGGAAAAATGGGAATTGTGCCAATTGAACTTCAGACTGGGTTTGCAGAGTGAACTTTCCTGTAAAATTCTTAGTTTTCAATTTCACCAAAACTCATAATGTAGCTCTAGTTTAAATTTGACATGTTTTACTGGAGTCCACCACAGTTAATGTAAATGCCAGAAATGTATATGGAACAAGGCATTGATGGATTACACAAGGGAAGAAGCCTGGTTGTGAAATATTTTTCTACAAATTTAGTCTCTCAAAATTATAGCAACATCACTACACTCAGTAAAATGTACTTAAAATCACCCATTTTATTTAATTTTGTTGTAGTTCCATTGCTGTTTTAAACATGTCTTAAAAGAATCCTCCTAATTTGGCATTATGTTTAGTAACAGGGAATCATGGAACTGTAAGGGTTGGAAAATCCCTCTAAGATAATTGGGTTGAGCCTCAACTCAGAACCACCATGCTCACCACTAAAACATGTTCCCAAGTGCCACATCCGCCAGTCTTTTAAATACCTCCAGGGAGAAGACATTTTTTCACTCTTCTGCATTTATTGAGGCTGGAATTAATCAACACATGTAAGGAAGGCTTAAACTTGAAGAAGTCTCAACAAATGTCTTGGGGGTCTCCTGGGGATACAGTGCTGGTCCGTTCAGCAATAGGGCTTCATTCAGGTAAAAACTACAAAGTCCTGTGTTTTACCCAAGGCTGACAGTGAGTGAGCACCTGACTGCTTTTGTGTGGTCTTGAACTGTCACTCAGGCACTCTATGAGCCTTTCTCTGCAAAATGGGGTAAAATTGCTTGAGTAGCACCCTGAGATCCTCGGCAGAGAGACTTTGTGTAAGCATAGCTGTGCCATGCTCGGCTGAGTGGTAACTGCTGAGAGCCAGAAGCAGTAGCTGAGTTCTCAGAGCCTGATGCCTGCAGGGATGACACAGGAATTGTGTCAAGGTCTCCTCTGGAGGTAGCCTGCAGCTAGTAAATGCTTCCTCTTCCATTACCACAGATGAAAGCAGAGGGAGCTTATGCCTTGCAGGCACAATAGAGAAATGGCACTGGCTTCCTTGTCATCCTTCCATTACAGGTCATAATGCTGCTCTCCCACTTGCCTTACATATGGGTTGATGGTCTAGCCTTGGCACCATGGGAAGCATACTCTCCACTCTCCTCTTCTAGAAGAGTGTTACTCTTTCTACATGCAGTTCTTGAGTTCCCTCTTCTCATAGGAAAGTAGAGCTGGAAGTGATTATCACATAACATCTGGTCTCAGCCTTCTCCAAAACACAGCACTGGCATTTTTGATGGATGCTTGCACAGTCTACTCTGAAGAGCCTACAGTGTTGGGACACTCTCTCATCTCTGAAAGCAAACTACTTCAATGCTGTAAGAAAGTTTTACTCTATGTAATTTATTGTAACTTATTATAATTTAAATCTTTTATTACTATTCCCAATTAAAACAGGGTAAGTGCTTACTCTTCCACATCTACCTTTAACAAAACTGAAGACTATTATCAAATCTTCTTCAAATCTTCTCTTCTCTTAAGTAACAGCCATCATTATGGAAGACAAGTGACTGTGATTGTTTTTCTTTTTTCTGACATAATAAGAATCCAGGAAAGCTTTCTGCCTTTTTATTGTTTGGGGTTTTTTCTGCAAGAAAATTCTCATGACTGTTGCTGCAGGCTTGGCTCTTGTTATGGCTGGTAAAACAACAAAATCTACACCATCTCCCAAAATATATATATATTTTAGATTTTAAAGGCAAATGTTACTGTCTAGAAATATTAAATCATATCACTAAGAATTACCTAACCCTTGAACCAGGTTTTAAACTGTGATTCACTGAAGACATCAATCAATGAGAGAAATAAGCATTTTTCCAGGAAGGCAGAAACCCCTTAATAGAAGACTAAGGCAAATAAAAAAAGATCTGTCTCTTAAATCATAGTCCACCTTACAGAAAAGCCAAGAATCTATAACATTGCTGTATTACTGAAATTGCCTATTAGAGTCCTTTGAGAATTTCCCTTTAGACTTTCGAAACATTAAGACTGAGAAAAGAACAGGAATAAAAGTGCTCTTGATTTTCATCTTGCGTTATTTAACTTGAAAGCAAATATAAAGCAAGGCAGAGAATTCAGCTGGAGGCATTATTTTTGGAAGATGTATTTACTTGAAATATTCTGACACTAGCAGTTAGAAAAGAAAGGGAATTTAATGTAAAAGTATCAGCATTTTCACAGATCTGGGGCTCTTGCTAGTGTTGCTTTGCCTTAGCTTAGCAAATCTGACTCTAGCTTCACAAAGAGCCTTACTGAAAGAGTTCCTCCAAAAATTAGTTTTCTCAAAATCCCCTTTTTTCTCCTTCCCTCCTCTGTCCAGAATGCATTAGATGTTAATCCAAAGCACAACTTTCATTACATGTCCATCTACAAACAATGTACTTGAGTAGCAAACAGATGTGGAAGAAAAGATCATTACTTAGTGGCCAAACCACTATTCTGCTTCATGGTATGTGACTGGTAAAAACAAACTAAAAGAACAGCGATTGCTCAAGAAAGCTCCAAATGACATCATCAGCTGATAGAGATTTTCCCATAGAAATGGTCTCTCCCTGTTCATGCAAGGCAAAGTAAAACAAAAGATTGCCATCTCTGTGTAGATTATATACTACCCATTAAATATTGATTTTCTCTCTTTTACTTACTAAATACTTGGAAGTCCACTGAGAAAGGTGATAAGATCACAATAATAAATTTTGTAGCTCTAATGCTCTGATTTTCTGTCTAGGAATGGTAAATCACGTTTAAAATAGAAGCTTAGCACAGAAGAAAAGGCAGTTCCCATTGGTACCTCTCTGCGATCTGACAGACTATGAAATAGACTCATAGAACAAATGTGTAATCTGTCTAGAAAAGGCATTTTGTAGCATGGTATAAATTTCTGCTGAAGAAACCGCAAGAAAGGCTAAAGCTCCTTAATTCCTCAGTGAACTTCTTAAAGCCACTCAAGAAAAAGCACTGGACAGGAACAAGAAAGATGCAGATTCCCTCCCCACCATCTTAAACCACTTATGAAACAGCCCAAATTCTTTTAAAAGAACCTGTTGATCCACGGAGCTTTTTCGTCTTTTTCGGTTTTAATTTTCCTCTTATTAATCAGCTAAGAATTGAAAATGTGTTTTTTCTTACAAAAACACATTTGTTGTTTATATCTCAGAGTACTAAAATCTGGAAAGAGACTACTAGAATAATAAAAAAGAGGGGTTGAATAGTTCTTTTTTTTCTAGTCTAACCTTTACAAAACCTGATGCCAATACCTAAAGCCAAATTTTTCATGAATAGCTTTGTAAAGGTGGACAACAAAAGCTGTGTTTAGGTCCCTGAAATCAAGCAAAATATTTTAAAAATCTACAAAAAGGAAAAGAATTTAAGTCAGCATTTACATAAGCAAGTTTACAAATTTGAGGTTTTAAATATTGCATCCAATAGTCAGAAAAAAGCTCCAATAATGCACAGAGCAAATTTTTGTTAAAATGAATGATGCATCTTCAAGCGTTAGAAGTTTTGAAACTCCTTCTAATCCTCAATATTTGGTAAATAATACCCAACACATAAAAAATAAGGATAATACTTGTATTTTTTTTTTAATTAATAAGGCACCAACTATAAGAGTGAGAAAGAAAGGCAGGCATTTTATAGATACCTATAAGGTGCAGTCCCCTTCCTTAAAAAGCTCAAGTGCTTAGTTTATATAACACAAATATATACAATATATAATTCTCAAATAGAATTTCCCTCCCCAAAAAAGTGAAACCATTTTAATTCACATAAACAAAAAAGTTTACTAGTGCAAGAATGAAGGTGTAAATAAACTAAACTCTACAAAGCAGGGTATATCTTCATAATATATACTAGTTTTGTAAACCAGCTCTGACACAGCAATAATCTCTGCCCAAGCAAAGGCATATTACAACTTTTTCAAAAGAACACTTCACTTTGAGCATCGAGGCTCCCTTTGTGTGTGGCAGGTTCTGTTTTCTGTGACTAACAGTTTAATTCAATCACAAAGACTCATTCAGCAGTACTAAATATTATAACTCCAGTGGCAGTATGAGCTGTTAAGAAACACTTCAACATGACAGCCATAAGTTTTAAGCCCATCATCAAAAATTTAATTGCATAACATAGGGACAGGAGCTGGTTGCAGATGTAGCTCTCTCATTTGATGACTCATATTATTGACTCATTTTAATGATTTTAATGACTCATTGTGATGATTTCAGCAACATAAATTCAGTTTGTTTTGTCAGCAACATACAGATATCAGCGACACACTCCAGAAAGAACAACATAAGCAGCTGAAATTAAATAGAAAAAATAGAAACCCTTTTTTTTGAGTATTAGCATTGATGTCAAACACATAAAAACAGTGTTGTTTACAATACCCCTAATTTGCTTGTGGCATTCTTCCCAGAAGAAAGTGGCTGCTCACTTGTTGAAGGGTGTTTCTGTTGTCCTTGATTGATGAGGGCAATACTCTGAAAGGTCTAGGCCACCACTGGTTAGCCACTGTGACTCTAAGTGTGTAATTAATTTTGAGGCATTTGTGACAGCTGACGTGTTCATATCTGTACGTTTGCTCACTTGAATATACCTGTTGTCCTCTCCCTTTGTGGTAGGGCAAAGTGGAAGAAGAAATTGCCGCCCATCTCCCCCTTGTCCCCATGAAAGCTGCCAGACTTACACCTGTTTTTCTTGAGCTGCCTGAGCCTGCAGCACCCAGCTCCCCTAAGGGGTCAGTGAAACCCTAAACCAGTCTGTATCACCATTTCCTCATGGAGCTGAGAACTGCTAAGATGGGAAATATCTCAGTCATACCCCAGTTTTCTCTGGGTTACTGAGAGCCTGGGCAGGAGGACACTGACTTTATTCCCCGGGTCCTGGTGCTCACAGACATCCCCAGTAATGGGAGTGTCAGAGGAGAGGTGATTTCCATACCTAAGACAAAGAGAAGTATTTCCTAAATCACACATGGGTACCAGGCAACTTGGGTATCTACACATAGATTCAGCCATAACTACTAATAAGTTTAAAAATTGCAAAAAAATTCATGAACCAAATTAAAACCATGAATTGTTTAGCTCAGCAGTGCTACATGTATCTCTTCATGCCCCGAGATNAAACAAGAACTGGGGACAAAGTGCCCCCAACTAAGCCATAGGCCAGTCCTCTCTTAAATTTTCAGTACCCAAATTCTCAATTAGGCTGACCTTTAAATTCACCTTTGAAGAAGTAGTGTATGTGTAAAGTATCCTCAGACATGTATCACATCAGAGATTAACTGTCATCCACTTCACTGGAATCACAAAAAGTGATACTTTTCTGATAAGAAGCCTAATCTATTTTTTTATCATTATAGTCTTTATATGCAAAATCTTGATCATAACAAAGAAGCATTTTGTTTCCAGTGCTGATAAATAAAACTGAGAGCTTTGAATACATCAACTTTTTTTCACAGATTTTAACAGTCCTAGAGTACCTATGTTGTTAAGGTAAAATACTTACCTTTTTCAAATTCTTATTTTGTAAAGATCAACCAAATTTTGCTGTAAGGGATATATCTACATTTTTTCTTTCTGTTCTTATTCACTTTTTTTCCGTCTCAGATGAGAAAATATTTCGCAGGAGAGCAGACTTCCTGATTACTTAGCTGACTATTCAAGTACTGACTCTTTGGCGTGATCTCTTTTTTACATAGAAGTTTTACTCAGATCTATGGATAACATGTCTGAAGAGCATTCTCTGGGAAATGTTCTCATTCTTTCTGTGGCAGACACCTGCAAATGAACAAATAGAAAAATTCCTCAGAGTTCCTCACACTGCAAACTCCCTTGCAAAATGGTCTGTTGGACAGAAAGTTATGGCAAAATAGCTCAAAATGTGTGATGTTTTCACTGCTGAGACCACATCACTTTGATTTAAAAATTATCCTTATTCTGATTAGAAGCTACTGAAAATAAATGTAACAAAACACGTGTGGTTCTGAAAGTTAGTGGAAAAGGCATTTTTTCTAAGCCTGAATCTCATAAAGCACCATGGAATCTTCACAGAGATTCACAAGATAACTTATAGAAATTATAGTTATTTCTCATACCTAGGTCAAACTACCTTTTGCTTCTCTTCTTTACCTTCTTTTGTTTCTATATCAGATCAATGACAGTAAATCCTTCCTTTCATCAAGCAAATAAACCCAGTGGCCTGGTCCTATTACAGAAAGCATCCCAGCAGCTCCTCCTGGCTCCACTGAGAGTGACAGTACAAAGACATTGTCCAAAAGAAAGTGCACAGCCTGTCACAGCTGGAAGTCCAATCAGTTTCTTTTAGACTGTTCAACTGGGCCCACTTTTCTCCTCTTCAGTACAGGGCTCAGATCAACAGAATTTTTTCATCAGAAAATCATCAGAAATTTTTCTAAGGGTAAGTAGAGAAGATAACACCCTATTCTATTCCAGCTTTTGCAACAATAAGAGCAAAATAAAGCATCATCATTTGTTCTTTCTGATCTGGTACCATAATTGGTCTTGTAGATAGAGAACTACTAATAGCTTCATTTGGGTTTTGTTTCTCTAATAGACATTTTTTTCTAGAAGATAAGTTTTCTAAAGGGCTTATCATTCCCCAGAAACTGACTTTGTTTACTTTTACCACAGTATGAGTATGGGGTAAAAAGCCAATAAAAGATAGCTAAACTTTAAAAACAAAGCTTTCATTTACCTTGGAAGAGAAGTCTGTGTCAGTGAGCATCCAAACCACTATCCCTCATTAACTTTAACAGTCATGTCCTTTGAAATAAAAGAATTTCTTTTTGTTTTGCAATGCTGTTAGTTGAGTTAGTGTGAAAAAGACCAGTCCATCAGCAACTGAATTCAGGAGAGATTACAAAAATACAAAGCAGGAGCAACTCAGACCTGCCTGGTGAGTTGACAGTTACACATTCTGGTCTAAGACAATTGGGGAACAAGGAATCAGCACAATTGAATAGAGAGGAGAGAAAAACAAGTTTAGGAACCCTAAACTTTCTCTACCTCATCGGTTAAATGGAACTGTGAAGTTTTTAAAGTCAGACACATTAATGTGCATTAGTGCCAGCAAACTACTCCAGCCTTCAAAGCACAAAATGCCCTGAAAATTCACAGTCCTGCTGCCTGTGCTGGAGCTACTCATGTTCTCTACAATCACCAAATGCTTTGGCTTAATGGGGGCCTTCAGAAACAAGGCACTAGTATAAATTTTAGAACTTCTTTGAGATGAAGTTTGAGCTTAAAGAAAAAATGCCTTTAAAGTGGTGTCATCAGGTAGAATTTTGAAAAAGACTTTTGGAAATGTCATAATCAGTTTCAAACCAGCAAATGAGGGCATATGTCTACTGACAGAGTTTATTAAGTCCATATTTTTAATGGCCAAAACCCTAAAAGTGAGGGAAATTTGGTGATCAGTTAATTTTTCAAGTGATAAGACAGAAAAGTGACATAATTTTTGCCACTGTCTAAGACTGTCTAGGAGGAAATGGAACCCCTGAATCCTTTGAGGCCAAGCACTGACTGCATTACACAGGAGATGAGCCACACTCTAAAGATAATCTGGAGGAAGTCTGCAAAACTCTTCCATATTATACCTGCTCCCTAAATAGGCAGCAGCTTCCAGAATTCAGACGTTCCTTTTTGTTATTTTTCCAGCAGGACTACTGTATGTTTTTACACTGGAAACAGGGAGCAGGGCAGGCTGTGGACTCTTTCTGGAAGAGATTGGGTTGCCTCCAAAAAACTGAAGTTCAGACATTTGGCTACATCCCAGCTTATCCACAATAGCAAAGGAAAAAAAAAGGTCATCAGCCCTTAAACAGTTTCCTATGTAACTTAGAACTATCAGGGCAAGTAATAATTACCATTTTACCATCTTTGTAATTAAGGGAAAATGTAGCCTCCAAATACCTCTGATTTATGTATTAAATACCTCAAATGGTAAACTTTGCAGTCTCTTATTTCCAAATTCACACTATCCAACATACCCGTCCAAAAGGTGACAAAAATGTAAAATAAAAGTGGTGTGAATAAAATCTAATTTATTGATGAAGAGGCTAAACGAGAAGTTTTGCAAAAAATTTTTTGCTTGTCAAAGAATATTTGAATATTGAATTGAATATGGTAGTTTTAGAACAAGAGTACACTTAGATACAGTAAATAGATTTGTGTAGTACCAAGCCACATAACACTATGGACAGTAATGAAGAACCATCCTGTTAATTTTTATGTGCAAAGTGACATTTTTCCCTATTCTGAAAAATGTAGTGTTTTATATATTTCTCTTCTTGTAATATTTTAAATGTCTTCAAAGTAACACAAATTTAAGAACATCCTTGTGATAAATCATTAAATGCCTCCCATATGAAAAGACAGACTTATTTTCTACATGTCAATTTAGTCAGTTCAGCCATTAATTTGAAATGTGTAATTGCTTCAGTTAACAGTTAGAGAACTCAGAAGCTTATACCAACTAAGACCATGGCAGGAAATTACCTAGTTCATTACGATTTATAAGACACATAAAAGAATTGAAATAGTGAAGGATTGCCTAGGAAAGGATGTCTTTTTAATGAAGTTCAAGAACACAAAGCTCAGCAGGAATCACTCCTACTAAATCTCCTTTAATCACTCACAATTTACTATCTTTTCTCTAAATTACAAGTTTCTGTTTGAATGTTTTTATAACTTGTACATAAAGCCAACCAATATTTTGAAGAATTTTGTTCTTCCTAATTTAATTGTAGCAATTTCTGTTAAAAAGTCAATGAATATTTAAATTTTCTTAGAAGAGTTAAAGGTGGTTAGAAGGGGGATGATTTCTACAGCATCAAAATATCCATTGAAACCAGAAAAGTGATTTTTATTCAATTCAGATTTTACAGCTTAGTTTTAACCTGAACTGCCTGCTTCTATGACAGCTGAAAAACACTTCAAAGTTTTGAACAGGCAGAGGTTTAATTTTTAATTTTGTATAAAGTCTTAAAGTCACCACTTAAGGTAAGCACCAAGCCCAGAAGCTTCTGAAACACCACCTGCAGTGCCCAGAAGGTAATAGGTTTCTACTCCTTGTTTCACCAGTCCATTCATAAACCTCAAGGCTTAAGCACTGGATCTAAACTGTGTTTAGTAGAATTATATTTAGAACTGTGTGTAGGACTAGAATTGTGTTTTAGAGCTTTAACAGCCCCAAAGAAGATGCAGTATCACAAGTAAACAGGCAACCAGCTAAGGAAGGATATTAAACACTTTATCAAACAGGCTGTATTTCAGATCTCACACAATTACAGTTACTTCCATTTGTGTTGATTTTTTAAAAAATGTTGGGCTCACTCAGCAGGAACGTTTTGCTCTGTGTTAAAGCCTGGAGGTGACTTAGAAAAGACAGAGCTTGGTTTTTTCAATTTACCACAAAATTTATGTTTATAATACTGGCAACACTGTATAAAAATGTCAGCATTCTTACAGATATTGCTAAGTCCCTGAGATTTTAATAGTCTCTGGCTCGTACTGATTTCTCAATTTATTTTATTTGCATAAACTGGCCCATAATCTAGATAGAAACACACACATAGACCAAAGCTAGAGAAGCCTATTCAAATGCCTTTTCCTCGTGGGCCCCTTGTGGTTCAGAATTAAATTTAGTAGCACCTGCAGAGAAACCAGAAGGTCACTAACACAGATCCATCTCTTAACAGGGCTGATGATGTTTTAGTCATTGCTTGTGTGACTGTCTTTCCTTAAAGATTTATGGCAAATGGTCACATGCAATGGGAACTTCAAGGATTTCTCAGGTGATGTCTGATAACCTTAGACTGGTTTCACTGGATAGACATAAACTCAGCCCATCTCATTGCTCCAGGAGTGACACTGAAGTAAGAGCAAGACATTTGATAAGCATATGGATGTAGTAATTTTCACACTGAGAATCATCTGAAAAATGCTGTGAGAGCAATAGATCAGAGAAAAAACCCACAACATTCTATTTTAATTTACTGTTTTAAAAATTTCTCCTTTTTTCCTTTCTTTTTTTAAAAAGATACCAAAGTGAGAAAAAGTTTCCTCTTTAAAATGCTTGGTACTGAATTGCTTCCAGATAAAGCATGGCACCCCACTGAGTACCTAGAAAAATTACATACTTGATGTAGGCAGTTTTCACCACTATTATTTGCAGGTGCTTTGACACTTTGAAAACACTGTTGGATCTGAACTGTCAGGTGAGCAGTTGCTTCTGTGCCCATAGCATCACTACAACACAAGTGAGAAGATAGTTAATGTCAAGGTGCAACCACAGGTTTGGAAGGTACTTTGGGGAAGGGGGTTTGGTTGCTTTGGTTTCATTTCATTTCATTTCATTTCAGTTCATTTCATTTACTTTACTTTATACAGAATCACAAGCATTTATCTGGTGAAACACTTGTGAAAAAAACAGAGAAACCAATAATAATTCTTAAATGATTGTGTGTGAAATAATTAAACTCCTGCAAAGCTCCACCTTGTCAAGCTAAGAAACTAGGAGTGACCATAAGGTCCAGACAAAGGTCCTTAGCTCAGGTGCTTTGCCCCAGTTAATTCTCATGATGGCCAGTAACAAAAGAGAAGAGAAGGAATTTAAGTATAATACTGTCTGTTTCCAATTTCCAGCACCCCAAGGAGCAGCTGTATTGACACCTTTAGGTATAGACATATCTTACTGCAGTAAGCAACACAATTTTACTTGACTTCATTTAAAAAAACTCCCTTGCTTTCGCTTTATATTTGTGTGGGAGTCCAGGGCATCCCTTTGGCTGCCCTGGAAGGTCTGGAACCCTGGCAGGGGGTCAGACACCCCACTGCACAGAGCCCCGAGAGACACTGTCTCTGATCTCTGTCCATGGAAAAGAGTTTTCAGTCTTACAGGATGAATTACAAGCTCTGAGTGTCTGATATAAGTAGTAATTAGTGTGGCATGGGTGCAAAAGTAGAATTAAAGAGTTTTTAGAATGGGGGTTCAAAGGGGCAGGATGGAGGAAATTGGGCGTGCCTTGTCCTTTTTCTTCTTCTTCATGCCCTCCATGTTTCACTGTAGTGTTGGCACTGTTCTGTTGGTTTAGACTGGGGACACACTGTTCAACATAGGTGATAGATATTGGCACGTTATTGTAAATATAGCACACCTAGTTTATAGTGTATAATGTTTGTAACATCCCACTGAGGGGCAGAGCCCCGCACGCTGTCCTGCAAGACAGACCTGCTGCAGGACAGAGAGAACATGTTATAGATAAGCAAGAATAAACAACCTTGAAAACCAGCACAGACGAATTACGACTTCTTCTTTGGCACGGGGCTGAAAGACAGAGACTTTCTACAATCTCGGAATCATTTACATTTGCTGCCTACTAATTGCATTTGGTTACCCCACTTTTTATATCAAGAAACCCAGTGAATAATTGTTGCCTTTACGTAGCTCTATGGCAGCCTTAGAGACAGGTTTCTGCTACCCTCAGGTGCATCACAGCATCACAAGACTGGCCAGTAAGGTCACCCACCTGGCTGGTAAGAGTGGTTTGCAAAGCAAGGAGCATTGCAGTTACCCTCACATGACAGGCCTGACAAGTATTTCAGGCACAGCACATGGATTGCTGAGAATAGCATTCTCCTACTGTGAAAGAGTAAAGAAATTATTCAAACAACCGTACATAGTCTAAAAACCAATTTCAGATATCCCAGGTGCCCGTGTGTGATTCTTTGAAAGAGGTTGAAACATTGTCACAAACAAAAACAGCACTTAGCTGCAACTATTATACAAAAAATAGGCAACAGAGGTTTGACTGTGGTTGGAAATGGTTTCAGTTAACTGCTGTTTGTATTTCCATGCAAACCCTTTTAGGCAATTTAGCATAGATAAACTCAACAGACCAAAAATACCCTGAAAACAGGAGGAAAGTTTGGTGCCACTATAACAGCATACAAACTAACTACCACAGAAATAACCAGTGCTCTAGAGCATGTAGTCAAGAAATTTCTCTGCTCCTTCACAGTTAATACAGGACAAAGCAGACTTCCAAAACTGTTTTCACCCCAAGTGCAATTAGGGTATGGATGCAACAAAAAACTGTTAGGGTCAAGACATTAACAAAGTTTGAGGAGTGGTCACTTCTGCAGATGACAGGAACTTCCACAGTATCACTCATTGCAACTGATTCAGTACAAGAGACATTAAACCACAGCCTTCAGGATTTAAGCAAATTTCAAATGATTACAACTCAGAATAAGCCTTCAAATGTCTGTGTATTAGCCAAGACCACGTAATCCCATTTTCGACTGATGTATATGACACTAATCATTGCTGGAAACATGGTATGGGATTAGGTGAGGTTTGGACCTAATCCAAGACGTATTTCCTCTATGCCAGCTCAATTCTACTTTTAGCTTTTCTGCTAGCCCCCTCCAGGGTGCCCAGAAGCAGAGCAACTATTGCCAGCATTTGTTTTAACTTGCAGCCTTGAGACTAAAATAGTCTTGAAGACACACAAAGAACCAGTGCATCATACAAGAGTCAGGAATCCTTACCCCAAGGAAAAAATGTATCAAAATATCTCCCAGTTTTCATATTTTTTAAGCAGTGCAAAGGGAGAAGCAAATATTCAGGAAAAACAGAGAACAGATCAAAACTTTTAGAAGTTCAAATGTGCTGTCTGAACTATATTTATTGATTTAATAATTTTTTCTGAACTCTGAGTTTTTCATGCTAGATTTGGATAGAAAGGGCAAAGACCTCTAGCCAACTTTTGCACTACCAAGAAGGCTATTTTGAAAGACATCTGGATTTGAGAAGCCTAGGGAGATCCAAGACTGTCTTTTCCAAGCATTCCAGTACTATGGGTCAGCATCCCTTCATACATTTAAAAGCATAACAATTTTTTTCTTTATAATTAAATTTCAATCTACTAATCTGAAATTAAAACACTTGGTCAAGCTAATTTTCCAGGTTTACAAATACCCATAAAGCATTTAATTCCATGGTTCAAGGGTTTGTTTGTTTTTTTTTTTGTTTAAAGCAATCACAAGATTACAAGGGCTGGCAGTTCTCAGTTCTAATGACACTATGACACTACAAACATTCAGCATACCAGCACTTTTTTCTTTTTTTCCTCTTCTCTGATCAAGTTGTGAAAAAAAATGAAAAAACAGAGCAAAGTGCTGATATCAAATAAAAACCTCCTATCTAATCTCCTGGAGCCAGACTTTCATCTCATGTATTGTTATAACATGGCCAAGAATTAAACCCAACTATTGTTCAACCAATCCAACATCCCCTTCATAGCAAACCCTTGAGATTCAGCATAAATCAGCACCCTGAACTATGAAAGGATTCCTGGGAAACCTCTAAGTCATCAATTCTGTTAGAAATAAGAAATGTGATTGAAGATAACAAAACATAAGCAAGGCCTCACAATATTGTGCTTTTCTTCCTAGAACTTTCCTTTCTCATTCAAAATTAACCAATTCACACAGTATTTTTTTCTCTTTTCCAAGCCTTGTTCATCTGCTCCAGTTTCTTTGCTGCTTCTGAAGCTGCTGAAGCCTTATCTTCACCTTTTTTGATACTTCTCAACTGCTAATATGCTTCACACATCTGTTTTCCCAGAGTAACAGATGTTGTTGCTCAATGAATACAACAGTCTGTATGTTTAGGCTACGAAGTGCAGAAAAAGCATTTAGAGCTAGTTTCTGCTTTTTCTCAGTAGATGCTTCAAAAATATAGATTCTGCAAAGAAAGTGTATTTCCAGTGCATGTGCCCAGGGTTTACAAAGCAAACCAAACTGAAATGGACCTAGATAATTCTTGCTGCTCAAGAGGGCAAAAAGCAGCATCTTTCCCATATATTAAAAAAAAAAAAAGGTCAATGTTTTAGCCCTCAAGTGGCTATTAATTGCATGCAATTAAATCCACTACAATTATTTGATTTTGAGCAAGAAAATAATGTATGATGTATTAATGGATACTAATTGTATTAATGTGGTTCTGCCCTATTCCTTCATACTCTGGTTTTGGATCTTGTTGCTCACTAACACAGTGCAACATTTAGCAACAGAATATTTCCAAACTGAGACAGAGAAAATAGCTTTCAACTGGTGTCTAGGAATCCAGCCAGTGGAGCCCAGAGATTATCATTCTGCTTATGGTTGTTATTTCCCATCATGACTGTTAAGTTATTTTCACGAACTTTTGGGAATCCTGGGCAAATAGGCAGGAGAAATTGGTAGGACAAATTTTCAGTGGGCATCAGGGACATGAGTTCCCATTCCACAGTGCATTGCACAGTGTGTACATACCTGGGACTGTGGGCTCACCCTGTGACACGGTGCAGGACCTGCCTCCAGGTGTCCCCTCAGCACAGAGCATCAGTAGGGGAGCTCAGAGACCGCCTGCTTTTTCTGGATACATCACTCTGTATCCCACTCCAGATACATCCTGGCTGCTTCTGGGACCATACTGCACGTGAAACAGAATAGTAACAGACGATGTATTAACGTGGTCTACAGACACAGGCCAGCTGTCTCTTCAGTAGAGATGTTGAAATAATATAAACAATGGAAATATTTGTTTATATTTCAACAAATATTCAATTTGTATATTTTGTAAAAATATACAATTTTTACAAATTATAAAATACAATGGAAATGTAGCAAAATGCTCTAAAAGACTGCTTTAGAACTAAATGTCTGTGATCCCATAACTTAATTATCTAATTTTCTTAGAATTTTGCTTTTTGCAGACAGCTGGCAAGTATTTGGAAAAAACTAAGTGTTTGCCCATTTGGGTTTGCTCAGCTGTTATAATAAGAACTTCCTCAATTTCTATATTCCTTCTGTGGAAAAGATGTCACAGCACTCAACTGAAAATAAAAATATTTCTAGATGGTTGTGGATGCTTTCCCTTTATAGAAATTTGCTGATTTTCTCATTATCACATTTTGAAGGCTGCAAGCCTTTTCCCATAATAAATTTTGTAAAACTATTCCCCCCACCTATGTCATCTCTAACTCATTCTGCTAAATATCCACTTTTAAGACTATTGTTCCAACTTTACCCTCACCCTTCTCCTTCATTTACTATTAGGGCTACTCTCACTTATGTGCTAGTTTCTGCAGATCTACTGCAGCACTATTTATTACCCATATTTGGGTAAATTCTTTCCAATTTTATTTGCCTATCCCTCCCAGTTTCAAGAGGAAGGGATAAAAAACCTGAGAAAAATACACAAGAATGATCAAAATAATACATAGGTATAGTTTTGGCAGAGGCTAACAGAGCTTCAAATACTTGATAAATGCTATTTCAAACCAGCTCAGTGCATAAACACAAGGCTTCAAAATCAGACTGTAATTAACTAATTCATATTTACTTATGAGAACTATCATTATTCTAGGAGACAATTATTTTAAACTACTAAACCAGGCCAATTATTTTTATGACATAGCCAAAATCAAAATGTACGTATGTTGCACCTACATGTTACATACTCAACTACAATTGAATCTATTACATTTACGAAAAAACGTAAATGGCAGACAGTAAATGCATAAAAGATCATTATGCCTTTCTCTGAAAATACATCCTCACACTTGTAGCAGTGTAGAAGCTGTACCTTTCACATGAAAATGACAACAAAATACTGCCCCCCACCTAACAAACTCTCATTGCTCTCAGTGGAGCACAGCTCAGATTTCCAATATAACAAAATGCTGTATTAGCCAAAGATTTTTACAAATACAGGTCAAGCCTGTGCTATGAAGCACTTCACAGCTGGGATGCACTTGTCTCTAATGAGGTAAAACTATCAAAGCTGGAAGTTTCTTACAGACAGTTTACATTTTGTGATGACATTCCCTTGAATCTTAAATGCAGCAGCCTTTCTTGTTTGTGGGCCTAGAGCTCTCCTCTGGGAATGGAAACATTAGCTACTGATGAAAATATTCATGAACTCTTTGTCATGCTGTTTTTATGAAAGGAAATTCCATCTATATCATGATCACAAACTGACAAGTAAACTAATCTTGGCTCCTATGTATTAGTCATATTTTCCCTTATGCTCTTTGTAGAGCTAGTGGCACATGCGTATTTAATTTAATTCTGTATAAATATTCAACAGGGCCTTTATCTTATCACCTTGATAGCTCATTTAGCCTAATAGCAATTAGCCTTAAAGCCAGAAAAACAATCAATTTTTTACACTTAATACAACAGCATGTGACGTTTATCAGCACTCAGCCTTGCAGAAAGTGTATTGCTGATTTAAGAGTAACTAATCCTAACTCTGCACGTCTTAAGGAATTGGCCAATGACAACCAGGATCTCTGCTTTCTTGTTCACTTTTAGTTGCAGTATTCATTGATTTATTTGCAGGTTTTACCCATTATTGTGTACAAGCATTATTCAACTAAACATTCAAGCGATGATGATGCACTTGAATTCTGCAGTTAGGAAGTGAGGTGATTAAATAAATTTAATGTGGTTAAATGGTTAATTGTGAAGAGTGTAGAGTCTGACTATATTCTGTATATGACAGTGATTATCATTTAATATTCAGAACAACTTTGTGACACAAGACAAATAAACAAAATCTATCTAACATGTCCTCAGAACAGTGCCTGCAGCTTTCTGAAGAGATTTGCGTTTCCAGCTCACCGAACACATCTGAGACTGCAGAGAGAACTTCTCACTTTGATCTTCACCAACAGGACACACTTCCGCACCACTGTGAACATTACATTTGCCAATTGCCATTGCAGGGCAGGCACTTGCACTACATGTAGCTGCATAATTTTCTTAGAAAGTGATGGAGAGAATCTTCCCACCTATTCTACCTCTTCTTTGGAGGACACACCATCCAATTTTCTAGCCCCTCAAAATGTCATAGTTAACAGGGATGGAAGGGGAGAGAGCCATGACCTGCTGCTGCACTGACTGTGGATTGGATGGGGCACAGGGAAGCAGCCTTGGAGCTCTGTGCACTATCTTGAAATCTCTGGCTCTACTCCTGCTTACCATTGCCAATATGACATCACTGCACTAGGACAGCCAGACCAGTTTTCAAGCTGCCTTTGAACTAGAGGACAACTGAGTTCATCTTTCCCACCTGTGCTATTTATATGCAGGATGTTCAGGAAGTGTATGTTGCACACTGCTCTATTTCTGACCAAAACATATGTTTTCAAGGCAGCCTACAATCACATCTTAGAAATACAGTGTGATAGGGGGAAAAAAATTCTTACATAAGCTCCAGCATCACTTCCTGTAATACCAATTGAATTTGCCCCAGGAGCTAGTGATAGTGAGCTCAGAGGTATCAAAAGCGAGTTCAGCAACCCGAGGAATGTGTCTGAGCAGCCTATTTCCATGATTACCCATTCCGCAATGTCTTTCTTACGTGGGAAGATGCTCTAACTGTTTAACTTCATCTCACTGGAATGTGTTTTGCAAATGTTTTAATAAGTTATGACCCTACTTGTCTATGCAATGCAGTTCCTCAAATACCTCAGCTGCTCCTTTCAGCTGTTTAAGCTGCAAATTCCATAACGTCCGTGATGTTTAGGAAAAAGGGAAGTTTATATCTTGCTAAATAGGGCTGTTGCTACCCCAGTGACAAATTCTCTGGATGGATTAATATCTAAGAAAACTTTTTTTTTCCTTTTCTTTTTTTTTTTTTTTTAAAGGCATATTTATTATCTTTCATGGCTTCTAGGAACCTCTCACACCGTACTGGATGTTTTCCACCTTCCACAACATGAGTGTCACAGATGTGCCTGTTCTCAGCACATCTGGAATCTACAGTAGCCGCAAAGATGCTCACAGAGGAGGAGCACACTACCTCCCATTCAACTGCTCCCTCCCAGAACTGGCATTGTGTTCCACAAAGACTCAAATCCCAAGGTGTGGGAAGCTTTGCCATTCATTTGCTGTCAAGAAGCCCATCATCTGTGTTTAAATGACTCCTGAATATTACCTATACTATCACAATAATTAGGCAATCATTTTACTTAACAAAACCAATCAGAGAAAGATCAAAAGGCTAAATATAGCTCCAAATATAGTTAAGAGGAAGAAAACCCAAACAATAAACCCAGCTTATCATGTTCATCATGTTTTAAAGAAGGCCGGCATGAGGAGACTGATAAATTATTTTGCCACCACATCTAATGGGACCTGGGGGGAATCATCTCCTGGGAGATTTGTCAGCCACGTGAGCACTGACACTTAGAGTCACTTTTTGTCAGTATTCAACTTGCTCGACACACAGCATCACTTGCTCGACACTGCTTTTGGATTTAATAGAGACTAATTTTAAAAATATTCTGATTTCTAACACTTCTAAATAAATACTTCAGTATGATGGCTACACATTCAACACAATGAGAGCACCTTCAGCTATTTTCTTCCCTGGCAACAGAGCACTGGGCCAATGCAGATCTGCCCTAGAGATAGCTTGAAATCCACCCTCAGGATTGGCAGTCATCTCTGGGACTTCTAGTCACAGAGCTGGAGACTGTACAAACACCAAAGGAGCATGGGCAAGGACACACACAGCAGACATAGGAGCTGGACCATTTTTCCCTCCTGAGGGATGGGGAATCTCTGCCCTTGGAGGTGCATCTGGTTAGAGTAATAGTCTGGCTGGTAGATTTTTGTGAATGTACCTTAGATTTCCACAGACAGGAAAAAAAAAGCCCAAACAAACACAAACCACCAACATCTTACATACTTCTAGAGACCAATCTATGCAAGCCAGTCAAAAAACAGGAATGAGACACAAAGGCCTTCAGGAAGAGATATTTTCCTGCTCTACATAGACCAGCAGACACAGGATCACTCAACCATTTTTTGAGCACAACACACCCTCCAGGCCCTCTCTAAAGTATCCTGGGCCAGCGACCAGCAAAACTAAAACATGAACTGGAAAATAAGGCACATGCATTGGATTTAGAAGTCAGGCTCTTTTTTTTTTTTTTTTTTTTTTTTTTTTTTTTTGTTCTTATTTTTAGAAGGTAGGATTAACTACTGTTACAAATACTTATGAATTAGTGGGAGCCTTGACATCAAGAATGAGTGTCCTTGTGGAAGACAGACTCATGTTTTAAGCTATTTTTATTTTGCCAAGTTGAGTTCAGTTCTGTCCTAATAGAGAAAAAAAATTAATGGCCTGTAGAGTGCCAAACTAAGGCCAAATTAAGTGATCTAATCAGTTTTCAGACTTACATGCTATAAAATTAAAAATATATAACTAATTATGAAATAAATCATTAGAACAGCAGCAAAAGAAGTTATCCCTTGCTCTTCTGTCAGATGGAAGAATTCCCCGTGCTGGCTGAAGACAGTTATTCTAAAGCCTTTCTTTAACACTAGATCCATCTAAAGAAAAACTATTATTAATGATTTTCATTATTTACTTTTTAACACAAGGCCTTCTATTGAATTACTAAATTTATCCGTAATTGAGACACTTTGTCACCACAACAATTACTCTAAGAACATAAATTCTAGCTAATGTTTATTGCTCAATGGCTGTTTTTGTTTCTGAAGGCACTTCATCTAATTATCTTGTCATGGAAGACTGCTCTAAAGGGTCAGCTTCCAAAATAGTTATCTAGATGTTTAAGATCATTATAATGAATGTACACTTGTTTAGTCTCACAACATAATGCCAAGAGATTTTTACACGACTGTTTTATTTTTCTCAAGATAAATTATCATCAGCTTTTTTCCCCTCTTTTTTTTCCTCCTTCAATACCTTTCTTCAAGTGTCAGATGTGCAGGATGATTTTTAAGAACATATTTGGAGCAAATTTAAAATTCTTTTTCAGAGATGAGATTAGATTTTTTTATTTTGTTTTAATTTTTGAAAAACTAAACATTAAATTAGGTAAAACAGATAGACAACTTTAATAAAATTCCAAAAGGCAGCCTTTCTCACGAAGAATATTTTTATTTTGGTGCATCTATTTCTTTGTAGATGGCTGTTGCTTCCTTCATTATTTCAAAGATGTTGGAGAAAGGTTGCTGCATCATTTTTCTGATCGAGCTGCATGGTCTTACAACCATGGTGTGTTTAATATCCAGGACTGCTTGAATTCTTGCAGAACATTCCATATCAGTTAACAGACAACCTTGTCCATGGCATTACAGATGTTAGAGCAGTCAAAGGTTCATCTCAGCAAGACTCTAATAGAAACCACTTTTACTAAAGATAAGGCTTCTCATAAATAATGAAAAAAAGAAATCAAAGTCAATTTAATCAGTTGTCTTTTGGCTCATATTGCCTGTCAGAGATGAGTTTTTCCTGATTTGGAAAACAGTATTCCAAAGCAACAGCAGTTTTTTTATTAGTTTCATAACTTCATGGGAATTTCCCACTATTGTGGTTGTGATATTCAGACCTACAAAGCATTTAAAAAACCCTTGCTTTTCTCACAAATGCCCATCCACTTGTGACGCTTTCCCAAAGAATAATCTCTACCCCTTTCTCCCACTAATAAAGAAACATTTGTGTGAACTTACAAATTCCTACTATAGGCAAAAAGAGACAAAAAAAAAAAATAAATTCATGCCTCCTAAAAATTGACAAAAAACATTCCAAACTCTGGATTGTTAGGATCATTCTTCTAAATTCAGTTTATAGGTGATGTTTTGCTGTTGCCTGGATTTGTGGGCCTTTCTTTAAATAGCACTGCTCTGCCATCAGGAGACATTACATTAATTTCATTTGGCATCACTGGGCCTCAAAGCAAGAGAGATGCTTTCCTTCAGCAGGACAGAAAGATCTGGCATTTTTAATTCACTTTCTTGTGTGTCTTGAAGTAATTTAATTCTCTATTTGCCCTTCTCAGAAGATAATCTTGTAAGAAAATGAAGGTAACTTGTTTGTAAACATTGTTATCAGAAAGCACCACCTTTCTCTCTGCATCACTCATGCTGCTGCCACAGTGTCAGCTGATGGCATCCTAAAAAACCAAGGATTGATTGATCCTTTTTTTAAATTTTTAACCACTGCATGTTTTGACAATTCAGTGTGAGATGAACTGCAGAAGGGTAGGTTTCTAACGTTTTTATTCTGGGTTTTCCTTTAAATAAATCAGAAAATGGCAAAAAAAACTTGAGGGTACAGATCCTAGATCTTTGAAGGCTGTGAGCCATTTCATCCTTCCTACTGCTTTGGGATGAGGAATCCCAAAAGAATGAAACCTGAACTACTCTGCAAAGTCCTGCACTTCATGCTCAAACTGTGACTCATTGCAAACGTTAGACTATCCTTCATCTGAAGTCCTTGTGATGTTTCTCTGTAGTAGCTAACATTGCACCAAAGCCTAAACAAGGGCAATGGTACAAGAAGGGTCAAAGTGTAAGGCAAGGGCCTATTTTCCCCCACAAACCAGTCAGCATAACACTGATCTTTCCTAAGCCACCAGCCTGGGGTTTTCTTGCTTGTCTTGATCTATATTTTTAACATGTACAGCAGAACCTTGAGCATTTCTAGCCAAAGTTGTATTTGGAGAGGGCTCCTCAAACCCCTGAAATGGTCAGAGACTTCCATGTTAATGTACCTTTCTGTAACACATGAGGGAATGCCACTCTGCTCTGGAAATACAGCCCCATTCAGGGTCAGATGTCATTATTAGCTACTCCATATATTTGTATCTTAGGAACAGGGAGGATTATGGGAACCTTCTTCCATGCCAGAAAACCAGAGACACTGGGAAAATGAGGACCCATTGGAATCCTCAGTGAAGCACCTGGGAGCCTTCAGAAAAAATTTCCTTCCTCCTCAGAAGTGGAAAGCTATTTCTGTCACAGAAATATCTAATCTGTGAACTTCCAGGACCATTCTAGAGTCTGTATCCCATTGCTAATGTCTACCTCAAACCTGAAGAACATAATTTCCATTCTGGTATTCCTTACAAATACTGCAGCTTCTCCAAGTAGCTAATGCCACAAATAATCAATTTTCACTTTTACCCTGAAGACAACAAATTTTTGTCTTGTCTCTTCATAGCTTTAATATCTTCCTGAAATGCAAGCAACCATTTTCTCCTTAATTTACCATCAAAGAGTCACTCAAAGTGTGTAGCCTTCAGGTCAGAAGCAAATCATCAGCAAGATGACCTTAGCTGCCTGCCAGGGCACTGCTTGTTTTTCTTCTTTCACAGTTCAGGGTAGCAAGGGACACAATTTCTTCAAGGCAAAAAAATCAATATATATTCTCTCACAGAAGCAAATAATAGAGATAAGAAATCAGGAGACAAGGAAAAAAAATAAAGGCTAAGAAGGTGGAAAAAATCTCAAACTGGAGAATAGGAAAAATATGCCAAGCAGTCGCAGACTTGTTTGTAAGGTCTGGTTTATATGGAACAGGGACCTGGAGAAGCAACTCAATTGAGACCCTTATTCCACCTACCAAAAACTGATACAGAGAAGTACTGGAATTATGAGTAACAGCTCTTAAGAAGTGAAACTACAGTATAGTAACAGTGTTACTTATCCTTTAAAAAGTATCCTCTAAGTATAGTAAAATATTGTTACTTAATTCTTAGGAAAGTATTTTCTAGTTGATAGTCAGCACATTACTCTATCCATTATCTGTACTTCTCCCCTTGGGATTTGCTCCAAAACTCATATTTCTCAAAAAGCTGTGGGTTTTGCCTCTTACAAAGCACAAAGATTGTGTAGACTCATCCCTCCCTTATAATTCTTGTCATATAACTTTTTAAATAGAATATATTTTCACTCACAAGTCAAAATTAGAACTTGGTGGAAAGAGAGGAAACAGAGGCTAAACTAATTCCTTGCAGGAAATGACTCTTTTTTTATGTCAGTCTTCCACACATGCAACTTTTAAAATCAGGCCTAGAGGAATTTGGTCTGATGAAAGGACTAATCTCAAGTCAGACAGAAACAGACAAGGGGAATTATCAGCTTTACATCAGGCACATTCAAAATACCACAGAGTAACACAGCTACCCACACAGCAATGCTGTTTCCATGCTACATAAATATATAGAAACACAGGTTGGAGGCACAGCTCAGGCATATTGCCTTAGTCAAAGGATGAAGCACAGAAGGAAGAAAGCAGGGAATTCCATTGAAGGAGTTTCCACATTTGTTCTCTACTTTTACTGATTACCAAAAATAACCAGAAATTGCCTCAAACCCACAAAATAACTGTTTAACTACCTTGCATACATAATTGGATACAGTTCAATAAAAGAGATTTTATTTTTTAAAATCTGGTTTTAAAATAAGAAAGCACCTAATTCTACATATTTAAAAATAAATTCAAACATTACTTATGTCAAAGAATTGCATGAGAATAATAGCATGCTTTTTTTTGCTTTTCATTGAAGTAACCCACAGATTTTGTGTTATAAAAAGACTCCTGGATTCTTGGGACACATTTAAAATAGTAACGTACCAAAATTCAATTTATGCATTCAAGAATTTAATAATAGACCATCCCTGAGTTGGAATTTCCTTTTTTTCCCCCCACATCTAGAAAGATTTTCAAGTGAAAATAACTACTAAATCAACTCCTTCCATGTTCATGTGGAAGCATAATCACATGCTTGTTTAAAAAGAAGTAACTAAGCATGCAGAAATCGAAGTGCTACTATTGCTCTGTCATTTATCTAATAACTGTGCTCATAGACTTAAAAAAAATGTTCTCTCGGAAAGAACTCAACAGAGGTTATGCAACAGTGACAGACATTATCCTGTTGAAACTGTCCATCTATTTTAGGAAGCTAAAAATGCGGAGACTGTACCTTCTGGAGGTTTGTTAAGGATATGGAAATGCCACAACCACAAGTCATTGGAACTGAGTATTTGGGATTTGGAAACGTCAGAGCTCGTAGAGCAGCCATCTGCATTTTTGAGGGGGCTCATAAATCTCTACCTCTTGCAGCCTCACACTGTGTAAAAGGGAGTGAGCTTTAAACAGTGTCCTGGGTTTACTTTCTTTCAGAACAGTATGTGCAGAACTGCTTTATCAGTGATCCTGCAGATGATATGCTTCAGGGTTAAACTTCAAGAACAGTTTCAGAAATTACTTTTAGTTCCCCTGGCCAAGGCTCTAAAACTTGTGCTAAAATGGTTTTTCCGTCTTGGTACCAATTTCTGGGATTAATGGTAAGAGGAATCACAGGAAGCCTCTGGCACAGCCATTTCAACCCACTCCTCTTCCTGATGTCGTCTTCCTCATCCCTACATCCAGGGTCAGAACAGCCACAGAAGCCTGGATCAATGCAAGAAAAGACCTGCAGCAAATCAGCATCCTAAAGAACCTGGCTGTGACCCTGTGCTGTGAGTAGGATCACAGGCCACTGTCAGCATCAGAGCTCTGATCCTACTGAGGTCCACTGCTCCTGAGCACACATCCAACATCCACTCCCTCCTTTGTGCCACATTCCCTGAACATGCAAAGTGACCATAAAGGAAAACAACATCCATCCCACTGCAAAGCAACTCAAGTTTCTGCAGAAATCTCACAACGGAAGAAAAATTAAAATCCCACCAACCCAGGGAAGCAATTTAACAAGTTAAATATAACAAATTTGGAAAAACTGAAAACATGATGGGCAGGTGAGGAGTATTTATGGAAGATGATCTAAATTCTGTGGCAAGGAGAGGCAAAAAGTCACCAGTGAAGATGGTTATCATAAACTCTTAAGGATATTCTTTTCTCACTGGTCAACATGCAAAGTTCAGCAAATAAGAAATGTAGCCATCAGTACAACAACAGCAGATTTGTAATTTTTCCCACCTAAATCAAGTTTCCAAGAGCATCTACTGGGCAATGACTAAACAACCCCTTCATTACATTTCCTTCTTTTTTATATTAATTTATGCTTAGAAGTACAAGACATGCTTTACAGATTTATTTTTCTTACAATAAAAAGAATAATTCCTAGTATAATTTTGGTTCTCTATATCAATATTGAGGATGCTTGAACAAAAATTTCTGTAGTTAGGAAAAAATCAAATTATGCACTGAACACTTGAATAGGTTTATGACTTCATCCTCTATAGCTGTCATAGGAAGCAAGAAGGGAATAGACATTGCCATCTCTAAAATGTTGAGTTTTGTCCCAAAATTTGATTGTCAGTGAAATTACAGAATTATCTAAGCTAGGCTGAGAGTCCATGACATCCCAAGATGTTCCTGCAGAATAAACTGTTGTAGCCTGCTGTTTAAAACAAAAGATGAGATAACAGATGTATTGATTTCAGCTGCCTGAGAAACACAAAACCAATAAATAAGTCACTGTTGGATGGGTAAAGGAACATAACAAAATAACTTGGTAAAAAATTTAAAATACACTTTTTAAAATAATTACAGAAAATAAAACCATTTTAACATCTCCCCTTTTCATAGTTTCTTAAGATATCCATTAAAATACTTGGTTATAAGATTGTTTTGTAGGCAAGAATGTGATGCTACCGATGCCTACTAAACAGCTATTCCTCTGTACAGAAAGCATTGCAGTTTTGATGATTAACTCTTGCAGTTAAGGAGAAAAAAACCCAAAAAACCCAACCAAACCCCAAACACTAAAGACCCCTTGGAGAAAGCTATTTAATCAATGGCCCAGCAGTTAGAAGTGAGGTGTCTTCCCCCATGAGCCACATGGCCCTTTTCATGCTAGACCACACTGTGGCATCTCTACTCCCAGTAGCTTCCATGCACATCTGTGGAACTTTTCAATCTCCTAAGAGTTGAGATTTTCCAAAAAAAGAACTTTGTACTACACCCTAATCAACCAGCTCCAGCACATCAAAGCTTCTGCACAACTTTTTTTTTGCTACCAGTGAGTAGGTTAAATTACCTGCGTGCAATGGAAAATGTGATTCATCTACACAATGAGCCAAACACATTTGCTTCATTTAACCATACAGGGATACAGGGAATGGACTTGAGTTGTTAATGGTAAGTTCCTCTTTCTGAACGCACTGAAGAGCTGGGAAGAGGACATGTGGCACTAAAAAGGTATAAGAAGAAAGATTAAAATAGACAGTCCAAAGGCACCATGTAAGAATCATGGCTCATCCTGTTTCCTGGGCAGTAATAGGTCATAACCTAAACAAAATTTCTCAAGATGATTTCTAGGTGACTATAGGATCAAAAAGTCAGAAAGTTCAAGATGACACTTGTAGCTTGGCAAAGGAATAATCTGGCAGATGGAGAAGTGCCAAGATTGATTTTTTTTCTTCCTTTTTTTGAATACATTACAGAAGTCTAATATAAAGCTGAAAAATGCAGATCTCTAGATAGAAATCGAAACCTATAAAGTCCACTGAAAATAAATTAACATTTTCAGGTAAAAAATTATAAAAAATTGATTTTTTGGTGTACTAGGTCTCAGTCAAAGAAAAACACTAAGTATGTGATTTAACACACACACCACATTACAACAGTGCATCTTGTATTAATACGGAAAGCTGGTTTACGGAGTAAGAACTGACCCACACGGATACCAACACAGTTTCCAGAGGTGCCTGAGAATCACAAGTATCAAACAGGGCAGAGAAGCAAGGCTGTAAGTTTTACTTCAAGTGTCACATGCCTTTGAACACACTGCTTTACCTTCTTGCTTACATAATGGAGAGAACAAAATGGTGAAAGCACAGGATTTGAAGATATAAAACTGCTATGGCATGAAAGAGCAGCCCCAGTATCTCAAATTGGTCACCCTGGTTAACAGGTACCAAAAATAAGTAAATTATCTGGAGAAACTCAGGTCTTATGTAAGAGATACAGAGCAAGCATTCTGCTCAGAAACTGCCACCATAAAAAGGACAAGAATGTAATCATATGCTCAAGGCAAGGTTTTTATGCATAACTGAGAACAGATGTGGAAGCACAAGTGCAGGAAAAGAGCACCTAATTAGCTAATTGAAAAGTGCATCCTCAGGCATCTAAAATCCAAGTTTGACAAAGAGTCATAAGCTGACATTTCTCAATTTTTCAGTGCTCTAAAACTGCCAAAATAGAAGCATATGCCATCACAGTATATACATACATACTGTAATCATACATAAAATTGTGGAATATTCTGGATTGGCAGGGCCTTTCCAAAGAATGTCTAGTCCAACTCCCACTAATGTGAGTGGACATCTTCAACTAGATCAAGTTGCTCAGAGACCCATCCAGTCTGACATGGAATGTTTCCGGGGATTAAGCACGCACCACCTCCCTGGGCAACCTGTCCCAGTGTTCCATCACCCTCATAATAAAAAATTGTTTTTATCTGGTTTGAATCTACACTCTTTTAGTTTAAAACCATTACTAGTCACCCTATCCTATACCTACATTCAAAAGATCTACTGGAACTCTGGTGTTCCAGAGCAGCAACAACACTGTATATATACTTACTGTTATACTTACTGTTAATTTGGAAATTTTTTTCAAACTCTACAATGTAATGTTAGAAGGTCAACAGAAGCATATTTAACTGCATGTATCATATCTGGAGCAAATTATTTGAGCTTCCAAAAATTCACTTATAAGTAAGAGCTACAAACATAAGGAATAGAAATATTATTAGTATTACATCGTCTAAAATGAAAATAAAATATTTTACTTCTTAGCTGTTTTGTTGATTTTAAAAAATACAATCTCTGAAAAATTACTTCAGCCTAATTCAAGAAATCTTAGTATATACCAAAAAAGGCTATTTCTAGTTTACAGCCTTTTAAAAGCAGACGGTTGGTTTTAGTCAGCTGATTTCAATTGAAAATAAATACGTTTTTTTCTGTATAGTTACATAAAATAAATGTCTCTTCTGAAGCTTAAAAAGCTATCAATTGTCTACAAAATTATCACTTTTTATTTACAATATTCTGTACTGTATTCAATATAACCTTTTTCTACCATTTCAATCATTGTTAAATCATTGCGAAAAATACACCCCACCATTCACAAGAGACATGGTAGACAATTAATGCTGGCCAGCACCCCACAAGAAGCATAGCTTAGCAGTCTCCTCGTGAGCACTTTGATTATATTAGACATTAAGAGCTGACATTTCAACTGCCTAAATTAACCGGCTCAGAGATGGACTGGTACTTAAAACTGACTGCTACCCCTTAAGGATCCAGGATCTTCAAGCCATTTTTTTTGTGTCCCTCCTTGATAACTGACATATAAACATCATTATGTCCTTGATAACGACTATACAATGTGTCAAACTCCTAAGTGTAAAATTCCAACACAGCAGAATGTTTTGGTTACATGTAACTCATAGCTCTGCACCTAATCTTCATTAAAAAATAAAAATGAGGCATTACTTATCAATTTTTTCTGCACCTTTAATGCTCCCAGCACAGGTAAACAGGACCAACGCTGCTGCTTGTTGCAGTATTTGCTAAAGCTGTGTGCATAAGCATGCATCCCTGTGTTCAGAACAGGTAGATCTCATATAGAGATCTGGGGCAGAAACAGGACTTATTAATCTGAGCGTGGTGAAAAAAAAAGTTTTTCATTAACACCCTTTTGCAAACAGTACAAATTTTTGACTAGGAGGTAAGAAAATAGCTCTTCTCGCTGCAGAAAAAAAATCTGTTACTTACTAAATAATTTTGCCTAAAAAGTCAAACCCAAAATGTGAATTTAAGTCCAAAGAAGCAAAAGTCAGGAAAAGGAAAGCAAGGATGCCACCCATGATTAATTTCAGAAAATTGAGCCAGAAATAAGGGAGAGTTTAAAAATTACTCAAATTACAATAGCAGCTTCAATCCAGGCTTCAAAACAAAGGACTAAATTGAACGTTGAAAACATTGAATTGCCAAATCAATTGCAAACTGAAGACCCTTATTAAAAACGTCACAGGATTTCAGTCCCAGCAGAGAGTTGGGCAAGACAACCTCAGGAGGTTCCTTATAACCTCAACTGTTCTCTAAATCTGAAGCTGCTTGGGAGCATCAACATTGAACTCAATTCTTAGCCAGCATTTGGAATCTAGGGACTAGACTTACCCATGCTCCTCAGTATTTTATTTGGATGTTGTTAATATGAGTGTGTGTTACTAGAGCGAGTGCTAAAGGAAGTAACTGTTTACCCTTTCTCATTTATCATCACTGCTTCAGGACTGCAGAATGGCTTGTAAAGAGAGATAAAGAAATCAGTGACCTTAAAATGCAGCACTGAGATAGATCACTGAAGTTTAAAAGGCTTGAGAAGGAAAAAGAGTTCTCACATGGAGAATGCTCTATTTCTGAATTATTAATTTGGCACTAAGCAGTAATTGCCTGCATTACAATTTATTAATGAAAAAAATTATAGGAATGAAACAGCGCTCCAAAGTACTAATCAATTTTTGCCGTAGCTGCTCACAGCCAAACTGGCTTCGAGCTAAACTCCACGAAACGAGGGTGCAGTGTAGGTCACAAAGAAAACTAGCGCTGCAAAAAGGCACAGAATAATTCTACTATGCAACATAGGCAACTTAGGGAAAAGTGTATACTTCAGTGTAAAAATGGTCCTACTCAGACCATCTTAAGATTCAAATGCAACACAGCTGAATTCTAAACAGCACAAGCTCCTGACAGGAGACCAACTGCAGAGCAGTACAAAAACTGATACGCTTCTCAGAGTATTCAAATGGATATAGCTTTCCAGGAACACTGGAAAAAATCCCCTTTAAATTATCACATCCCTTCTCTGTTAAGTCTGCATGACAGCATTTGCTTTCAATCAACATTTTCTACCATTCATTTTCCTTTCTGCAGTTCAGAAAAATAAATTTCCTCTCTCTAAAGCCAGACTTTGGAATAAACATATATTAGCAGTAGCACAAGAGGCTTTTATTTTTAGTATTTGCTATGTTTCCAACATGCTGCTCCACAAAAGAATTAGGGAAATTTGAGATCATCAAATTTATCCTCCAACATCTCTCCCATCCCTCCTGACCATGCTCCTCATCCAAATTATATAGCTATACACAAAGTTTTATTATGGCGCAAGATGAAGCACAGAGGTGGTACATAACAAACATACTTTAAAGAACTAGTAAGGCTGTGACATACAAAAAATATGTAAACTACATTTTTCTCAATGACTGTTCAGAATCATTACTGAATACATTAGGAGTTTGTTTGACAGAATTTCCATTTTGAATATACATAAAGATTATAAAATGAAACACATGACAAATATTCCTAAAACCCAAAGGCACTGCTGTTTATTTATGTTTTTAAAATATTATGTCATGTAACAATAACAGATACATCCTGGCATTCTATTAAGTGGCAGATATCAGCAGGGAAGAAGTTTTTCTTCCCTCATAGTTTGCACTACAGCAATTTATTTTAATCAATTTATTTAGGTGCTTCCCAAGTTCACTTTCATATATTGCTCATGTGTTTCTGAGTTATATAAACCTCAGTCATGTCTTTTTATCTTAAACTAGAAATCAGGCCAACTTTCATAGTATCATAAATCATCACTGCTACTGTCCATATATAAGCTTAAAAGTATGTATTTTTAATCGAGGCAACAGTAAAATGAGACTAGAAAGGTTAGATGTTTTTACAGACAAAGATAAGGAATTTCTGAGGTTTTTTGGATTTTTTAGTGAGGAAGAATTCTCAGCATGAGTTCTGTATTCACCTCACTTCAGCACTGAGGTCATCATCTCAGAACCTACAACAAATGAACTTCATGGTATGTCATCAACACAAAGCAGAAAGACACACAAACCTTAGTGATTAATGACTCACAGTGTAAGAAAAATGTGTGTTTTTGTATGTCCCAAAAGGAGGGCCATGTGTAGGTACTCTGTCATGTAGGGCCAACGTCAAATTAGCAGTTTTATCCAACTTGGAAGAACATGATTGACAACACATCCTTTCCTCGATGAAGAAAATTCTAGGCAACATTTTACACATCTTTGAAGTAGATTACTCAGTAACAAAAGAGTGGGGTCTTATGTTATAGCACTGGATTGCCCCTTGCTACACAGATTCATTGCTGCTACTCTAGGAATAACTGCCCTCCCAGAAATGGAAGGATTCAGTGCCTCTTACCAAAGCCTGATGGCTTCCAAGAGATAACTAATCCCTAGAAGATTTATTCACAGCAGTAGTATCTGAGGGTGGGAAAGTTTTGTCAATGGGTAAAAGACATCAAGGCTTCTAAACATTTGGCATATTAAAAGAAATTAGTTACGTTATGTGTGCAACTTCTTAAACCACTTGTGACTCAGTTGACTTAAGGAACAAGACTGCACCAAATTGCGGACAGAAGTGAATTCCCATTTAGCTGAAGGTGAAAAATTCAATTTTTAAAAAAAGCATTGCATCATGAGTTGTTTCTCTGGCTTGCCTTTTTTATGCATTAAACCTGTCCTATAGATCTATGTTATTCACACATTTGACACTGGGCAGTACTCAACTATGGTAATATTATTCTTGAAAAACAAGGCACATTGGAAAACTAATTTTAAAAAGTCAGTACATCAACTAGTAAATTTAACAAGTAGGTAAGAATGCAACTTGACGAAATGACATTCTGTTTTCCACAGATCAACTGTCTTAGATTTATTTAATCAAAGATATTATACAGTTACAAGCCCATGCATTTCATAAAAATCTGAACTTGAAATTTTTATGGAACAAAATTTTAAATAAAGCATATACAGATGTTTCTGGGTATTCAACTGGACTGGTTAGTCTAGAGAAATATTATTTGAAACATATGAGCAGAAGCATTGAGATTTTCATATGGTAGTTTCTTTATTTCTTCCTCTTCCACTCCTGAAGATAAATCACAGCTGAATAACTCTATGGATTGCATCCTAGGCAAAAGCTCATAGCTGAACTCAATTTCACTTCCCATTGGTTACATATTTATAGTACATCCCTTTTATACTGTTATTAAAAATAAAATAAATAAGACTACATTTTAAAAATGTAGGCAGTATAACTACTAAAAAATTTCATTCCTGCATTTAATATGCTGATAAAATTAAAATTTCTGTCTACTTAAATTCATTTTTATGATTACAAGGTAATTCTTGTAATCCCCAAATGCTTTTGAAAATTACTACCTCTCATAAAAAATTTGGGTATTGCTATGTAATGAAACCGCTGGAGAAATCATAGAGAAGACGCAACAGATTAACATGAAATAAATATTAGAGATAGTATTTAAAGGCACACAAATACTTCAAACACATACAGTTTCAAATCTTTATTGTTTTAAAATTCTACATGTCTTTTACAATTACAATAATTTGTTACTTAAATGACTCTTGTATGGTTAATGTACAATGAGTTTTTTCCTGAAACTCAACCATGAAATACAATTTCATCAATATGATTTTTCTAAATAGATTAACACAAGACTTCTGTTTTGTTGAGAAGAACAAGTGCTTCACCTTGAATAAACAGCACAGGTGTCTTCCCTTCAGAATCTGTGTGATCAATCCATCGAAAGTGCTTTTGAAGATTGCAGATCTAACTGTGACTGATTTTCAAAATCAGTTCATCAAATTACAAGGGTTTTTTTAACATTAAAGAGCATTTTCATGTAATGAAACAAGCTGCAGTAGTTATTTTTATTCATCTACTGAGGCAAACTCACGTTGAAGAAAAATTATATGATTATCTGCATGCAATGAACACCCTCTTTAAATAGTTGATGAATTTTACACATATAAAGAATCTGTTAAAGAGTGCAAGTACGTTGATAATGATTTCACAAAAGGACATATGCTGGTAATAATGGTAACTAACATTTAACATCTAAATACAAGCTAATGTATATTTAACAGGCAATTAACATGGCAAACAAACCATGTTCCATGTGGTTGCCCTTAGAGAAAATGAACTCATTTGGTCCACACTCTTATAGTTATCTGGGTAAAAAAATCGAAGCAGTTAGGGCCAGAGTTTTTGATGAGTTTCTAAAATGTCACCTGTTAAAAAGTAAAAGCAGTACATCAATGACATATCTTGTCACATGACCTCAGTATAAAAAGATGGCCTGGTATTTGGAGCGATGAACGAGCACTGAAGGACAAGTCAAAAAAGAATGGAGACAGAATGAACTAAAACTTTGTTGTGTTATACTTTCTTGTTCCACGGTACTGCTTTCACTCTGTAGAATTTTGTACCCAAAGGAACTTTGAATCTGTTTTGTGCCTACAAAAAAAAAGAATAAAAAATTAAAATGCGGAATTTTTCTACTGATTTTTGTATTTTTAAGCTCAAACTGATTCCCATTACTCAGTATTCAGGAGACCCTTAGCAGTCTGGCAGGGCTCTGGGACAGTGTGGATGCAAATACCCAACCCACTGCTCACTCAACTCTTCTGGTTCCCCTACTCTTGCTATTCATTGACTCAAAAGAAAAGCAGGAATAGCAGAACTTAGGACAATTTTCATATAACTTCTTATGAAGAGAGAATTTGTCACAATTGTTAAAAATACTAAAATATACTTTCTTCTCTATTAATCACAGATGATATCTGATTACTATTTTCTTACCTTTTTTGCCTGGCAATACTCCTTTTCCATCACTTTTCCTAGCACCCATGGTCTCCTAGATGTACCCGATGCTAAAGAGAAAATGTATTTAATATTTTGGATAAGCAACTACAGGTACCAGGATATTACATTATATTTTCATTAAAAGCAGATTTTTTTTAAACTCAGTTGAATTAAACAAACATTAAGCAAGGTCAGATTTAAATGCAACATTTTGGTAGCCCTTAGAACAATAATTTGCAGTACCTAGGCCAACACCAATTTTAACCTATCACAAATACAATAGTATTCTGAATTTCACTTTCCCCACTTCCCTGATGCAGGAATAGAATCAAGACAGAACTTCCTGAAGCAGTGAGACAGAGACAAATGTGTCCCTAGGCAGTTGATAAGTCTTGATGTTTGCTTTATCTGCAGTTTTCTTAGATTTGAGATTAACTCTACTCAGCAATTGGTAAGGACCAGAGGAAGCTACATCCATTTGAAAGCAGGTCAGTGAATTAAGTACTTACAGTAATGTACGAACTGACATGGCTTTTACCTTATATATGTAAAAAACCAGTAAGAAAAGTCTACCATATTTCACGTAGCTATGTATGCACTACTAACGCCATAGCTCAGGATATATTATGTCTGGAAGTAAGACAGGCATTTTCTCCTTAGGTTTCACAGATGACACATGGCACAGATCCTCCAGCAGACTCAGAATCCAGTTAGTGGTCTTCTGGAGACTACACAATTATTCAAGATCTATCATCTTTCATCATAGCTGCAATCTACAGTGAGTCTGCTCAGGAAATTATTTGACAGCTTGTGACATGCAATAATATAGAAACTTTCACTGATAAGTTAGAATTAATACAAATTTTCTTTTGAGGCACAATCTGAGACGTTTTTACAAAGTTGGGAGCACAGGCGGGTTTGCTAAAAAACATGATAGTTTAAAGACCTTTCAATTAATCCACTTCATGCAGACCTCATGGTTTAGTGCAAAGCATTGTTATTTTTCCTCATTTAAAAATATTTCAATTTAGCTAAGTTTAGATAGCTGGCAAAAAAAAGCTAACAAAAAGACCTGAAATTTAAGGGAGGAAAAAAGTAAATTTGTCATCAACTTGAACATAAACAAAGAAATACAGGAAGTCTTATCTGAAAATTTATAATAAATACCATTTTAATTTGATGGAAGAACTATGAGCAAAAATATTGCTTGCAAACTCCCATATACTGTTGTCTACATTTTTTTATTTATTATTTATGCTGAGTAGTTAAAGCAGCCTGATGGGAATGTTAACATACTCTGTGTGTGTACCAAATTGGCATATTCTCCCTCTTTTTTTTTTCCACAGCTTACTTTGAAGATGCAGATATTTTTCCCCAGTTTTCTAAGATATTAATATCTACATAAATTTTTAATTAAAAATGTTCTGCTTTGAAAAATATTTTGCATCAGAACAAGTAGCAAAAGCCACAAAGATAGCTGACAACTATTACTTGCTTCTTGTATTTATCACATTAATACTTATAAAAATCACTTAGTGCTAGAAAGTAAAGACTGTTAGCTGTAAGAGGAGATAATAATTAGAAAAAAACGTGACACTTACCACACTCACCTGGTTTGAGATCCAGTGCAGCAAGGGACTCTGAGTGCAAGAAATACAAGGTTGGACTAACAGTAAACAACACGTAGTTGTCATGCCTTTCGTCCAAGATAATGAGTACCAAATCGCCAACCTGAAAACTAGGGGAAAAAAAAAAACACAAACTTAACTAAAAAAAAAGCACAGAAGCTTAAAACTACATTATACTACATTTTTTCCCCCATGTATTGCATGAGACCGACTAAGTTGAAGAGCAGCAGACATTTCCACATGCTATGCCAACTCATATACATTTCCTATTTTCTGAAGACAACAAAAGCAGGCTACCTTTTTAAAGGTTTTTGAAATGTTCTACACCCATCAGCTCAAATTCTTTTTCTCAAAATAAATTTTGAGAAAATTTTTTCTTTAAAACATAATCAGAAATACCTAACTAAATGCTAGTATTTCAATTTTGTATTCTTTTTATTCACCGGTACTTCAAGTAACCATCACTGTAGTGGTGTCTACAAACATTCTTTTGTTGTTTTAAACTGAAGCAAATTTGAACACAGAAAAATACAGCAAGAACATTTATGCAGCTTTCAATCTTAAAATTTTAAGCACACAAGACAAAGAAGGGATGAAGTGTTCATCTTTGATCAAATACTGAAAAGCCAAAGAAACACTGTGGCGACTGTACATAAAATGTTTTAAAACTCTGCTTCTTTCTGACACCAGGGTAACACAAAAAGCCAAGTTGTCATGCGAAGTTTCAGCAACAGAATTCAAATAACAGCTTCTGTCTCCAAACTTCTTGTTCCATGGTGTAAAGTGTTGCAAGTAAATTATTTACCTATTAATGAAATGAAGTCTAAAATAGCTACAAATTAAGCATTAGATCACGAGGGAGCTCTAAGAAAAAATGTTACTACTCCTCTGGGGATGAGGGAGGAAGTGCAAAGAAATTAAAAACTTCTCCACAGAAGGAGACTACAGATACACAGACAGTCAATTGAGTAAATCTAGAGAATTTTAGGTCATCATCTTTAAAGCTCATTTTTGGATTAAATAAACAATACTTCAAACTCTTCTGCCTGGATTTACTATGAAGACAGGCTATATTGACTTAAAAACATCTCTACTGGACAGATAAATTCTTCTTTCATACATTTTCCTCCTCAAAAAGGACACTTGTTACAATTTTCAGATGCTAGAGGGAAAAAACCAATTCTTCACCTGCTGCTCTCAGGTGAGAGCAAATTATTTTTATTCACCGGTACTTCAAGTAACCATCACTGTAGTGGTGTCTAATTTTGTTACAGCAAAAATGGAAATTGGCATAATTCAGAAAACAGATCG